>CM067382.1:23369474-23969474 GCA_034510155.1 Eucriotettix oculatus | reverse complement strand
AGAAATGATAGCAGTCTGTCACCCATGCTCTTTAACATAGATTTAAATCAAGTGATTAAGAGAGTTAAAAATGAATATGGAAAGAGAATCAAACTGCAAGGACAATAAATAAAAAAACCTAAGGTTTGCTGATGAAAGAGTGGTATTAGGGGAGTCAGAAGAATACTTGGAAACCATAATAACGTACATGAACGTGGTCCTGGAGAAAGAAACTACTTCGTTGACGAACGCATTCTTGGCAGAAGTAGTGACCCTCTCCTTTCACCCCTCCTTTATTTCTATTCTTCTCTGTTCATTAATCTCTCTCTCTTCCTTTCTATGTCTGTCTCTTTTGTGAGTCTCTCTCTCTTACACACACACAAATCCAGAGATTCTTCCGATGAAACGATAAATAATCTACGTAACCCATTACAAGACTTCTACCATGGTATCGCAGCCGTTCGGAATTTATTTAAGGAATACGCATAAACGATCTTCAAACTCCGCTACACGGAAACCAATTGCAGAGAGAGATGAATCTGAAATTGAGCTTACGGAAGCAACAAAACGGGTCCACTTTCGCTGAAGTGCGCATAATTAATAGCCGAGGCCAGCAGCTAAACTGTCCACTTTCTATTATTCAGTACGAATTGGACTGGCCGCTTAATAAGCACTTCCCTGTAATGAGCACTTTATCAGAGGCCCTGGCTTTTGCATCATCATACATCCAGGGAGAAGCCCTCGAATAACATCATGGCCGCTCCATTAACATCGCCACATCAGCGCAAGCACTTACTGTAAAGTGTAAAACGCCAAAGCCTTTGTCTATCCCGTACGTTGATACGTCGTATACAACCTGGGATACCCATTTCCTAATAAGACACATTAAATTTGCATTTTCATTACCACACATTGAGCACAAATATAAATCTTCATTAATATAACACCCAATTTCAAAATAACAGTACTATAAGAAATTTACGAAAACATTTAATAAATTATCAAGTTCCTTTCAATA
Source organism: Eucriotettix oculatus (assembly GCA_034510155.1). Lineage (NCBI taxonomy): Eukaryota > Metazoa > Arthropoda > Insecta > Orthoptera > Tetrigidae > Eucriotettix > Eucriotettix oculatus. The sequence continues at coordinate 23,968,477 of CM067382.1, read as the reverse complement.
TTTTTAGTAACGCTATCACTGATAGTAGTGTTGTGGGGAATTGCTAATAATAATAATAATAATACTTTAGGTTTCAACGGTAACGTAGAGTCAAACTTATTAATGCATGTGCTTTTACTTATTATACACAATTCTATTTCATTTTGTTAAGTAATTCAGATAATTAAAAATTAAATTATTGCAATTGGTGAATAGGACAATACAATATTTCACATTACAAAAAAAATAAACTATTTTGGTCTCAAGAGGCGTAAGGATCAATGTAATGATTCAAATAAAAAATGTATATTAAAACTTTTTCATTCTGTAAAATTACCTAAAGGGAAATTATTTTTTGAAACTAAATTATCATTAATATAATATTTAAGAACAAATACATTACAAATCAAGTATTGAATACTATAAGGTGTTCTTGCTTAGTAATGAATAAACCATGAACATCAAAATTTATTTCAAATTGCAAGTAGATGTGGCCAGTCATGTGTCAATACGATGCCTCGCATTAACTTTCCAGTTTTATAAATGCAACTTCATAGTGTAAATGGAATTCTGAAAACATTGGCGCTAGGAAATATATTGCAGTCTTTTCAGGATATGTTGTACGTAAAATGTGATACCTTCCAGCTTTCATGGCCTTTTTATTTTTTGTAAAATTCTTTAATAAAACAAACGAATTATACATAGAAGTTTATTAATTATACATTACCCCGCGATTTCAATTTTATGTAGTACATGCAATTTGAAATAAACTGAGAAGTTTGAGGACTTTCCTGATATCTTAATTACTTAATCAAATATATAACACTATAATTTCAAATAATAAATTTAATTATTGATAATGGAATACTTATTATGGGAAATATTATATACGTGATATTGTTGTGGAATTGTAAATGTGAGTGTCAAATACATATTTTCTTTGATTTATGTAGAGATGAATATATCAATATTGGCAAAAGTTTCAGTTAATGCAAATAAAAGGAAAGTAATATGCTTATTTAAATTGCGAATGATAGAAATCCATTAGAGACAAATAAATATAAATAATAAATTAGAAATATTAAATTAAATATTAAAAAAGAACAAAAAATATGTAAAATAAAAAGTAATTTATGAATATTTTAATTTATAAAATCAAAATTCCAAATAATAAACACATCTAATAAATATTAAAGCTGTTGTAATGGTCTTTAAATATATTTGTTTGTTTCAGAATATATTGTGTTTCAAGATACCATATTTTATATTTCAATTCAATTGATAAACTTTACAATTTTTTTCTGTACATATTGTGCAAAAATTAAAACTAAACTTACTGGTATATCCGTTTAGTACGATTGACCAAGAAAAGAGAAGAATAGAAATACCTATCACATTCCTTTATAAAACTAAGATTAGAAACTATTTTATGAGTAATTCTTGAAATATTCTAAATGTTTTTATTTTTAATATTTCGTATTACAACATGCAGCAGACCTTTGTATGGATCAGAAACATGGGCATTTATAAAGGAGGGGAATAAATACCTGGAAATTTTTGTAAAGTAATGTTGGATAGAAATTAAAAAATATAAAGCCGAATGTTACAGAAAAAGGTTATATCAAAAAGTAGATGAGTAGAGATTCATTTTTAAGCATGTTTTTGAGAGAAAGGTAAACTGATTCGGAGCCAATTTAAGAGAAATTGTTAAGTGCACATTAACGAAGGACACATGAATGGAGTTTCAGGTCATGGAAGTAGAAAAAAGAAAGGCGACGAAATTGGGTGAAAAGGGCGAAACTCATGAAAGAGGAAGTTAGAGAAAGAAATTTCCAGATCAGATCCAACGAATTTCCATTAGGTAGAACACTTATTATTAATAATATACTGGTAACATTTTACTATTATTATTTCGGAGACATATGAAAGAACTGAGAATGTGAATTTTCAAGGGAATTCAGCTTGACTTCAACAAAGGTTTTTAGCAGTGACTCTATATTATTTTGGTGGAAACATGGAAATAAAATTAAATTTTATGCATCACGATACTAATATTGCAAATATTGAGCTCTCTGAGAACTGGTGTATAAATTGCAGTTATGCGACCCCCATTCTGCAAAAAATAAAAGTGTCGTCGCCAAATGCTACATCAGCGAAAATGAACGGCAATTTTATTTGCATATAAATCGCAATGTATTTTCTAGTAGAAACTTTCCATGAAGCATAATGTTAAAATTAATGGACGTACGAATTGGAAAGGCACGAAAAAATATTTATTATTCATGGATACTCAGAGTGATGCCTTTATTAATAGACTAAAAACTTCGAAGTATCGCAACGGTATTGACGTACAAAATAAATCCATTATTAATAGAAAATCGTTTCAACAAACAAATAAGCGATTCTAGACGTCATAATAGCGAGTCCGGATGTTAATTAAATATTATACTCAAGAGACTGTCGTAAATTAGATATGTGCAGTCTATTTTCTCATCATGCGCTTAACAATGCCATAAAGATTTTTAAGAAACGGGTCAATCCCGAAAGTATCCTGCAGAGGACCACTTTCCCGAATCGTTTTCCCGACTGTCGTTTTTACGAAATAAAGGGTAATATTAATACATTATTCTTATGATAATTAAATTATTGACTAATTCGTGAAGAAATTTCTAGTAGACATGGTAAACACGCTCCGGGAACGAACACTGTTGAGGTAACACATCCTTAGCTGCGGGTGTAAAGGGGCTGAATTTTTAAAATATGTATAAAAATTGGCACGAAGACTGGGACGATAAAGAATACGTAATATTAAACTAATATGAATAAATAGCACACGTGAACATGGTACAAAAATGTCATTGGATATTCACAAAATAAATCCGTTACAAATAAATAGTAAAATACTTTATAAGTGAAAGAAGAACTTTGATGTTTGAAATATCAACGCAGACCTGATATTGAATATAGAATACAAAGTATTGAATTATGGCCACTTTCTGAAGGCGTGAATAAGTGTGTTCAAAATATAAATCTGACAATTCTAAAACAAGTACTTAATAACGAGACACTGAACAACTTCTGGAAACAGTAAACTGGAAATTATGTTTCACTAGAAAAGGTGCCATTTTTAGAAAAAAAATAGTCTACGCCAACTTTTCCTCACGGAAGTGATTTCACATATCACTGTCTTTTTTGAACCTATTATAATCACACTACTGAAGAAACGGGAAAACATCATATTTTAATTTGAATGCTATGAGTTTTTATTGCATTTTAGATAAAGTAACGACTAAATTATGAAAAATATGAAATAGTTGCACATTTCTATAGTGTCATTTTATTTGATCTGTTTTTTACTTACTATTTATGGTCACTTTTTGTATTGTGTAAGTTAATTCTATTTTTAATGTTTAAAAATCAATGAAGAGACTAACAGGATCGAAACGATGCTACAAATGGATTTTTGTTAATTTATTGTATTTATCAACATTTTGTCTCTGGCCATGTACTTAACAAAACCAATTATAAACTCACCAATTCGTTATTGTCTCTCGTAGGGAAGCTTAGCGTAATTCACAATCATCCCTCTTAATTCGTGTAATTAAAACGCTGACTTGCAGAGAAATGTCATCGTGCGTTCAACTGCAAAAGTTTTGTTGTCCAGTATCGTTAGTCAATAAATATCGTTTACTTTAGAGTAATATATAGGGATAAACTGACCGTAGGACAACTGACAATCATGTCAAGTCAGATAAATGTTTTACTTTCTCACTTTCCTTACTGTTTTAAGTTATAAAGCAAATTATATCCTGACCTCTAAATTTCATGGCTGAACTTGAATTGAAAGCCTTTCAATTAAAAGGAGTTTACAAATTGCTCGATTAGTTAGGACTATTATAATAAGCCCAATTTCATTAATAGTTTTCACTTTTAGATCAGCGTACCACAGGTACTTCTGAATAAATAAATAAATAAATATAATATATTGATTTTAAGAACTATTGAGAGTTGAAATCAAAAAATAAATAAAGAATAAAAAAATCCAAAAATAAATTAAGAAATGTGGTGGTGTGACCTATATTTGTATACCTTAAATTTGAATGAAAATGACAGAAATTATTCTCAATATAAACCAGGGAAAAATTTAAATACCTTTGCATGGTTGTTCAGTGAAATGTGATTGTGAGACCAATAACCTGACTACTTAATGACCTATACTGTCAGTTTCTGCAGGTTATTTAAGGAGATTTGTTACAGAAATATTTTAAGATCTAATGGTTAATTGTAAAATGGCAAAATTCATCAAATTTTAATTTTATGTTATTTTAAAAAATTGTATTTATTTTTAAATTATAAATATAAAAATAAGGTTGTATGTAATCCCCTCACCTTATCATTTCTCCATTGAGCAAGTATATGTAATTTATAGAAATTCAGTTATTTGTAGTTCTAATTCATGGGTTCCTCCTGTAGTAAATTGGTCGGTTATATTAAAAACTGAACTGCTCTGTACTTTTTTCTTTTCTTTTTTCTCTTCTGATATATCTAACGCAAACATTCGTTATGTCTCAATACGTGTTTAATTTTGAGATTCATGTGGGTCCAAATTTTATAAATTTTGGTTGAATACAACGAAAATCCAAAACAAAACAAGAAAATAAATAAAATTTGGGCTTACAATATTTGAGAAAAGGACAATGAATTACAAATAAGAAAGCCAGTTGGGAAGCCTAGTCAGCACGGACCTCGCATATTGTCCGGCCATTGTTGCAGTGGCTGTAGTAGCGCTGTAGCTCGCTGTTATTGTTGTTGTCAGCGGCGCTAAAGTTCGCAACACACGAGCGACCGACCTCCTCAAACACATCCGGTGGTGCTACTGTAACTCAAAAGCACCAACACTGCAAAACGAAGTGAGAAACTGCTTGCTGCTGCCAAACTTGGAAGGGTCGAAACAAAGACAAACAACAGAAGCCCGCTAGCCTGTAATGATTGCTCCAGAGGCCAGTCAACAACACCTGGAACAACTGCGGCGGAAAGCTGCTCGGTGAAGGCGATACTACATTATTACTACAACCAATGTTATAATCATCAATCACTATTTCAGAGAGAAACAAGTCCAACATTCCAACAAAGAGAGGGTGAAGTAGCAGTAAAACGAAATAGAAATACTGACTTAATCAATGCAATCAACTGATGAAAACAATACTGATCACAAAAGAATAATTAAATATATGCACATGTAGCATTGTTTCTTCTATTGGTTTAATTTTGTTGCTTGTAATATTGCAATAATAGATTAATTTAATCTCAGCCGTAAAACTTGATGATAATTTTTAATTATGGAGTATAGTGGAAACATTCAACGGAACCGGGAAACGATCCCAGCTCCACTGAGATACATCCATTAGATTTACGCCTCGGTACGTCTCTTTTCAATAATATTTAATCAATTTACACACTGGTCCGTTTTTAAATAATTATACATTATGATAATAATCGTACATATTTATAAGATTCACAATTTTTTTTAAGTCATAATTTGTTTGTTCAATATTTGCAGGAAAGTGGCCTTTTCAAAATTAAAAATTATTAATGAGTGTAAATATTTAATTGGGAATTATGGTAACATAATACAAGAAAGATAAACTGTTGATTTGACCACTCTATCGGAAGTAATTAAAGAAAACTGAGAAAAAATTGTTGCAACAATTACTTAAAGATATTATTTTTCGCACTACACACCTTAAAAAGATTATAGTTTTTGTAATGATTAAATTTTAGGGTAAATATGAAATAAATTTTCCAAATCTTCCACAATAATAAATAGTATTTCATCTAGAAAACTGTATACTGTTATGATTATATTATATCGTATCAATTTTCATGTTAAGTTTCTTACTCCGAGGTATAAGTTCATAAATAAATATTAACAGTAAATTGTGGATAGTTAAGGTACGCTTAAAATGTAGGAATGTATTCGCGTCGAGTCGCAAATAACATTGACTATATCTCATTGGTTACAGCGCTTGCGGTCAAAAAAGTGAACCTGGGTTCAGTTACAGGTTCCGTTGAATATTTTCTGTCTAACTTCATAATTAAAAGCTTTAAGTTTTTATACGGTTTTATTTGTTTTTTAATACTCTTCCAAAGATGAAAAAGGACTTGTCAATATTCATATAAAAATTGTGCATATAGATTAAGTTAATATTAATACCTCCGGAAGTAATTAAAACAAGATTGAGTTTAATTACTGACTAAGCAGACAGTATACGAGGGTCAGTCAAATATAAACGGGAATTTTTTTATCAAGCCTAGTAGGAGAGTCAAGGTCCCGGCCACTTTACCAAGAATTTCGTCTGGGTCTCTCCACTCCACTGCCGCAAATATTAATCTCATTCAGTCGATACTAGAGCAATGAGAGAGGAAGAGGTTCCGCTTCCGTTGCACAACGGATTATTATAAAGTTTTTTGGCGAGAGAAATTGTAACTCGATTACGGGCCCAATTTGGGGATGACTCACAAAAATCCGCGTGTGAATGGCACAACAGTTTTTTGAAGGCTGGGAAATGGTGGAAAATCAGAGTCACGATCGGCGTCATCGAAATTCCATCACAAAAAACAACATCCGTGAAGTTTGGAGGAAGACCGGTGCCTCAAAGTTTACGAAATTGCTTATTCAGTTGGTCTATGTCACGAGAGTGCACATTCGAACATCAGAAAGGAACTTGGCGTTGTAAACATCTCAGGATTAGCCACTAACTGTCGGCTCGTTAAGCTGACGAAACAGTGGCGACTAATGCATTAGGCTACACCAATAAAAGTCAAAACGCGATTGTCTGCATGGGAAGTTCTCGCTACCTTTGGTTGAGTTTTTATCACGATCGCCGAACAGTCAACTCCGAATATTACTGTCAACTGCCGGACAAAAAAGCTGCAATCGAAGCAAAAGACGGCGTTTCCCAATCAAAGCGTCATCTTCCTTCACGACAATGCACACACGGTATGGATAACTCATACCAAATTGGAGGAGATTCTCTGGGATTAGCTAGAACACCCACCACACAGCCCAGATTTGTCACCGTGTGACTACCATCTGTTTGTCAGCGTTGAATAAAGCTCTAGGAGGTCAAAAGTTCAAAAATTCCCATTTGGTTAAGGACTCAACCTTCAGCTTTTTATGATGATGGAAACAGGAAAGTACCAAAACGCCGGGGAAAAGTGGTCGAGTGCAAGGAAACTATGTATAAAAAATGTTACGAAATTCTATCGTTCTCAGAAAAATTATTTTAAAAAATTCCGGTTTATATTTGACTGACCCTTGTACATTCATATAGGTTACTTTACTACATTAAAAACACAATGTTTCTTCCCCATATCGTGAAATTCATCAGATGTGGTAAAATATTTCAGTAACACGTAGTCAACAACAACATTGAAAATGGAAAGATATTATGCTATTAAAGGGTAGTTGTCTGTTTCAGAATCACCCTCATGTAGTCTGTTACGTCAAGAAAAGAGAGTGTAACTAGTCGTACATATTGCTAAGTCCGTCCCTCTTTGATTTTGTGGTTGACTTCTTTCTTCTGAGTTCGTGATATGTTTTGCTCTAGCTGATGAGGTTCACGAGGTTTGGAAAATACATACTATGTTGGTAACTTAATTTAATGTATGCTGTCTATATTTGGCTATAAATTCCATGCAGCGCCGCTGTCAGGCCTACCAGATGACATCTGGTCGTCATTACGGACACCTATTGTAGATTACCCTGAAACACTAAGACAAAATTTCTCTGAAGGGGACAGGTAACGAAAAATGTTCAAGACATAATTGTAAGGTTTCGAGGGGGACATTCGATGCATGCATTATTTTGAGCTTTTAAGCTCATGCTTGCAAGCTGAGAGCACGAAGTTCTTTTTCCTTCATAGCAACTGGATTTTTCACACCGATGAAACTTTTTCGTCTTGATGAGTTGTTTCAGATACCCCACCATTCATCTTCTTTGAATTTATATTCACTTATGAGCAATACAGTTTTATTTAATTTCCGGTCTCATTGATTTTACTATTTTTTTAAAAAAAAATTATTAACACATTTCCTTCAGATACACGAACTAAGTAAATAAAACTAAAAATCTAAGATTAATTTACAATTTTGGTATTCCCGGTTCTCCGTTCCGGGAAGTTTGTCATTTCCCGTAAATGTATCATCCACCTCTGAAGATTTAAATTCAATAATTGAATTCGGTGTTGGGTTATCACGTCACAATACTTTTAATTGGGCTATTTGATTGCAAAGAGTTGATAATTCCTTAAGCTCCTTTAGCGAGCTTAGTGCAAAGGTGAAAGGGATTAGCTTCCGAAGCGGAAGATTGATAAATGAGTGTAGTCCTGGGCCTAAATGACAATATCGGGAGATTAATGAATGGGTGCATACGTATTTCATTTTTAAGCCGAGGAACTAAATCTAATTGTTAAAAAATTAATTTTAATTTAATAAATTTCTTGGTTCACATCTGCTAATCCTTTTGTCGTACATACCGTACAGCTTGAGATAATTTATTTCCGTACATTTTTAACACAGTAATTGCGAAGTATATGAAAGTGTAACTTTAAAATGTTCAATAATAAGTAGTCGCTTCCAGGGTTTCAATATTGATTACATAATTAAATAAATAAACAAGGCAATTGTCATACAAATTATGTATCACTAAGCTTCGTACCTTTTCATCTATCTACCTCAGACTTGTCTAACTAATTTTTCTCATTCTTAAACATCCGAAGAGGTTTGTAGAAAAGGAACGAAACATAGTACTATATTTCTCTAAACGTTCAATAAAACAATCAAATAGCTATAAATTTAATAATTCCGAATCGTGAAGGAAGTAATACAATCTTTCAAAACACGAATTTAAATAATGAAAAAATAAAAACTATATTAAAAATTAAACGCCAATATTTTGAGTTTCAGGTGTTATAAGAAATGCTACATCGTAACCAAACGTAGAAACGCACAAATATCAAAATAATACCTTCAAATTTACAAAATCTTTTAACTTTTGATGATTATTTTTGTATAAATGTGTGATTTTTAATTTTTATTTGAAAAACTATAATGTTCATAGCTTTTGATTTAATTTTAAGTATTGTGTTGTTGACATTCATTGTTTGTTCCTTTATGACAGAAAAATACTGTTTTGAAGTTTATATAGAATTTTAAGAAGAAAATTATCCAAATTTGATATTTATAAAATACTATTGTTTGATCATTACAGCACTATTGCTGCTTTTTCTTTTTGATATATATATTTTAAATTTTAATAAAAAATCTGTAAGTTTAAATATTGTATTGTTACCGTTACCAATTGGAATTTTATATTTAGCTTAATAAAATCAAATATGACCCTATGGTTGACGAGACATTCAATAACACAATCAAATAGCTATAAATTTAAGAATTCCGAATCGTGAAGGAAGTAATACTATCTTTCAAAACACGAATTTAAATAATTATAAAATATAAACTATATTAAAAATTAAACGGCAATATTTTGTGTCTCAGCTGTTATAAGAAATACTACATTGTAAGCAAACGTAATAAAATTTCTTGAATGACCCAGTTTAGGTCCATTAATTCAGACAATATAAATAAAACAACGTTGTCAGTCAAATTCTTTATATCCAACAGACCGATTTAGGTTACTTTAATCTGTTTTTAAATATTTCGTCTAGCAATCTTCAACATATATCGGCAGCAAAATTCTTTTAGGATTTATATACGAATCGCTCAATAGAGCGTCTTGTCAAACCACTACGGTATACAGACACAAATAATACTTTTCAACGAGATTTTCAGTTATCGGTTTTTTAAGGTAAAAAAATCGTATTGTATAGTCTTAGAACTGAATACCACCACCACAACAACATAATTAGCTAAAGCTCACGTCATAAAGCTTCGTTACCTTAGAAACCAAACAAGTAATATTCAGTTAGACTGTAGAAAGGTTTCGTTCAGAGGCAATCTCTTGAGATTTACCGAAGCTTTGTTGTACTGTTTAATAAAGGTTTTATAAAATTGCTATTGATCGACAAAAATATTCTATTATTGAATAAGAGCGTGAAAATAAAATATAATGAAAAATGACGTTTTATTTTCTGTAGTACCTTATCTAATATCTAATTTATTCACTTGCCCTTTCCCATTACTTATTACCTTCCACGTGATAAACCCCTGTTGGAGTACCTGATCTGAAGGACCTCTTGATCCTATAACACCGCTATATTAATGGCCGCGGGTAGCAGTGCTCCCCTGTAGGTAAAAGAGCAAATGTGACCGCAGTATTTTAGCCGAGTCAGACAGTTTCTTAAATTAGTTACGGAAAGGCCAAATCCTCTTTCGGAACGTTATGTCACGCGCGGCGCTTGACATGGATTTATGGAACTGTGAGTTCGCATGGCGTCTCCCCAAAGAAGATAGAAAAAGGTGTTTCCTAATAATCCACACAAATAACATATTTGTGAGAATATGTGTTAAACGTAGAACAGATTCCAGAAAACAACCATTATTTCTGAACTAATAAATAATACTTACTGTCATGAGAAATATACTTAAATATTTACTAATAAACTAATTTAAACATGAAATTGACATGCTAATAATTAGTTAATTGTTCAAATAAATAATGTATGGTTCAGGTGTTCAGAGTGTTACCTTTCTCCAATTTATATTTGATCTATTCTCGTTTAATCTACCATAGTTTGACGCACTAATCGAGTCTCATTTACCTTTAAATTTCGTACCGGGAAGTAACGAACCAAAGAGTATCAGTTCCTAAGAAATTTACTAAATTAAAGTTTTTTATAACAATAAATGAGACAGTTAATAACAATAAAATATTATATTAGAATAGTGTGAATAAAACCACAGAAAAGTTGTCTCAATATATTTATTCTCAGAGCGTTTCGGCCATAGCCATTATCAACTGGATCTTTCCTCTTAGCGTCTTCTTTGCTTATACTATCACACAACCATTGCGCTTGTTGTTGTCTTCCGAACTGAACCACGTGTCGTCAACAACAGTCGTATCGATACGATAAAGTTGCGGTTGAAGATTACATGCTGAAATGGAAAATGGACGCAGCTTAAGGAAACATTCGGACAGAGAAAAAATATTAGCAAGAACATCAGGAGAGCGGATGGGAAGCTAATTCTGGATAAAATAAGAAATGGCAGAAACATGGAAGGAAAATCAAGTAGATCTGTATCACAGTTAAAATCTAGATCAATAGTCAGTAATAGAAGAAGAAGAGGAGGTGGATAATGAAAAGTTGGGTTGGAGTTTGATAGGGTACTGATAGATCTGAGAAATTGTAAAACGCCAATAATTGATAACATTCCAGCGGTGTTGATAAAATCATCGGGTGAAGAAGCAATATCATGGCTGATCAGGATAATTTGCGAAATCTACGAAACAGGAAGAATTATACGAGATTTTAGTAAAAAAAACAATTATACCCATACCGAAGAAGACTAGGGCTGATAGATGCGATGTGGAACAACTTTATAATAAACATGAAATTCATTTATTGAATTTAAGGGAATGTAGATATGGCCAGGAGTTAATTTCTTATCTAATGTATGGAAAATAATGAGATATTTTGCTACATTGACTTTTTGTATCAAATAGTAATATCACTAACGCTGCAGCGGTGATTATCATGGGCATTTTTAAAATTAACTAATGATATATGAGCTTTTTATAATTATACTAAATGTGAATGATTTATGAAAAGAATTAATTCAGCTGCTGTTTAATATTCCAAAAGAATAACGCGGAAAGACAGGATGTCATGATTTATGCCGCCTCATCGTAAGTAACCATCTTGGAGACAAAATATAATTACAAATTCAAAGAAAGTTACTAATTAGTCTGCGCTTCCTGCCTCCTTCTTCCGTCCCACACCTCACTTTCGACGCGCGATTCGCAAACGAGATTTGTTTAGATTATTTTCTGTGTATCAAGTGACGAGGGCTTAGTTGGGAAAGAAAATGTGAAGAGAGTGGGAGGGACGGAGGAACTAAGTGAAATAGGGGTGAGAACGGGAAAAATGTATATTACTCAAAATGGAGGAGCATTTCTCATCGTCAAAAGACTAATTAACACGGAAGAGGATGAAATTTGTCAGCTTTAGCGCGAGCCTGTACGAAATGCTAGGAAGGGGATTTCCCCCGTTCCGCGAGGAGACTCGGACGATAACTACCAGAGTTTCTGCCACATACACGAGACGAGGTTCAGTGCTCGCTTGTTATCTGGCCTGCAGCCCCTATGTGTCTGTCACGTCCATTCAGCCAAAGGGACTTTGAAGCTGATGTCACCGAGGGAGAGAAGGTGGAGGAGACAAGAGAGGGCGACGACTGTGTAGAGGGGGAAAAAAATAGCTCCGTGTTGGGCCACGTCGTTAGCTGGAGTCGAGGTACTCCAGACAGTGAAACTCGTTGCCTGCTAATTATGATTTCTATCATGTAATAGGCGTCGCTCCGTGGGCCTAAACATTATGAAATGAAAACAAGTAACATTCTGAAAAGGACCTGTCTATATAAGAGGCTTGTTTTAAACGTTTTGAATTAAAAAAATACAAGCTTACTTTACTAATTTTATTTTTAACACGAAAGCCTGAACTTTAATATACTTTTCAACATAGTTTCCTGGATTATTAAATATTAATTATCGTATCGTACAACGAGCTATTTACTATACATCCTCATGGAAAACTGCCACCTGATTAGATAACCACCTCCAATATCCTGACCAAATTCAAACTTATTTTATTTTTAGATATGCCTGGTCCGTTACTAATGGCGATAAACACTAATAACTTAATCACGTTGTGTAAATAAAATATCATGAATCTCCTTCTCTCAGGATTAACATTTTTTTTAGAATCAAATTAATTACGACGCCTATTAGGGGATAAAGGTTACAAATTTATAAACTATATTAAAGAAAATTAAAGCTTTTTACAACGTAATTTGTAAAGGCACTTTTTAAGATTTCCGTGGAAATGTTTTTAAATTTGCGTAATAATAATAATATTAAGAGTTGTATTGTGTTTATTCGTCGAAGAGAGAGAGAGACAGGGAAACGTAAAAATTTTGTCAGCGAGAAAAGAAACAAGATTTCAACTGTTTCAATTGTAGTTCAATAAAACGGCTTAATTCCTTTAATGGATTAGAAGAGGAATTGTTTGGTCTTAGAGTATTTGCTAAAGATAATTTAAAAAGGTCCATAGTATTGCCATGTTATGAACCACGGCATCCGGAATTCACCCTTTTTTTTTAAAAAAAACTCAGAAGTAAACGTAAATGACTGTAGGTATTCAGAATAAAACCGATTATTTATATTTTTATCAATGTTTCCAGATTAATTAAAATTTAGCAGTGTCCTCGTTGCATGTTGAGTGAAGACTTCTGCTAATTGATGTCTTTTTTTGGATTAACAGGCTACATGAGGGTGATTCTTTAACAGGCAACTCCCCTTTAATAGCATAGGATGGTAATTGAAAAGGGGGGATGCGGAAGGTAGAGCAAGGTAGCCAAGGGTTGACTAGGGCCCCCGTGCTGTGGTTTAAAGATCCTAACCGTTGTTTCACCTAAAGAGATGAAAGAGGGAAAACCCTAGAAAACCTGCATCAGATAGGTCGTTCATTGGGTACTATTCTTACTAAGTCGAGAACTACTTTTGCACAGATCATCATTTTTGTCACTTTCCTTCACATTAGCAAAACGTCACCATAAGAAAAGCTGATTATAGGGATTAAGCTGTCAATAATACGGTGATTTACGTAATTAATTTAACAATCCAAAAGACCTCAGCAATAATAATTCATGTTCTAAAGTTAGAAATAAACAAAAGTGTTAGATTGATACATCATCAAAGTAAATTAAATATATTAGGGACGTGTTTCAATTTTTTGAGATCAATTAATTGTTCAAACGAAAACCATAATTGAACTAAATACGTTACAATATATTTATTTTTGTAATTTAATTTAATTTGAATCAATCTATCCGCTACCGGACAAAATACTCTTTTGTATATTCGATAAATACATACATATTATATCCTGCAATTTAATAGCATTATTTAAAGCGTAATAAGAATGTTCATAATTAATCCTAAATACATAGTTATATTTCTTAAATTTCGAACATTATTTATTTGATAAATGATGAATTTGAGCACTTCACAAATTAAAACTGAAGACTATCGCGGTATAGGGACTTATTATATTCTCCCCTCGTGTGTACTTGATGTGCGTTTCATTTGCATAAGGTCTGCTATCTTACAATTAAATGTAATTAGTGTACCCACGTACAGAACTAAGATGAATCCTAATTAGAGGGGTGTAGAACAATTACTAGGAATCGAGCAACATATCTCAGTCCGCGGAAATTAGCAGTTTGATTAAATAAGCACTACGTGATGGATAACAATAGCAGGGAGGGGCGATGATGCATTAGCTGTTTCGTGTATAGGCAGAGGTCGGAGAAATATCTGCGGGTAGAGCAAAGTGCCGACGACCGCAGAAGACGCTCCTAGATGTGAGGAGGATAGTTCTGTCTGCAGCCGGCGTAATTAACACCTCCTCCCACCCCCGCAACCCTCCTCACACAATCACAACGCCCATCACGTAGGGACTAATCCGGTTACCCGCATACCTCGCTTCCACCAGAACTAACTTCCATTAAGACAGCCTGGGAAGATCCACCCTGCCGGCTCGATACACTTGTCATCTCTTCGCGAAATGCCAGCCGGGACTTCCCCTTAACACGTACTGTTCCCTACACTTCCTGCAACGCCCTCCTCCTCTCTATTAGCTCTGCCAAACAAGGTTACTCTCACGTAGGCCACGGCTAAACACTCCTCAAAATACCTGTCTCTAGAAACTCCCCCCCACCATTAAACATCATTAATTATTACGGGCAACAAGACATTAAGATAATAAAATGTTGCACCTTCTTTCATTAACAATTTTTCCAACAAATATAGCTGCATACTACACTAATATATATTAGTTTTGGCATATTGCAAAAACGACATTAAATTACAGCTGTCCCTCGGAAATCATCCTCCATCAAACATTATCAGGGCCTTCAACTTCCAGATTTTCAACCAGACTATAACCGTCGCATCCCAGAATAATTGATTTATAAACCTGACCGTATTACCATAAGTAGTAGTATAACTTCTTCCCTTTCAAAAACTCATCTATTACTTTCTTCCTCTCTACACCATCGACACTTTTTTTTTACAAAAACAAACAAAATTGTAACCCTAAATAAGGCTGGAAGTATGAAACAAAATTACCAATTTCTTACTCGAATTATAGATTTGAGCACTGAACATCTGCTCCGCCGATGAACTTCGGATTTTCGATTTTCCTTCCCGACTTCTACTCAAAAACTCAGTTTATGCATGAACTTTTTGTTCCGCAAATTTTCTGTTACCACATGAAAAATGTACCTAACTTCCCCTAAACTGTGCCCACAAAAAACTGTAAGGAACGTATGAAAACTGTTCACTTTGTTAGCCCTTTTTTAAAAAACTTCAGTAGTTCTCAGAAAGTTTTCATATTTATATCTTCCTTTTTATTTCTCCTCCAATCACAATTTCCGAATTTACTAAGAAAACATACGTAGCACATCTAGAGCCAAGAAACACAGTTCTAAAATAAGCAAGTCGGAAACCATTTATTTCATTAGTTAAGTAGTTTTGTAATTGTATTTATCTGATTTCAATAAAATAAATGAACCAAAACAACCAAATGAGTCAGAAATAAGTTTTAATAAATTTATAACATAAAAGTAGCACAACATATCGTTCTTTTCTATAGAACCCTTTCAGTTTCAAATATAAATTTGAATAACTGTAAAATAAAAAAGAAAACAAGATTCCGCGGGCCTTGTTATTATTGCGACTTAAAATTTCAATAATAATTATAAAAATATTCTACATAAATGATATTTATAAAACAATCATATGACAATTTATTGAACATTACTGAGAAATTATATCATGAAATTTAATGGTGATCAGATAGTACGTACATATGAGCGAAATCTAATAAATCAGCTATTGATAGTAAAAATTTTAACTAATATTTAAAATATAATTTGATTCTCTCTTCTATAAAAGTACTTAATCAGCTCAATTTTAAATAATTTTAATATAATCAAGAATCATTTATGCTACACCGTGTGTCTAATTGGCAAACTTAAGAAATTTCTTCCATTAAATTACATGAATTAAATTATAAGAAATATTATTAGCTTTAGATGTTCAGATTTATATGTGCTCCTGTTTGCAAATGAAAAGGGTCCAAGGGAAAGGGACAATACTTCAAGTTAGCTTTAATAATATGATCTATTTTTTATTTTACTAAAGTATATATTTTTGAGTGATTTAGGCAACACATATAATTCGTTTGGTGACAGACGATTGATGCATCCTTGTCTCACTCCTTTCTTGCTTTCAAATTTATTTTCTTGCCCTTCAATTCTAATTACTGCGGACTGCCTTCTTTAGAGGTTATGTATAAGCCTTATTTCTCGACCTTTTATTACTGCTCTCTTCAAAATCCTTAAAAGTGTGTTTCATTTCACATTATCAAAGGCTTTTTTTAATTATACAATTGCCATTAACGTAAGACGATTTTTTCTAATCCTGTCTTCTATGATTAGACCCAAAGTCAATATGTGTCCTTCCACTATCCTATATACTATCTCCGTTAATATTTGCATGAGATACTAAACTATATATATGTCTGTGTGTTTTTATCATGTTGCAAAATAGTAAAAATTTTCTGACATATTTTTATATATTTAAAAGTAGCACATTTCAGAAAATTATAATTATTATAAATATATATTTTTTAAATTATTGATTTTGAAATTTATTAGAGTTCATACAATCTAATATTGTTAACATTATTATACAATTTCTTCAAATTTTCTTTTTAAAGCATGGAACAATCTTGCAGGGCATTAAGTAAGTCAAAAATTTATATTTGTTGTTTTACCTCGCTAATTTTACAAATATTAAGCGTTATTATTTTGGATAGTTGTCTAGGCATTTAGAGCAGATGCTTGGGGTAGTACATTGTGCTTGTTGAAGTAGCACGTGATTTCTTGCAGGCGCTGGGCCAAAGCTCTCGTTTTCCTCAGCTCCTTAATTACTTCGGCAGCTAGTCCTCCCGAATTCCGTCTCCTCGTAAAACCACGCTAATTGCTCATTCTCAGTGAATTATGAACTCCATGAATTCCTCCCGAATATTTACACCAAGTCATTTGCTGCTCGTTATCTAGGGAAATTCGTAATTAATTTTTCCTTCGCAACTAATAAATTTACAGATAAATGCAGCGAGGATAAACTCTTCAGGGTTCGTGTTTTTCTTTCGTGAACGCTTCCAAAAATTTCAAAAACATAATACGATATGCCGGTGACTTCATTCAACTGGGTCGATACTGGACGTTTTGGGTTTGCATATTTCAGTAATACATTAACTATTATTATTATTGTAAAGGAAAGCTGTGATTAAAAATCGGAACTTAAACCAACTTAATTTACATGAATTTCTCTTTCAAGTTGTTTCCAATTACTTCTTTAGAACTATGATATTCACCTTTAGCTGTAGATCAACAATCGATTCTGTCTTCTATTGCCAATTCATTAAGAGAACACATTTGGCAAGTGAGTAAAAAAGTCACTGCTTGTAGTGTAATACATATAAACATTTATTTCCACACGTGAATTTATAACTGCATGCAATCATTTTCATAACTACAACACAGTCGACGAAACATTATTAATTCATATATGAGTGTTGTTTATAATTAAATGTTATCATATTTTCAAAAGAAGAATCCTACTAATTAACATACACAAATAATATCATTTCAAAATAATTTATCTTTGTAAAATAATTTTTTTAGTTTTTATCATCATCAAAGCAATTTTACGATGTGGAAGGCGATTGCATGGAAAACAAAATATAGAAAAATATATTTTCTTTATTTTTATGTAATTTTCAATACATATTCTCTAAAATTAGCAATGTCACATCTTCTTATGTTTTCAAACTATGTCACCATAAGAAGTCCCAAAATAAGCGACGAAATAAAGATTATAATTTGTATTGAAGAAAGAAAAAGTTACCAATTTAAATAATTTTTTCGTATTCAACATTAAAATTTCTGAAATAATAATTAAGAAGAAATCTGTAATTACACGTTACACAATACTAATTACAAATAGTAAACAAAATAAATTCAAGAACCTGTCAATTAAATTATATAATTTCTTTACAATGATTACAAATTTCACAATAAGTAATAATTATATTACAGTTAACAATTTCTCATCTTCTTGTGTTTTCAATGTCACCAAACTAAGTCCCAAAATAATCGAAGAGAAAAAAGAAACGTTATAATTTGTGTTAAATTTATTAAACATTATAATTTCAGATATGATAGTTAAGAAGTAACATGAAAAAATAATCTGCAGTTTTTACTCTGCATTCGTAATTATACATTAGTAACAAGAAAATAATGAACATAAAACTTCTTCAGAAATAAACATATGAGCAGAGGCTACAGAGAACTCTTATAATTGAGTCACCAATATATAAAAACGCTCTAGCCTTTAGTTTTTACACTGAAAAGTACTTTTTCAATTTTTTTAGCTGTCCAGGATTTGTAAAAAATTTCCTATGAATTCAATAGGTTAACAGGGCAATTTCACTTTATTTAGCTTTATTGAGAACGTACAATATTTTATCTTTCGGAGAATAAACTCTGTCGGTAAAATGGGTGCATTTAAATATTACGTACGTGTTGAATCTAGAGAAAATCTGGAATTTCATTACGTAACTTCATTTGTTGGCGTATACCAAGCTCAGTGAATAATAATTTTCATTTTACTAGTCCCAGAAATGTTAATAACAATATCCTGGCATGATTGAACTTTATTTAGTTTCAATAATCCATTTAAACTTTAATGTATCCGCCTATCATCTTGTAATATAATTAATAATACAATAGACAATTATTGTATGAAGAATCAAATTTGTGGTTTTAAATTTTAATGAAAAGAATTTCCCAAAAATCCTATCTTTTATATAATTGACAGTTTTTTGTAGTAACAATAAAATAAAACGTTTATAACAACTGTTATTGAGGTTTCCTCTTTTTGTTATTAATAACATTATAAATAATCTCATCTACAGATTATCTTGTAATCAAATATGTCTAAAATGTTTTCCAAATGCGTATATTTTATTTAATTTTAGAGAGAAGAAAGAGGAAACTAACAGGGCATATTCCGTTAATTTCTAATATTTTCGAGAAAATTATAGCCATTATACAAATCTAGACGTTTTATCTGTGAATAAATAAAGATATGGCATTATTCTGTTGTAATTATTTGAAGAATGAATACGTACAATAACAAAAACGTTAGAGGTAATGTTCTAAAGATTCCTATAAGCTGACTGACGATTCAGAATAATTTAGCCACAACTCAAAATTGACATTCGTAGAAATTTTGATGAACTTTGATAAATTTCATAGAAACATAAATAGCGAATATAAACAACTTAAATGCCATATCTGTAGATAGTATTTAAGAATGATGATTATCTAGGGAACAGTAACTTATTTTTGTACGAACTCTTCGTACATCATGAAGTGAAAATTATTGGGAATTCGGTTGACGTTGTCCAGCGTTTCTCCGTCGCATGTAGACTTCTTCCAACGGCCATCGCAGACGAAGTTTGCAGTTCTCGAAGGAGTACCTGGCGATCCACGCCTGGTCGTCGTCTAAATCACAAGATGGATAACATTCGCACTCGATTACATTCTCTGTGTTTGCTGGTCGTTTCTGCCTCCGAAACCTCTTCGCGATCCACGTGACCACCGATTGTACGCTCATCCTCATTTACGAAACACTGGCGGGTTGGTAGTGACTTCAGAACCACAACACTGCTTGTGTTTACTTCTGTAGATTCGTCAACAAATGCGTCAAGAACGCACAGTGACGTTTAAACTCCTCTTTCAACTGAAATACAATCTAGAAAATAAAACGTAGATTTGAATAAAATAAAATAAATAAAATACAATAACAAATAAACCTATGTTGAGGGCCAATCTTATATTTTTGTCGTCTTTAATACATTCAAATTACTTAGCCACGTTCTTGATGATTAGGATTTCCTTGATATCCAAATATAATACAGTAAGCCAAGATGACGGTGAGACTGGAATAGTGGATTAACACACTTCCAAATGTCACTGTAACAACCCTCAACAGCATTACAAAATCACAACGTAAACCTCTCCTTCTCTCAATATATTATTGTTTCCTTTATCTTAATTCCCATTAAACTTCAAATACTTGTACAAGGTTATTATAAAGTCCATGAAGCATTTAAAAACTTCTGGCAAGTTACTGTGGAAATGCAACCACAGGGGCGCCACCGACAGTGCTTGCTGAAAATACAGCAATTCTGTTTCATACAACAACTTGAAACTTATAGTAGAGATTTCATCTTTTAACAAGATGGATAGGAACTGTTCGGGCCGCTGACCTGGCGCTACCCCAGTGCCTACCACGATCACCGGTACGATGACTAGTGATTTTTTATTTTGGGATTACTTCAAGGATAGGGATTAAGTTACAGATCTACTACAAAACCTCAACGTCTTTCAAAACTGTATCACAGCAGCTGTTCTTACTGTCTCTGTGAAAAATGTTACTGCTGAGACAGGTATAGGCAGAATATTGGAATTCCAAACAGATTTGTGTTAAGTAACGATGGGTGGAACCCATAGAACACTTATATATGTACTGCAGAATTGTAGCCACTACAGTCGGTGTCGCCCCTGTCGGTCATTTTACGGCATCATGTTCAAAACAAAACTTTTAGAGTTTTTCTTTCAGGTGCTATTTCATTTGTTACATTATATTCCACCATTTACCTATATAATTTCACTGTATATTGACTGGTAAGTGTAGCGTTGTAGTCCGACAAACTAAGCCAACTCAATTTGCCGTTAATATTGTTTGAAATTCAAGTACAGAGGTAATACTTTCAAGTGAAGAACGGCATTGAAGGCTATGAAATTGAATTATTACAATGGGTTATTCTTTACCGGACCGGAAATGGAACGCAGGACCTCCCTTTGTTACCAATGTTCTATACCAATGACCAATTTGAGAGTTTCCCTGTCCAACTCTCATACTTTAATTCAATTTCATATCCTCCTTGGCTGAGTCTTGTTCTAAGCATTAATTCTATAATTGTATTAATCAATTTTAGTCTTTGACCTCCCGGTGTCATTGTGTGAGATGACGTCACTGCTAAAATCTCACCTTTTCCATATCCTCAGTGCCGCTGAACAGTATTATATTATGCATTCTATTCGTATGAAAGAATTAATGAAAAATAAACTTCTCATTATTTTCTGTATTTGTATTTTATTAGTCGCTATTTAAGTAATAAAATTACTTAATATTTCATTAAAAAACCAAATTAGTTTTGAAAAATTGAGAATTCGGGAAGTATTGCCGAATTCGTCTGCACAGAAAACTAAAACATTATAAATTTAAAATTAATTAATTTATAATTCTACAAGAATCCCATATACATAACTTGCTAAAAGTTAGATTAGTAAGTAGCATTAGAACTGACATCACTTTAAATCTTAATACTTATTCGGGTTTAAAGTCGATAATTATAAAACTGACGTACAAGTCTGTTACGATTTAAATGGAAATAATGTAGACGTGGATTTTTCGGAAAATGCAGCATTTTTTAAATTGTTATTAATATTTCAGTATTTAAGTCGAACTGGAACCGACGGTGCATAATAAATTTATCTTACAGGTTTTTTTCGTAACATAGACATGCATCCTGCTGGAAAGCGATGCACTTAGAAAATTGACGATTCCAACGGGGAGAACTTTAAAACGTTGACAAATTGAAGGTGTGCAGAATTAAAGAATACAGTGAGTCATATCGTCAAGTAAATTACATATTTGGGATTATTGTGGAATAGTAAATGTGTTTTTTATTGATATATTTTTTTGTTTTCTGTACCGATGAATGTGGCATAATTGGCCGAAATATTCGGTATCTAAAGTTACTTTTTTAAGGAAAATATTAAGTAGTTGTATTATTTAAATTGCTGCTGATGTTAAAAGTTTTCAAAAAAATCAAGAACTTCAAAATTATGTATCAGTCATGGTTAAAAAATGTTGGCATTTACAAAAGTCTCGACAGACATGTGCTCAATAAGTCATTTAGAAAATGTCTGACCAGACGCCGATTTAAGGGTAATTAGTTTAATGAGATGGAAAATTATAACCAGGCCTATCTGTGCCTTAAAACGCATTTAAACGAATACTATTTCAGTCTCCCTTAGTGATGAGCCTCTATCACGTAGTTTCTTAACTCTACTTGTATTTGAATGCACCAAACAGCTGTTTTATATAAAAGATATAATTCACGACTAGCTTAAGACTTCCGTAATAACCCGAGCTTACTCGACCACCAACCAGGATTTACTAGAATTCACAAACAGCTATTATATTACGGATATTGATTAATAAATCATAAAATTTATACATAAATCACTTAGTGTGCTACTTATTAAATCTTATCCAAATATTTGTTGAAGAGATCGTATCTAGGATAATTGAGCACAACTATTTATATAACTAAAAAAAATTTAATATGAATATGCAGTAATCGACGAAGAACATTTTGTAAATAGTGCACAGTAATAGGTTAATAATCTTAAATTAAATTACTTTAAAATAGAAGCGTTATTTTTCCAGGCATTAAGTATCATAAATGCCAGTACCTGAATTTCAATAACTTGGAAATTTAGTCCATTTTTATAACTACTTCGAAAAATGTGATTCCTCAATAGAAAAAAAATTGATTACATATTAAATCTTCAAGAACGTACTGATTAATTTCAATAAAGTTTTCTATCACAACCCAGGCGAAATTGCTCACTGTTATGACGATTTTGAAATAAATTAAATAATTACTATTATAAAATTACTCAAAACTACGCATCCCATTTAAGAAATATAATAAAAACACACGATTAACATGTTGGGATGTGACGCGTGGAAGTAAAATTTTAAAATCAAATATGAATAATCTAGATTTCTAAATGCTTCAATACACAGCATACCAGTTCCTTGTGCAGAATTATTTCGTATCACGTCAAAATAATAACTTCTCACTAACGGATTATCGGTAAAAATATTCTTTATATTATTATCTTTGCCAAAGAGGGAAAACAAAATTATGACTATGGCCACTGTATATGATAAAGTATAATTTCTATAGGCAATTTATCCAAATTGAGTCTAATAACCTAAAAGATGAACGTATTTATAATTAATTCTAAAGGTTTTTGAAATTGCACTTACTGCTGGTGCATTGCTTTACGTTGAAAATATGGTAACATTGCTAAGCCAAAGCTCACCTAAAATATGTAGGCACACATCTCTTCAGTAGACGTCAATTCGTAATTATCAAAATTTTATTAATTCTCATCAAAGACGCAATATTGTGTATAATAAAATATTTTGAGAGCTTCATCATATAAGTAACTAAGGATTTTACGTATATATTTCACGTCCATGGGTTATGTATCAGTTTCAATAGTATTCAGAACTCTATAATGAATTTTTTCATTTATTAATTTTCCCACTGAAAGAGGTTCCAGTCATAATTATTCCATAGACGTCTCTATAAAAATGAATAATATTTTTAAAAATGTAAAAAATATTTAAAAAATCCTATATTTATAACATTTGTCAAATATTAACACCTTATTTAATAAATAAAAATTTAATGAAATTAAAATAAAACTAAATAACCTCTATTTTTTTAAAAAAAATTCCGCTACATTAGTCAATAATTCTGTAGGAATAAATTACTGCGTGCCTATGATTCTATCTCATCTCACTTTCAATCATCCTCAAAATGTCGTATAATTCAAAAGGTCCTTGTAGTTTGACTCCTTTAAACTAAAATTACACGTCTGTAGAATATGTCGATATGAGTTGCACTGAATGTGATACGTATCTTGATTTAAAAGCGATGTCTTGAAGTTATTTATAGAATTCAAACCGTCCTTGTTCTTATAGAATATTGGTTTGCTTTTGAATCGTTTCAATACTGTCATAATCTATTTTGTGTTTGTATTCTAAATGGTTTAATGAGAATGCTTTATTTTTATTATAGATCCTATAAAAACATTTAACCCAGTAAGTTCTATACATATTTCGTCTATAATGTAAAAGACATGTTTAGTCATTAGTTTCAATTTTGTTTTTTACTTTTGTTAAATAAATTTATCTTATTATGTTTTTCATCTATTTTTTTAACAATTCCAAGCTGTGTCTGTTGAATTAGAGGTCTTTTGTTTTAACTTGATAGAAAAGAATGTGTTAATATTAGACAAAATATTTATGCAATCTTGTAGCTGACAATTTTTTATACATTTTCAAACAAATTATACTTTTTCTAGAGATAATTATGGCCAAAAAACTAGTATTATTGAGACTGTTAAAAACCCATAAGGATGCAATACATAAATATAAAAACTAAAAGTCAGTGAAATTAAATTTATAATCCTTGACGTAATAGAGAACGTAGATTTTTCCGACGAAGATGCTGGAGACGTGATTGAATATTTTATTCTTTTAGATATATGAGAGATCATGCGAAAGATATATCATACAATTTGTAAAACAAATAGAAATATCTTGTTTTGTATAATCTCTGACTTCATTTTTCATTTTCAGTGGCATCGCTACTCTGCCATATCGCGAATTAAAATTGCAGTGCACAGACAATCGTCCCTCGGGCCCAAATTAAGCGAAATAACAGCATTTGCAGCCGTCTACCTCCCCGATACGCCTGCCACCCTCACCCCTCACCCCTCTCGCCAAGAGTTTAAAATATTACTGCTCTCGGACTACAGCCAACCCTATTAAACGCACGAAAAAATTTCACGGACTGCCTTGGCTTTATTACAAGCTAATCTTTCTCTTTCTCGAGGAGAAATGTGGTGTTTTTTTTTCAGTTGGTGTATCAGGAGGTTGAATTTCCACAGAAACATTTATATCTACCAACCAACATTGTGCGTTCACACATATTATTCCCTACCCCAATCTCCTCTGTAATTTGCTTGGGGAGGGGGGAGGCGATTTCTGGAAAGAGCAACGTTTTATTCTGCGTTTATTTTCTGGCGAAATGTAATTAATTCTACGGAGTCAGTAGGAAAATCTGAAATGCAGCTTTTTAATAGCTTTCGGGGGCAAAAGTGGAACTTGTGAATTGAGATAGGGATGATTAAAGGGTTGACTTTAAATCTCCTGTCGAACGATATATTCTAGCCAGCTTCTTAGCCGAGACGCCGCTAAAAGGAAATAAATATTTCTAGGTTGGCAGCCCCCCTCCATCTGAGGGATGCTGGATTTAATGACCTAGTCTAGGAGCAAATTGCGGGATCGAGTTACTCTCGGGAGGCTGAAGGCTTTAATGCGACCTCAGAGATCTGTGAAGCCGTTTCCCGGTAGACTTACCTTCTTTAAGAAGATGAGGTGGGTTCTGCTGCACTCTGTTCCAACCCTTCTCCTTCTCCTCGTACACTTCAACGCCTATTTACTTCTTCCTCGCTTCGTCGACCCCTTTGCAAAGAACTCCAGTTTCGCATCCTCCTGAAATTTTCTACTCAGTTAAACACCTTGACCTTCTTCTACGCGATGGTTAAACGTAGACGAATTACGAGACGCTTCCGACCATAAATTTTAAATGGAAAAAATGTAGTTTGAGTAGCCTCATGAAACCTAAAATATTTAGGTTGTTACGCTGCGATAGTGAAAATTAGTGAGAGCTCTTTTTTTGGTTAACAGGTTACATGAAGATGATCCTGAAACTACCAACTACCCTTTGGATAGCATAGGAAGGGAATTGAAAAGGGGGGTGTGTGGAAATTAGATCAATTTAGCCAAGGGTTGAGTTGGGTCCCCGGATCATAGTTTAAGATCCTACCATGTGAAATAGGCAAGAAAAGAAAGCGGAAATCAATAAATCAGTAATACAAGGATATAGTCTGTCGCCCATGCTGTTTAAAATATATAGAAAAGACAATGAAGAAAGTTAAAAGTGAATATGGAAAGAGATTTAAACTGCGAGGAGAAGAAATAAAAACCCTAATGTAAGATGTTGTTGAGGTATTAGGATAGTCAGAAGAAGACTTGGAAACCATAATAAATGGCATGAACGTGATCCTTGAAGAAGAGTACAACATGAGGACTAATAGGGGGGAAACCAAGGTAATGGAGTGTAGTATGAGGAACAGTATAATAACAAAGGATGTTAGGTTGGGTAGGGATATTTTGAAGAAAGTTAAGGAATTCTGCTAGGGATGTTAGAAATATAGTAGACAAAGAGTAGGAGAGCACAGGAAAGGAATGAATTTGCAAAGAAGAGGAATTTACTTACGGCTAATATAGTGTGAATATTATGAAATAACTGCTAAAAATGTTCGTATGGAGTGTGGCGTTATATGGGTGTGAAACGTGGACGGTAGGAGTTGCAGAAAGGAAAAGAATAGAAGCCTTTGAAATGTGGTGCTATACTAGGAATTCTGTAAATGAGATGGGTGGATAGAAACACTAACGAGGAAGTTCTAAGCAGAATAGTTGAGGAGCGAACAATATGGAGGACGTTGGTCAAGAGAAGGAATAGATTAATAGGCCACGTTTTAAGACATCAGGATCTTGTAAAATTAGCGTTAGAGGGAAGTGTGTGGGTACGAACAGAAGAGGGAGGCCAAGGGTGGAATTCTCTAAGCATTTTATGGAGGCTGTGGTATGTTATAGTTGTGCGGAAATGAAATGGCTTACGCAAAGACTGAAAAACACAGCAACTTAGAATCATTTATAATGTTGCTTAAAATGATGACGTTTCTAATAAAATTGATTTAATATTTCAAGTAAGGATGTTTTAGAACCAGAAATTACTTATATGAAAAATGATTTTCAATTAAAGGCACATCATTGCAACCAAAAAATTTTGAAATTTTGTAATTAATTATTGTTGTGAAATTATGATCAAAATTGAACTCTTTTTGGGATTGTTTTCATACAAGATACGAATAAAATCGAAGTATCGATTAACCCTCACGAATGCTCACTTGGACCAATGTCTAAGCTACAATGGGAAACTTCGTATCAAATGTAAATTATGTGCGATCGGTTTGTAGATTGAACATATATTTCTCGAGATTATATCGGGGCTATATCGATTAAAATTCACAACGTTTCGATAACTATCTCCACCATCGTCTTAAGGTAACTGAAGTCGATGGCGGAGATAGTTATCGAAACGTTGTATCTTACAATCGATATAACCCGGGTAGAATCTCGAGAACTTTATATTCAATACATTTATCGGGAAAATCTACATTCTCTAATATGTTTGAATCTGATAAAATGGTGTTGTGTTATTATAAGTATTATTTATATAACAATTAAATGGCTACTAAAAAATGTTGCCGATCCCTGAATTATACGGATGTTTCGTACTGTATTAATACTCTGTCAACCAAAGTCGAATTACACCTCTGTTATAAGGAGCAACTCTCAGCTTTTCATTTGAAATCATTGTTTCTATGTATGAATTAAACCGGATGTAGTCCGTTTCAAACCCTTGTAACAAAGAGCAAATTTCTCCATCCTCGGAAAATTCCTTGTGGCTCTGTATCCTGACTGATTTATTGCAAGCTATTCCAAAACAAACCTTTTGAGATTCTAATAAACATTTAATATTCTCTGTAAACATTTTGATAAGTGACGAGCAGCGCAAATACCAAACGTTTCCTTCCCTTCTGGGAGCTTAGTCACAAAACGGACAATGAAACCGTTAGGTCATCATACCTGCCTACTGTCGCCGTCATCATAAATTTCAAACTGTTCCTTTAAATGGCCTTAAAACTTAGCAAACGTCAGTGCAAACCGTTCCAAACCTATACGTAAAGTGTTCTACCTCTTTATAAAATTAATTAATTCGTGGACCTCTACTAAGTCTTGGACAGCGCATCACATGAGAGTGAGACACGACTTTTCTTGTAGTGGTTGAAATTCATAAATATAAAATATAAGCTTCGTTGATGTAGACACAATACAAAATTTCTCCGCCCATTTACCTGGTTGTTTTCCGGGAAATGTCATATTGCTTATACTGCTTAATACTGAAGAGAAAAAGTTCCAGTTGCTGACCGCCTTTGGCCTTTGGTCCGTGAAGGAAATTAATTCTCATTATAAATACACAAAACTCTGGTGAAAGAGATTTTAATTTCCATACAACACTTAGCTAGTGGATTATTTTAATAAATTGCCAATGATAATTTTTCAATTTTTGGTAATTATTGTATTTATAATTTGTTATAATAGAGCATTAAATTTACTATAGTTATATAAAATATTTTCAAAAGACTCAGAGTCAAATAAATAAATGGCTAAAATAAAAATTCCTCATTCATTTTAATATTACTGTATAGATATGATCGAATATTATTTTATTGTTAAACTGTTAAAGTATTCACTGAGATTTGACCATTTTCTTGGAATTGTGAGACACAATTAATCGGGAGAAACATATTTGGTAAACATTTTTTTCTCTCTCTACTTTCTCATTAGTATTCCGTGTTCATACAAATTAAACTTGGCTTCGTTAATTTAGTGGCAGGCGGTTCGTTCGTTCCGCAGTAAAAATTGGCGAACGTGAATCAATGTGGGACGAGAAAAAAAGCTGGCTTCGTGCCACACACAACGCGTGTATGGAGATCTCGAGGGAAAACTCACGAGCTTGGCTGTCTGGCCATTGTGCTGAGTTCCCAGCTTGAGAACCTCATAAAACATGACGAATCCTAAGGCGAAGAAGTCGCGAACTTGTCTGAACGTTCCCCTGATAATTAAATAACTCGGAGACGGAAAAACAATATTTATAAAAATTAACACTGTCAATTTTCTTTTAATTTCTAAATTCCTCAATCTTCGATTTTATTTATAAATGAAAATATCTTTCATCGTGATTTTGTGGTTCTAACCAGGTTGAGCAATAAACAGGCAGATCTCCTTGGAGTCACTTGGAAAGACTCCGATAAACATGTATCTGAAAACCTAATCACGTGCCCCAGGTTCCTCGAGAAATTCAAGAAAAGTAATATGAAAATAAACGATAAAAACCAGACAAATTTATGAATTAAATTATTTCCGTGGTAATTTCGAGTTGAACGTATATTTAAGATCCTTTTAACCATACAAAATTCTCTGCGTTTACTAGTGCTATGAAAATAACTCTGTGCTGAATTTTAAGAGACATCAAATAATTCATTTTGCCATGGAATTACTTAAGAAAAGAAAATTTGTATATGAATCATAAAAAATATTGAAAGATAATATAGAATTATATATCACTTGACGTCATTTTTCAAAGTGATTATATTAAATTTAAATTACGATCGATTCACAGACAAACAAAAATTTTATTTTAATATCGAATTACTCGGTAGTCAATGCAACCCTTATAATAAAGAATGAAAAAGTCTTTATTTAATTTATTCCTACAACGTTCATCATGAATTTTCTTCAGAATATTAAATTTTAAAGAGAGTAGTTTTACATTAATTCTGACAAAATATTTAGATAAATATGTATAACGTTTTCTGTCCTGGCCTGCATTTAAGAACACTTACAACCGAATTATTTTGTGAAACGGGCGTGATATGCTTAGCATCATTGGATGCAGTCTATGTCTAAAGATATATATTTTTCGACCACATTATTTGTCAAAATAGGTACATACTTAATAATTTAATATTATAAAGATATATTTTTATAAAGCCCCAAATATGAGGATGAAATAAGTAAAATAACATAGAGGCTATATAAAATAAAATATAAATGCAGGTAGATGCACAACACAGCCCGATTTACACCAATGACATTTATACCGCAAATGATAATGTGAATAATAATTAATATTAAGACAGGTTAAGACAGTTAAGGGTGAGGAGTGATTGAAAGTAGTTATAATAAAAATAAGTTAACTTCTAAAGAGCATGTAGGGGGGGAGGGGGAGAGCCGATAACCATAATATATTATGAAAATATTTGACTGTCCAGCTGACCTTAGGTTCTAAAGTCGTATCAGGCTAAATATACTAAAAATAAGCATTATTCAAGTACAAAAATTAAATAATTCTGAAATATATAAACACATTAGATTCAACGTTTCGTCCACTATTGATTAAAATACGTGTTTCCATTTATTAAAAAATTTAACAGCAGCAGAGAGAGTTTCAAATTTCAGTATGGAACGCTGTTGAATAATATAACAAAAATCTAATTTATTGGCTCATTGATGTATACTTGTGCATTATTTAAGTATTTTTATGTACTAAAGCTAGATCCCGGAATGTTATCTAAAATATGAGTTGTCGCATTGCAACTCACTTGAAGAGAACCAAATAATTGTGGGAGAAACGTCGTGAACTAGGAATGCAATTATTTTAGTGTATTATTGTTAAAATGTGGCCACCATTTCTATCCCAGTAGTATTATACAGTCTGATTAAACGTAACTGTTATATAAAATACTTTGTTTGTTCTCCGAGAAAAGAAAATCTGCCTCGCTCGTAGAACTTCACATAAATTTTGAAATCCCTGAATTTAATTTACAGACCTAATTAAAATGATGACTAAGACACCGGAGAAATTATGTATATTTGATGTGTCTTAGTAACCAATGACAGTCATTAACGAATATTTACGTCCGAAATTCAGTCTCTTAAAATGAAAGCTTGCAGTAGTACACAGTGCAAAGTTTACATACGTCGATATCTTGTATCGTAAAAGAGTTGATCTTTGTATGACGAATTCCGGAGTTCCTGTTGGGATAAGGATATTCGTTGACTGTCATTGTCAAAGTCGTTATTATCAGATAGACCGGGAAAACATTTCCTAAAGTTATCTCTTTTGCAAAACCTGACCTTTAAACGGCTCTAAAAGGAAATTACTAAACATTTAATACATTTAACAAGACAAATTAACACGATAAATTAAATACAAAACATAAAATTAGTTAAATACAGAACTAAAAAATTGTAATATATATGAAAAACAAACATTTAAAATTTGTTAAAATATGGAAGTCAAGTTTGAAACAAAACTCTTTCCTTGATTTTATTATCACAAGCTACACTTTAATTAGTATCTTTAACCTTGGGGTGAATACTGGAACTGTGCTATATTGTACATTTATAACCACAATTTAATACCATTATTTGTAACCTGATGAAGGTTCATATCAGAACAGAAACACGTATTTAAATTTCCTAAATCATAATCTGACTGCTTTCGGAGTCATTACTAATCTTAACTGTACAGACGTAAATAAGAATTATTAAATCAACAAAGAGACGGCCAATAAGTCAGAAATTACTTTTATTAATATTTAATTAATCCAAATATGTTTTATCTCCATTATGAGACTTCATCAGGCATAAAATTGATAAATCAATGATCTTCATGACGAAAAGTTGTATTTGGAATTATTAAATATTAGTAAAATTAATTTGACTAATTGGCCGCCTTTCTATTGGTTGAAACTTAAAATCAGATATTCATATTTGAATAATTATTATTGTTCTCACATAGTTTTACGATACTTAAAATTCGCCCACAAAAAAAGATTTATTATTATAAATAAATAAATTTACTTGGGTCAGGAAACTATTTATACTGTTTATTTTAGGAAAAAGGTCATTCACAACAACGTTTCGTCCAAACTGGAACAATTTTAATTTTTATATTATATTTAAGGCGAGGTAATGAAAAATATCTGACATTTATTATAATTATACAAATAAGTAAATGACAAAGTCAGAAAACTGTTTATACTATTTATTACAAAAAATAAATAGGTTTATTCCTCAAGCTCATTTATTCAAATATATTATTGTAATAATTGACAGATACGCCATGTGATCCACAAGGATAAGTAAAACAGTCATTCCCTACGGTTTTTCGTATCATTTCTCCTTCGGAACGTGGCTAGTTCACATGGCCATATTTACATAACCATATTATCATAATTGCTTATAAATAACTCAATGACTCCTCGCGCTTAGCTGCCCTAACTTAAAACTGACTATAGAGATTGAATCACGCCTCTCTCATTACCTTCAAGTTCTCCTTAACGTCTTTACAACTTCCAGTAACTTCTCCAAGGGATCTACACTGAGACCTCACCATTCATCCCCTGAAAATACCCTGAGTGATCCATTGTCTATTTCTCGGCTCTGTCGTATTTCCTTATCCAGGCAGTCCTATCCCTCCCCACTTCAACTCGACAGCAGGAAGGGTCTCCTATTGGCTACCGGGCAATCTGGAAAACTAAGCTGACTTGGATTTTGTACACCCCTACAACCCTGAGGCGGCAAACAAACCTCGTCAGCAAGCATCGACAAGTAACTGCAGGATAAATAAGGCGAAAAATACAACAAAATAATTTGAAAAGATGATATAGACCAAACAACACAAATAATTTACAAATTGTTTGAGTTTCCATTCAACAAATATTACACTGTATCTAAATATAATTCTCGGGTTTCAACCAGAACAGATTGTGGAGAAAACTGCTATTCTACGAGGAAGGTTCCACCATCGTCATCAGATTAACTGAAACCGAGTTTTATATTTATAACAAATACTTTGTATCTAATAAATGTTTTCCGTGCATATCACGTTTCTGTATTCTAAAATTAATTTTTCATAGCAGCAGTTATAAATCAATCTTCATGCATCGATTAAGTTAAAAGTCATTTGTGCAAAACTTTATCCTTGCTATTATACTGAAAACGTCATAAAGTTCCAACAGGTAACATAGCTTTACAGTTTGTAATAGTTTCAACAACAAAACAGATCATTTTCAATGAATTCACGTTTCACACTTTTTCTATTAAAATACATCTTTGTCTTTATTAAATTTTCCTGTTGAATTTCATTTAGTGACTTTCTCTTAAGGATGTAAATATAAGTTAACCATTGCTATGTCGCTTTTATAATCATTTTCTCATTAAATTAACTTACGTATTTGAATTTTCCAAGTCAACGAAAAATAAGTCATATTTCAATACTATTTATCAAAATCTACATGTTTGTTACTTGGTCTTTATAAAATACGCCATTGTCGCATTTTGTCCCATTAGAGAAATATTAAATAAAACAATAAGAGTTTCATCGGGGTTCTACTTCGCTGGAAGTTTTAACTGGGTGAGACACTGAAGGCCCGCCTAGATTTATAAACGATGACATGCGTTCTTTAAAGATTTTGATACAAAAATAATTATAAACACTCAAATTACCAAAATATATATTTTTAACTTTCGACTTTTGACTGTAAAAAACTGTTTAATATTTTTTAAATTATTTCTTTGTGTGTTTTGAGAATAATAAGATTTTATTCATTTTTATGAAAAATACTGTCAAACTACTTAAACAAATTTTGAGAATAGCAGAAACGTCATACCGAAGGCTTAAATAAACACACAGAAATAAATATGTAAATATATTTTTAAAACTTTTATACAAAACGGATTTTTTATCAATTTCATTTAGTAATGTTTATAACGACATGAAAATAATTGTGAATTTAGCGTAGCTATTGAGTTAAAATATTTAATTATAATGTCATATTTTAGAATTTATGTCCAACATCCAACGTTTACCAATATAAAATTATATATTTTTAACATTTATTTGAGATACATGATGATATAACTTCGCATTCGACTCGCCAATATTGATTTTGAAACAGAGTCACTTTTCTTTATTTTCTGTATAAATTTATATTTGTACCTTACATATTTGTTAAATAAATAATACACTTTAAATTGTCTTTTTTTGCTCAAAAAGCGCTGTTTTCACTTTGCGTCTTATGGGCCTACGAGCGAGTGGGGATGACAGTCACGCTCAGAGCGCTGCTATTGCCACTCTATCTATTTAACATATCCTTGGGATAAACATTGGTTTGTTCATTACCTCAAAATTTAGTTTAACGATATCGTGTCCGCTTGAAGGTTTCACATTGGTTGAACAACGTTAGGTAATCCGGCTCTTGCTTCATGAAGGTGAAAAACTTGATATTTCACCGCCAAGTTTTAAGATAAGTTTTTAACGAATAAGATTCGTATCCAATTACTTAAGACTTAGCTCAGGAAGATTTTGGTACACAATATTAATCCATCCGTCCGCAATATTCCTCCTAGTGCTATACAATTTGTCGGAATATCTGGCTATAATAAATATCAGACTACGAAACGATTCTTGATGTAAATTGAAGAAATTTAGCTGTTACAAAATCTCTGACGAATACAGGACACCAAAGTTTTGAGTACAGTGACCAGTCTGGATAGCACAAGAAACACGAGGATCGTTATGATCGAGAAAAGCAGTAGGAACACCGGAACCACGTCGAGCAGCTCGAGTTGAGTCCATTCCAGATCGCGAGTGGCGGGGTGGAGTTGAGGCATTTCAGGATGTCTGAGGACGTATTCCAGCCACCAGACAGCTCTGTCCAGAGAAGGCTGAAGTTCATCCCGAAAGATCTTCGAGTAGTGAGCCATACGACTGCGGTACCTATCACACAAGATGATAAATGTGATGGAAATTGGGAAATCAATGTCAAATCATCAAAATATTCCATTAAAAGTTATTAAGTTTAAGTAACAATGCATGAAAACGTATGTGAAATTACGAATTCTGAATTTAACTTCCTAAAATTTGTATGTGACGTCTTCTAGTACAAATACCACGAGACTTAAAATATTTAGAAATCCCAGCACCCAAAATTCAGATATTATTGAAGTTACAATTGAAATGAAGACATAAAATCAGGATCAGTGACATATTAAAGTTTCGTTTCTATCTTCATTTATCAATAATTAAAACTGGTATAATGTTTATTGACTTTCCCAATTGAATTTCAATTATGAACATTGTTTTTCCTTCTGGTGACATTCTTTCAAATGTATAGTCTTAGAATATTACATGCGACGCGAACGGAATACAGAAATGAATTATTTGTTTAATGTTAAAACTTTTGTTCCGTTGCCTGCTTTGAAGAGAAAATTGAGTGATGAAAAAAGATATCAAGCGGGAAAGAGTGAAATAAACCTAGGTTTCAATATTAAAATTATCTGCTCGTCTTCACGGAAGAAGTATAATCAACTCAGAGCGTAGCCGTTTAAGTCAACAAGCTTTGAGCTTAGCTCAGAGTGAAGGTTGTTGACAGCTTTTTCCAAACTGACGTTAAGGTTCCGTTAAAGCTCACCTTCTGTGTATCCCGTCATCGCACATCACATTTCGAGAGAGGAAAGAACAAAATATATAGCGACGTTACACTTTTATCTTTAAATTAACATCAGATCAAAAACATGGTCATGTTAAAGCTGATAGTTGTCTGTGAAGTAATGGTTAAATAAACTAATTGTAATAGTAATAAATTGTATCTAAAACTGTTATCTATAGATCATTTAAGAATAAAATGTATTTAACTAAAAAGTCATAAAATATATAGTTAATGGATTGTAAGTTCAATAATTACAGTGAAATTATATATATGTTTGTAAAAATTTCTTCTTGATGGCATTGAAGTCGAAGTACGCTTCTATTTTTTTTAAATTAAAACATTTAACATTAATTAAGAAAATTAAATATATAAGTTTCATTTTATTATAAAAATAGACCGACATAGTCCAGCCCTCCGCCTTGGAGCAGAAGTACAACTTGAACTTTTATCGTCATAATTGATCTGTCACTTCTATTTTCCCAATAATATATATCAATATAGGTTGTATTTGTTTATTTGCTTGAGGTTTTTATTAACACCCTTCCACCCTCACCCTTACGGGTGCTCCCCTCTCATGCCGAATGGGGTTAAAATATTAGACTATCAATATGGGGAGAAACGCTATCAATATCACTGACCCCCAAAGAAATCTGTACTCCATGGAAATATCAACAGATTTTGCATATTTATAAACCCATTCAGCCCCGTGTCTAGGGGATGGTAGTCGTGTCTCACTTCCACGGTGTTTCTTTTTGAGTCGCAAGAATCATATGTACAAACTTCGGTCAAGATTTCTGTAACCGCTTAAGATTGCAGGTTGAACTTTGTCTTACCCCTTTACACCCCGCCCCCTAATTATAGTCATAACTGCAACTTAACCGGCGTGTTTTAAGTCAAAATTAAACTCAGCACCTCCAATAACCCCTGCTTCGACACCAACCTCGATACCGTCCTTCCATATTTATTAGGGTTGAAATTACACACAAACAACTTGGGAAGAAACTTAAGCAATATCAGTAGTCTCGAGAAAAATGTATTCGACGTAAATATTGGTCGTTTTCGCATATCTTACACCCATGCCCCTTCGGCCAGCAAGGCACTGAAGTACAAAATTTGATTGAAATTGGTCAGAGAATTTAGATTTATATACGGAACATACAAGTACATACACAATCACGAAATTTGAATTTTTTTACACATAAACAGCGAATTTTATGTATAAGAAGAGGATATTTGATCCATCTCTTGGGTCTGTGTAGCATGAAATATTTTTGAATTTCATGAGTGTTGTATTTAAGTAATAATACATTCTAAGATTTTAATAAATATTCAGAAAGGTTTTACAACTCACATGGTATACAAACGAGGCTCCATATAATAGGAGGACCGATGCCCTGGAAGTTTGAGTATCACATGCTTTGGTAGCGCAGACGTCGGGCATATGGTAAGAGTTCTTCGGTGAACCCATTGGACCACTCGGTCTGGTGGCGCCGAAATCTGGTTGAGGCATAGAAATGGTTCGTTGCGTCCCCACAACAATCCAGTCTCCCGTCATCGGAAGTGTACCAAAGGGCCCACCTAATTGAAGTTTCCCTGCATCACCTTTAGGAGCATCACCGGGTAGGATCCTTAAATTTTAGTCATGGGATCCTAGTCAACCTTGCTCTACCTTACATACCCTCCTTTTTCAATCCATTCCTATGCTATTTTAGGGAGCTTGTTTTTCTAGAATAAGAAAAACGCTTAGTTAATTTTAATTTTTAGGTAATTTACTGAACAAATTCTATATTTTCTTAATCTTTGTTAACTATGTTTTATTTTAAAATTTGGAATCCTCCTTTAACCCAGCGATATCAAGAAGAAATTTTTATCAGATATAGTTAACGGCCATTAACGTTCTTATAAATAAAAGGAGTATTAAAATCATTATTTAACAGTAAAAATTTGTTTTTGTACATAATTTCATTCTTTTCAGGATTCTGATACAACAAACCTTTCAGTCAAATGTAGGCTGAAGACAAAACAAATGTGTACTGGAACGTTGTGCTTTTAAATAAACATTGAATAATTTTTTAAATTATAAAATATTGTACGCTAATTGTCGTTAAATTTATATCTGCTCATTAAAAACAGCAGAAAAAATAAAATATTAGTTTATTTATATTTTGTAGATTTATTAATTTCGGCTTCTTCTTTTCAAATTAAGCATATGTATATCCTGTTTCTCAATATAGGGACGAAACGTATGTGTATTTTGTGTACATACTCTCACTGTAAATGTAATTATTGAGCTTAGCAATAAATTAAATATCTATTTCGAATTATATTTAAATTTATGACGGAATTCGAAAATAATACATTGCTTTCATACTGTGTCAGTCCTAAATCCGTCCGCATATACGGAAAATACTTACGCGGGGTCGTGAAGCACATTATTGATGTTTTGCAAGATGATTTCCTTGGTGGCTGCGAGGAAGTCGATCTTCACGCCCATTTTGTCAGCTACCAGCTTGCCCACGTTTTGGAGTTGGTCACCGCAGAAGGGAATCCCTATAAGAGGCACTCCGTAGTAGACTGCTTCCTGGAGGCTTTGTAGTCCACCTTGCATCATAAACAGCTTCGTGTTCTTGTGAGCTGAAAATGAAATATACAAATAACTCAGGAAAGAATCTTCGCTTTATCCAAAAGAATTTTTAATAAATTAGTCCTTTATCGGAGTAGTAAACAGCCGCCCGGAGGTTAGGTTAAGCCACGCTTGACGTGACGTAATGCCAGGAACTTTCGACATAATTCATGGGGCGATTGTGGTTGAGTGAGCTTTTTCGACATCATTAATTGGGTGATTGCGGACTTTAATTGCAAGTTAACGACTATGTGAAGCCAATAGGATTAGTTATGAGTTTTAGGAGCATGTCACTGACGTGTAAAACTTGTAACCTGGTTTCGTTAGATTGTCTACTGCTCGCGCATCTCATTATAAAAAAGAATCACCCAAATATGTACATAGGAACTATAATTAAATATAAAAGCCAAGACAAATATTAATACATTTCACGTTATAAACAATTTTTAATGAATTAAATTTAACTTGAAATTGTTTTGTAAACCGATGTACATTTACACACATTCTAAAAAAACAGTTCCTCTATAAATTTTATAGACTCTGTTACACTGTAAATTAAATACCAACTGGGATTTATTTTTTTGTTCTGAAACAAAGGATTGTAAAATCATTTACTGGAATTCTAACAATATTACTTTTAGTTATTAAGTGGCACTGATTTTGTAAACAATGTAACATATAATACATTCAATTAAATTAAGCCAGACTATTACTCTATAATAATGGTGGATAGATAAATATTAAATAAATAAAATAATTACTTATGCATGAACACAAGCAAAGCTTTTGATCGAAGCTCAACGCTAATTTGAAACTACGCTGACTGAGTATTTTTATGTAATTTATAAAATCTGCAGAGAACGATGTTGAAGTTCAATTTGGAATTGAAAGAAATTTACAAGAGATTCATAACGTTTCTCATTGGACACACCTTTGAAGTATGGAGATGCCAGAACATGATGTAAGATCTATCCACCCTACACACCATAAGATCAGACTCATAAAACGGAGTACGGATGGTGAATATGGTTATTGAGATTGTTTATATACGGTATAAACAGACCCACGGAACTCCACGGATCATGTTCTTAATATCGGAAAAATAGCCCTTTCGTCTAGTGAAGCTCGTTGCTTTTGTTTAAAAGTAGAGAATTCAGGTGATCTGATATTGAAAAATAAGAACTGAACATGTAATGAGTGACGAACTAAATAAATGATAAATGAATTTACCAAGCACACTTTGCTGGGGAAACCATTTTGCGATCATAACATTAGACGGTTTTCCAGGTAATACATCAAGTTCCCACTTAAACAGAATACGTTGAGGCAGAACAGAAAAGGCGTCCATAAAGGCGTTTCTGCGTTCCTCAGTTATGGTACTGACGTTGACGTTGGTGCCGAGGCTGAAGTAAATAGCTCCTTCACTGGCACCGTCCAAGAAATCTTGTAAATCCTGTAAATTATTTACAGACATGAGATTTAACGACAATCTTTTCCTGCGCTATAATAACACCGAAGTTTTCTAAATTTTATTACCTCAGACAGAGGTTCTGGATTGCTTTGTATCGTCAGTCCCGGGAGATGTATGATGTTTGGTAAGTGTGGTTGAGGATAATGGATTTTCCAATGACTGTTAACGAGCAGCAAGCTGAGGTTCCTTCCTAAATCATAATGTAAAGGCGACTCAGATCCAAACAGTTTTCTCATCACATCTTCGCTACTGGCTTTGTGAGTGGTAAACAAAAAATTCCTCATACGAATCATCGAAATGGTGTTTAGCACGCGCTCTGAGAGAGACATGTGATCTGAGAAAGGAAAGAGCATCTCAGGAAAGTAGGCAGGATTCTTGGGAGAACCCACACTCCGGAGGAGGCAGTCAGGAGGACTCAAAGTCAACACTCCCACAACGGGTGGTGATCCTAAATGGAGCCACAGGCTGTTGTAAGCGTCCATGTGGAGTACTTCGATAATCATCATGTCAAAAGACGAGTTCAGTGTCCTAAAAGAGAGATAGGTTGTTTTAAAAATCTCATATAACTAATAATGAGGGATTGTGGTGTCTGAAACCCAATCAGCTGCTTAGTTTGGGGCAGAGGAAAACTATTTATAATAATCATATTTCTTGATATTAAATTTTACTCAGATTTCCCTAGAAGCGTAAGTGATTCGACCAGCTGTCAGCATCACCGCTCACATCTCAGAGGTTCCGAATTCGAATCCCTGCATAGGTATGGATGTTTTTGTTCGTCTTGGTAAGGGAATCTGGGGTTAATAGTGAAGGTGAATCAGTAAGTTGACCATGTACCACTCCAAATTCGTAATGTCACTGTCCGCAGTCACCTGGGTATATCAAGGTTGCAGATCAAGGAAAAAAAATGTAATTGAGCTCACAAATAATTTTTAAGCCTTCTCTGTTAGTAAGTTGACGTCACCTGGGGTGGTTTGAACAGGTAGCGAAATATAGTCCCATGATATGCAATTCACAGCAGGTAACATTTCACAAAATTGCACTCACCACTGACTTAGCCGTTCCTTATAATAAAATTCATTTGTTTACGAAGTAAGCAGAAACATTGTTATTATACTTGTTATTATTTATACTTGGTTACTCAGAATTTATCTTATATTAGTTGAATTAATAAAAAGGACCAACACATCAGAAAGAAATTTAATACAAAATCACACTGTTTCGTTTCTGTTGTGGAACTTTATCAGGGGTAGAAGTACGAAAATGTAATATTGATGAATAACTAAAAATTTAAGAAGCAACTTTTACACAAACATGATATATTATATAAGTATAATTTATATAAATGTTACAATATGTTTCCTGTAGTATTATTATATTTCTAGAAATATTAAGAATAAAGTGAAATTTCTGTGTGTGTGAATTTCACGCATATTTAAATTTCCTATGATATTGAATTAATTTTTTTTCGATGCAGTGATTACTCAAAATAATTATTTGTTCTCTACGTTAATCGTAACTTCGTAAAAGTTCAGTTATTTCACGTTAATTATTTCTCTTCTATTTAAAAACCAAGAATTTTATTAAATTTTTTACACTTGTGAAATAAGTAGATCAAACTAAAATATTTTAAATATACAAGAAGTTTTACACAAAATGTGTGTATTATTTAAGGTAAAGAATCAAAATAATGAAAGTAGCTTGTGAGTAAGATGGCATAGCAATTAGATGTAGAAATAAAAAATCATACTTCAGAATGAATTTTACTTATCGTATAATTTTTATAAATTTATGATCTAAATATCTGAGTCTCGTGCGGGATAATTAAAAAAGATTAATAATTTCTCAATTCAAAGCTGAGATTTAAAAAAAATGATGTGGTGTGAATATATTTCATATTAATAACTAACAATCAGTTCTTTCAGTAAGTTACGATTATGAAAAGGAAAATTTAGTTTCGCTTTTATGAGTGAAAAAGTAAATCAGTTATCAATATTTCTTTCCTTAATTTTTTCCCCAAGAATTTTGTTGAATGAAATTAGATACAGACACCAATTTCTTAACTTATCAGTTGCTAACCTCATAAACTGTTTCATTTCCAACATTTTGAACTGGTTCTGGATATATTGAGGAGTTGAACTCATGAACATAGTCCATAGCTCAAAAGGGTCAACATTAATGTAGGACACAAAGTCAAAATATTCTGCCCAAAAGTCATATGATTCTGAAAGGTTAACTTGGCTGTAATTCTCTGGAGGATTCTGAAAAACAATTAGAAAAAATATGAATAAATAATAAAATTTAACATAAAATAAAACGATATTACGCTCATATTTTGTATCTTCACGATATATGTGTTTAATTTAGCTTCCCAACGTTTTACAGCGTTTTTAAATATTGCATTTAATTTGTAAACAGGTTATTTCTTGTTTTTAAAGTACAGCAGAAAATGTAAATCAATTTTACGTGACAAACAAATTCGGTCTTCTAAAATTTTTAACCTGTATATAAATATGTTCCCTCAATATTCCGAAACAGAAAAATATATTTTCTTAGAATATGAAACAAAACTAAATTGAATAAGCCAGTAAGTCCATCAATTCATTTGTCCACAGTAGCTGATTATTTAATAAATAGTTGCAGATGATTATGATGGAAGTCGGAAGCTACTGTGGACAAATGAATTGATGGACTTATTGGCTTATTGAGTTTAGTACCAGAATACAGTCCTTAATATCTAATTTAAATTTAACTATGAAACAAAACATTATTCTTGCGATAAAAATAAACAATTCATGATATGGCTTTCAACGCGACATCTGTGGATGAATACAGAAACATCGATGTCCCCAAGGACGATTTCTAACAACCAGGAAGTGAATGTCAACGTAGCTTCTTCACTCTTAAGCTTTATAGAGGTTGAAACTTTAGACTACATATGTTTCTGAAGGAACAATCCATGATCCATACACCAATCCGAGTCCTTATGGGACACTCTTGTATATATATTATTTGATTAAACTGTCAGATACATACAACACATCGAAGTATTAACTATCCTTTTATGTACACAAACATATTATCGAGGATTAATATCAAACGAACTATAAAACTTATTTGTTTGCGTTGTAATCGTTTATCATGTACAGCGAAAGCATTAAATGTTTTTTAGTACCTGTATTGGGTCCGTCGTAATTATGGTCACGTCGTGTCCCCTTTCCGCCATTGCTAACATGACGGGCCTAAATGGTAACTGGTGGCTGATGGACGATGTAGGAAATACGGCCAAAATTCGAGCAGCCGAAATAACTTGGAGCCATAACGCCAGCAGGAAACACAGCATCCTCATCGTGGGAAAGCGGACTGAATTGAGCAAGAAAATAATGTGTTGACATTCCGTATCTTATCGTACTGGATGCATGCCCCTGAGGCACGCGTCGGCTTGTTAATACCTCTGAGGTAACAAAACAAATTTATGAACTCACTTG
The DNA here is from genome assembly GCA_034510155.1 of Eucriotettix oculatus. Lineage (NCBI taxonomy): Eukaryota > Metazoa > Arthropoda > Insecta > Orthoptera > Tetrigidae > Eucriotettix > Eucriotettix oculatus. Next base: position 23,925,420 of record CM067382.1, on the reverse strand, counting down.
TAGCAGTTTTGAAAGAATAAATATGTTCATTTTTGAAAGTAGCATTGCATTCACATATCATTTCGTGTTACAATCAATCAAATCACAGTAATCTATTTGAAAAAGATATTTTAGCTCAGATTTTTTATACGATAAATAACTAGAAAAAGAATAATGGTTGCTTCAGCTAATAGAAAGTTGAAGCGTCGCATATGAGAGGTTACATTTTGTCTATTTAGGTAAGGAGATGATGGAATAGTAGAGCAAAGCTGACACAAAATCTAGTCTTGTATCTAGGAGTTAGAAGGCAGTTACTTTTATCTCTACATATGAAGATTAATTGCAGTTTTTTTGTGGGATTTGCAGCATGTGGGGTGAAGCAGCATTATATAAATTATCCAATAGCTTATTTAATTATAATCTTGGAGTGACCTCGAGAATTTGTGAATACATGATGCTTCCAGGTGCACAGCGGGACATCGAGGGTTAACGTCCTCTACGCACCAAATAAACGTGTCATATGTGCCTAGTAACAAATATTTTCGAACTATATTTATGAACAAAATAACAGTGATCGATGTTGTGGTACTAAAATCAAACGGCCTCCTATGTTGTAGTGGTTATATTTATAGATTTTTCAACGCTCTTGTTTTCTTACTAAATGTAATTAATTTTAACAATGTTAAATTATACATTAGTAAATTAAATCAATTACCCAAACTTTCCAGAAGGATTTAATTAATGACATTGGTCCTTGATTGATGAAATAGTAAACGTCATAAATGAAATTATATTAGTTAAGTATGTTATGTTTACCTACAATTTAATTTTGTCTATCCTTTTTCATTCTAAGCCCCACAATATCATGTTTAACGGTCTACAATACGTTGTTGCTCTGTATTCTTTAATACAGTTCGGTTGTAACTTTCTATAGATACAGCCCGGGAAGAAAGTTTTATATTTATTCAGAATAGTCAGTAATATATATGTTTATTTTAACAATATAAATTTAAAAACTAGCAATTTGACTCATTTTTTGTAGTCAAAAACGTGAAGAACTCGTTTAGTACCTGAGGAAGTCCCAATTGCCAGCAAAGCCAGTAATGGATAAGGTTTCAAAAAGGGATGCAATTTTGGGATATGTTTTCATTTATGGAACGTAAAAAAATGCGTTCCTAACTAAATATTTATGTTTATTTAATAAATCACTCGATTTCCTGGTGTAATTTGAATGACATCAGAAAGAAACGTTTCCATTCTTTAGCTTTATTAAATTAGTTTTTTATCTATAGTCATTTATGACACCAGATGATGAACATATTTCGGGGTCGAAACGTTGTGTGTGAAATTTGCACGCATAATTTCCCTGAAAATATAATTATTGAGCTTAAAATAAAATTGGCCAAGATTTAAAATTTTACTTATATTTCAGATATATATGAATTTAAGTTGTTCATTTATACGCATTAAATGTTAGTTCCACAGAGGCCTCAGGTTAAAATCCAGGCATGGGCATCGATGGTGTGTGTGTTAGCTTCCATTCCATGCAAATTAGTTCAGCAAATTGTAGGAAGTCACTAATAACCATTAGCAGTGTTACAACAATAAAACCGGTACTCTTTTGTACATTAAACTTTGATTACAAACTAATTTTAGTTTTACGTATGTCTTTAATAATAGAAACTTAGGTCTGACTAAAAATATTCATAATGGATTGAGAAAATATTTATAATTTTAAGACAAACTTTCAGCCTCAAGAAGGTCCAAGTACGTTGATGTGCTGTTCAATAAAAATGTTATGAGTAATAATTTCTCTTGAATTATAAAAACGTCTGCTAAGTGCCGTTAAATATATCGTGTTCTTTTAACAAATATTTCAGACTGATGAAAGGCAATGTATGACAGTACGATTAATCTAAACTCCTGAAAGCTTCCACCCAACTCTGCCTTTATAAGTCAGAGACAGGTAATTGGATTGGTTTGTAATGAATTATGTAGTCCTGGATCCTAATGAGTTGTTCGATTTATGTTCTTAAATTTTGTTCATATCTCAATTCATAAAATTGGTAAAATTGTTTTACAGTTTTTAGTAATCTTCTTCGTATGTGTTTTCTTATTTCCACAACAGGTTTTAAATTTCTGTTCCACCTTATACTAAGTCAGTTGATTGCCAATGAACTCTACAACTTCCAAATATTGTTCATTTTAATTTTTAGATATTACTAATTTTATTTAAATTGAAATGTTCTAAATTTATTTCTGGAAAAAATAGGCTTGTTTATTTTTTTGTAATTGAATGAAGTCGGATAAATAAAACATTAAATTGCAGATAATTTAGGCTTGAAACTTAACAAATACTATCTACGTATTTCAGCCATGGGAACAACGTGGGATAAGCGTTGAGGGCCCGAACTACATGGTGCATGTTTCAATATAAGTTTTCTGCATAATTTAGATGGATAACGGAGGAATTTTTAAAACTATTGTCCCTTCAGCATCACACTTTCTATTATTTTCTATACTATTATGAGGACGTCGTCACAAAAATTTAATACACTAAATGCCATATTTCTACGAACTAATTACTACAAGTAATCAATTTTTTTTAAATTGTCAGAAATACTTACATAAAATGGAAATGATTGATATAATATCGGGAATTGAACTCAGGGACACCATTTGATACGTGGTGCTCTTACAATCTAAGCTATCCGTTTGACTTCCTCTTGGAGGCAAGCATTCTCCATTCATCGCAAAGATTTTAAAAAAAGGTTGGCCAACAATATACTAAGTCACATTCTTCATGGTCTATATTTAAGACCTGAATATTTTTATCACGACTTGAATAATCTGCACGTTGTTACCGGTAGATAATATCTGCCTGAGCTCTTTGGATACACGGGAGAGTCATGTAGTCCCGTAGGCTTGAGCCAAGTTCTTTATCTTCGAACTTTGCACGAGCCATTTAGCGGCATCCTCTTCACCAACTTCTTTATGCATGGTACGACGTTGTCCCACTTTAGGTCTCGGAAAATTTTGTTAGAACAACGACATCTCTGTTGTCTTTGGTGAGAGAATACTTAGCATATCTGTGGAAACTTAAGCACTCGTCGTTACCAAGTACTGACAAATGACACAGCTACACCAATTGCTTTCCGGTTAAAAAAATAGATCTTCTCCTGTAACACTGCCTCTTTTAACAGATGCAGAAATAATAGACTTTTACAAAAAATATATGGAACCATGATTTACAGTCATTTTCATAAAAAATGAATCAAAATTAACACTATGGACAAAGACTTCAAGAATTTTCAGAAGTAATTTGGCAAATATATAAAGAAGCCTGTTTAAGATAACGATAATTTATACTATTTAAAAGAATAACAATCATTCAAGGTATATAGTACATTTTGGAAACTTAACACATAAAATATCGAAAATATTAATGTACTAGATGACGACCCAGCGTTGCCCGGGTAGTTATTTATACTACCCTGGTACATTATTTAATACTTGGTCATCACAAGACTCTATATAGGTGTATCAATTTTCAGCAAAATCTATAAAAGATTTCTTAGTATTGAACAAAGCAAATTACGCAATACGTCAAAATTGGCATTCTGAAACAGATAAATCGATTAGAAGGAGTAGGGACATAACATTAAGAGTTTAAATTTTACTTTAATGTAGATCTCTGTATAGGTGACACAATTTTCACCAAAATCTATCAAGGATATCTTAGTATTGTTCGGAGCAAAATTACGAAATACGTCATAATTAGCATTTTGAAACGGATAAATCGATTAGGAGTAGAGATATAACATTGAGAGTTCGGATTTTTCTTTAATGTAGCACTCTGTACAGGTGACACAATTTTCAGCAAAATCTATCAAGGGTTTCTTAGTGTTGTTAGTGCAAATTTACGCAATACGTGAAAATTGGCATTTTCTAACGGATAAATCGATTAAAAGAAGTAGAGATATAACATTAAGCGTTTTAATTTTACTTTAATGGTGTTTTATCCCGTCCTATTTTTCTGGTAGTTGGGGAACTGCAATTTTATTAGCCTTAAATAAAAGGAAACCACATTCTAAAACAAATAAAAAACATTAAATCATAAAATATAATAGAATAATGTTAAGTTATTCCATCAAATGAAACAAGAAAAGAAAAGCGGAGTTAAAATATTCCGAAACTTTCTCAGCTACTCGCTAGGTGGCTCTGATGTCAAGATTCAGTATATTTCTTTTTTTTCCCGACCAAACCTTTTCAACATATTTGTTTGATTTTTTACATAAACAAACCTATAATCCGTTTGAATAATTTGTGGCATTTGACTTACGAAGTGCAAGTTCAATGCGTCGTGGCTTGGCATTGTTTTGACATTTCAATTTTGAATTGATGAGTTCTGATATATTTCGTATATTTTAACTGTGTGCATACTGAGTGAATTACTTATCGATTAATCAATATTGAACAAGTGTCATGTATTTGAAATAATATTTTGTGCCAATGTGAATTATCCACATTTTCATTCGGCGACATTCCATCTAACCTACTAAATAATACAGTTTGTTTTCAGTGTTCATTTGAGCGATTTCGTGATAGGAGGCGTGGAAAGGTATGTTTCCAAAAATATGTCGATCTTTCTGATGGTTTGATCACGTGTTGAAGAGATTACAGGCAAATAAAATACTGTAGCGGGCTATTTTAAATGAATTATCAGGAAACGCCGGGTATCCAGAGAGTACGTTTATATTTTCCCATTTGGATCAAGTCATTATAAGTGGAACAGAGAGAAATCAATTGGTAATTTAACCATCTCAGAGAAAGTCATATTTTGTTGGTAACTATTTTTAATTTTCGTTGTTTCCTGTTAAAACCTTGTGGCCATTTTTTTTGCGCAGTGCATGCTGTTTTCTGCTTTTGCAGTTATTCGTGATTTTCTTATACTCGGCACTGGGTTGTACTAATAGTTTCAATGAAACTGTATTGTGGTTAATTCATTATGGTCTACAAATCAAATCTCTATTTACTTATTTAATAATATTTTTATGTACCCTGCGTAACTCAAGCTAATCGATGGAAAATAAAAAAAATTAATCTGTCGTAATCCAATTTCTTCTAGGAGATCAGTTTGTCAGCTTTAATATTTTCTGTGCTTTACAGGATATAACTTCTTAAGGACATAGTACAAACTTCAGTCTCGTGTGCTGTGGAAGGGGAGAGAGAAATCCTTTGTTTTCATATCGAAACAAACTAATGGCTTTGGTAAATTAACACGAATACTCTCTATGACAAATACGGAAATGAAAAAAAAAACCGTTAGAACATCTGAGCAGAGAGGAAGGCCTAGTGTGCACTAAAGGATACCATTTTAATTAAAGTCTGGGCGGGAATTTCCCTTTAATATTTGCCGTGGTGCGGTACACAGTGCGCTATGCGGTGAGGCTATATTGCCTCGTCTGGGCTCCGTTAGCTGCAAAATGCTCCTGGCTGATGAGAATGTGGCGCGGCAAAGTAGGATTTACGAGGGAGGGAAAGGACGCAGGTGTGTGCAGGAAAGAAGACGTCGTGGTCACTGACGAACTGCCAGGTACAGACTAGCTAAAAGAGAGAAAAAAAAGGTTAAGACGTGAAGAGAAAATTAGAAAAAATATATTGTTCCTAAAATCCACCCTATTCATTTTGTACATACGTCAGCCATACACGAATTAATTTGAAATATAATTGAATTTGATTTTCGCTGCCACCTGAAATATTTCAAATTGAAATAATTGGTTCACAAAATTCGGAAGGTTTCGGAAAAACAAGCTATGTCGCACTCGAAAATAGGATCAATGAGTGTGTTGGATTAAATGATGAGCGTGTTAGTCCAAAAAGAATTAAAGAAAAGGTTTATTCTTAAAAGTTACGGCCTAATTTTAATAAAAAATACAATAAGAAAATCAGAGGACAGGGTGTCATAGACTCAACGTCAGAAGATTACACAGAAACTTAACTTATTTCACCAATTTTGGTTCTTTTTTTTCTTTCTCCGTGGCTCTACAGCCCATTGAGGGCCTGGGCCTACCGAGTCGACTGCGGACTGTCATCTTGCATGACACATTCCGAATTTGGAGTGACACGTGGTCAGCGTATCGATCCTCCAACAGTCTTAATCCAATCCAGAATTTCAGGACGCTGGAATCGTGAGGAGGAGGATTGGCCAATAATCATTTAATATCCAGACCTGGGAGGAAACGCTTCTATGCTATACATTTATGAAGGAGGCGTTTTAGTGTTTGGAGTGGAGAGAGAAATTATTATCATTTATATTAATGTCCTTTTTTGGGAGAGGCGGGGAACGCATTGTCAGGAAGGCTCTGGTCCAAGGCCCATACACGTGTTTTCACCCAAGGACTGACTCAGCTGACGCATCGTCGTCAAAATAGTAGAGCCTTGAGTTTGAAGACTCACTGTACCCATTACGATTGACCTACGTTATTGTAAAAGATCTCATTTTTTGCTCACCTCTCCTAAAACGTGATTGGTCAACCCGCTTTTTCCATCCTCCCCAGGTCCTCCAATGGGGTTGGCGTCTCTACCCTTCCTCTCCAAAAATTCAAAATTTGGGAGAAGTTACCCTCAGCAATCTTTTGGGTCAGCCACCTTCCTAACCTGGTCTGACCTGGGGTTTTCGGCGAGCCGCAAATTCCTTTCAGACAAAAGCCTGCACCGGTCAGGCGTCAAGATATATGACTGTGTTTGACTTGCCACGTTTTCCCCCGGATGGATGCCTTGCGAATTCTCTTCTTTGTACAAAATGCTTAATATTGTAAAATTAATTTATATGAATAAAATTTTTTACGCGTCACAACTTACTTAACCCAAACTCACCAATGGTATACGGTACCAGCAAATAGTCAATGGAGTATTATTCTACCTACATATGAATACAGTTTACTTATTTGTATGTAATTGTAGATTGTAATTAGTGACAAAAAATAAAAGAATAATTTTTATGAAACGTAATGTATTTCAACGCGCATCAGAAATACTGTTGGGTTATTAGTCACACTCTCCTATTAACAGATCCCAAACAATGAACCGTGAGTTTTTCATTGACGTCACCAACCCTTTTACCGTCGTTGCAGTTTCCAGCGACACTTGATAGCCGCTCCGTGCGAAAGGCCGTTGACCGCGACTCACCACCCCTTTTACTCCTCCTCATCCCAGAATAAATCAGAGACTTTGTCTGGAACAAAAGGGGACGAGGGTGGCCATGTTTCTATCGAGTTCCACTTATCAGGATCAACGGGACAGGCTTTTGTCGAGCCGTGACGTATCGTCCACGTCCCCTCTCGGTGAGCCCTGCACCAGTAACTTGTCAGAATGGTGGGGATGCTGGAGGGAGGCTCGTTTTCCAAAGTCTGCCCTCCATTTAGCTCACTCCGCTGCACTCATCTTTCACCTCTAACCCATACTTAATTGAAAAAATCGATACAGTAATGCACACTAACAATCTTACGTACTACAGCTTAGTCAGAACTAAATAAAAAGAATAAATAAACAGACGGCCAATAAGTCAGCATATAAATAGTGATAAATTTATATACTGACTTATTGGCTGTCTTTTTATTTATTGTAAATTTTAAAGTCAGAAAACTATATTGTAAATCAAAATAATACGAAAATCTCTTTTACATATTTTTTTCTGTTTAGAAATCGTTTCAAATCTCGCCACTAACAAATATTCTACTAATTACCTACACATTTTTACAGACAGCCTTGTAATACTATTTGTTATCTTCTTATGAGTACTAATTAGTTTCTAAACGTAAATAATTATGCAGTCTATATAGACGTTATAGAGTTCTAGTTTTGAAAATCGATCAATATTATCATAATAAATCAAATATATTTGGGATTGTTAATTTAATTAGCCTCTTTGTCGTTATTTTTACCGTTTAAATATAAAATATTAACGACGTTTCGTCTTTCATTTGAGACTTCTACAGGTAAAAATTTAGCTTTACATGTAACCTACTCCATGACTCCTTCGGCCGAAAATATTAAACTGAAGAAGTCTGAAATGAGAGACGAAATGTCGTAATATTTCATATTTAAGTTATAAAAATACTGACAAAGAGTCTAGTTAAAACATTTATTATATATTTAATTGTCAGGATAATTATTTAAATCTTGGGACTACTTGCCGTAATGATGAAATATTTGTCTCTGAAGTATTGAAAAGAAACAAATTTTTACAAGACGTTTATAAAAAATTAAGTGATTTTCTTTAGAGCCTGAAGATTAACTATAAGCTTAATTAATAGAAAAATATGCTTATAACCCGATTTTAAATTGTAGACTTTGAATATGTGCTTTTCACTCCTGTAAACCTTTGAATGTGATGAATTATGCTTGTTGTATTGTCTACATTTGTTCACCGATGAGCTGATGTGTTTCTTCTTGCATCAAACCATAAATGTCATGTTCCTTGTGTCTATAACTTATATAGTTCAGCGAGTGACTTCGTTAACTCCTTCATAACTGACAGGTCTTACTGACTATTACTCGTTCATATTTCCTCTATTATCTGTTTCATCACACAAGTATTATCTGCATACATGTAGAAAATTAATGTATTAGATTGGGGCTTCTTTAACATTCGGGACCTTCCCAAGGGTTTTCGTCGAACCTCCAATATTTAATATTGTCGTTTCGGCTGCTAAATAATGTGAACGACAGGAGAATTTCGTCGATAGTTATTATATAATATATAAATTACTTCAATAGTATTATGGGTAGGTGCAGGAAAAAAATAAATGTATTTTCAATTAATTCTTATGAGAAATCATGCTTCAGAAAAAAGACGACATTGCTCAAGCTCATTACCGTCGTTAACTGTTTACACTTGATATTTTCTATTTATGTTTTTATATAAACTTATTCCACGACACATTCACTGTAGTCTTCCCCATCGTGACTCGTATCTAGAATACCATCACCGAAAATTTATTTTATTTCCAAATCAATGCATATTGTGTCTGAAAAATCGTAGATCGCGTGATGATTTGTAACCACCAACACTTTCTGTTATGTATTATTGAATAACATTCTGATCAATTTTCGTTTCGTAAGCATGGGCACCGCAAATTTCCTAAACAATTTCATCATTACGTTCCTTGCATATTCCAGTGGAATACTATCGAATAATGGCCTCACGCGTTCCGCACAAGCTTTATTAGTTTAGCATGCGCGAGAGATCTTGTCTCATGTGTGAATATCCAAGTCTCTTCCTCTAATTATTATTCATGAAAACGTATATCTCTAAATAGAATAATTGGATTCAAGATTAATAAAGTCGACGTACGACAGGGCACCACTTTTTAATTTGCCGACAAAAATTCGCTATTGGCCTTGAAAGCAAATGAAAAGTGACCACCATTCGTGTATCCTCCAGTCAATGGTTTTGTTGATGACAAAGAAAGTGTCGTCCCGCCGGACAAAACAACTTTATTGTCGAGACCTCGTGAGGCAAATGTGTTGATTTTTTTTCAATTTTTGGAAACTTCAGATAAAAAGAATGTAATATGGCTCTGGAGATCATTTTTCTTCCTCTAGAACATATTGTGATGTCTAGCATTGGTATTGACTAGTAACACTCGAAGAGGAATAAGGGAAAAAATGGATGTCCCATAGCTTTTTCGGAGAAGGAGAGGAGAACATCGAGGAAAATTCTAAAACCAACCTGTTCGGGAAATATTCCAATAGAAGCTGAAAGGTTTTGTTATAAAACTGCTAAATTATTCGTTCCTTACCTTTGTGATGGAATGAAATTCAATTTATTTTTATTTGTGAGTTCAAAACTGCTATTTTCTCATAAAAAGCTGGATTAAAATTACTATTGTGTATCAAACCAAAGGCTCACACTTTTCTTAAAAAAATAAAATAATTAATTTTTCAAGAATTTTTAAATTGCAATTTTAAATAGTTAGTTACTAAATTAATATTTTTATTTGTGAGTTTAAAACTGCTATTGTCTCATAAAAAGCTGGAGTTAAAATTACTGTTGTGTATCAAACCAAAGGCTCACACTTTTCTTAAAAAACTGTATTAATTAATTTTTCAAGAATTTTTAATTTGAAATTTAAAATAATCAGTTCGTAAATTAAAAATATTTATATTTATATATATTTATATAATTTAGCGCATTTATTTAGAAGTACCACCAGAATGGTTATTACCTAATGCACAGATGTGTCTGTTTTAATAAATAATAGTTATGGCTGATAGTGTGAAAATAATTATTTTGATATGACTGTATACAAGTATACTCCAGATGATAAGTTTCCGGTTACAAGGTTAACAAGTCGGGAAACAGAAATTGTTTCATTAGATGCTGGAGACTGCATGAATACGTGTAGGAAACAACATTCAAGCTTTGTAATTGAAAACGTAACGATACCTACCTAGAGGCTTGTGTTTCTAAAGTTGGCAATACTGGCGCAGTTCCCTGGATTAGTGAGAAGGTGCGTCCAAGACAATACTCTCTTCTTAATTAAACATTTAGTACGCCCCAGAGGTGGCTTCTTCCAAGTTAGGGTTCCTCGTGCTCCCCTCTTTTAGCGGCTGCAATTACTGTTGATATCGCATTACTGCAAGCTGTTCCCCCTAGCGGCAGGGGAATATGTGGGACACGGCTGGGAGGAGTCCAGGAAATAACTGTTACTGAACTGACTCAGGAATTGCCAAATTATGCACACACCTATCGCCGAATCGAATACGGGGAAATCCGCTCAAGACGGATTCAATTTGTTGCGATATACGGTGACCTAGATGCTCTTTCCTGCAGTGCTTTCAGATAGTATCTGGGCTAGACAAGCTGTCTGGAAAACACGAGCCAGGAATAGAGATATACATGCATTTCCAGGAACCAATTTATGCACATTTACGTTACATTAAACATTCATTCCTTTATGTAATGTTATCAGAGAACGTAAAAAATAACATATCAAAGCATGGCTTACGTAACTGACAAGAATAATATTCACAAAAGTAAAGGTAGAAAAAGTAAATCATGTCTCTAAATTATATATAGCCATTAGCAAAACATGCAGAGTATTTTATTTAATAATTAAAGAAGAAGTTTGTAATGTGTGTATGTGGCAATCGCCATTTTAAATCGTCACTGGGTGAAGAATTCCCCATATTTGAGAGGCGAGACATCGGAATACCGTTTGGTGACTTTAAAATCTAGCATCTGAGTTCAGTTTCTTAACCCCGGGAATTTATGAGGGCGCGTCCGTTTCCAGAAATTTAGGGAGAAAAACCGAGGGCCAAGTTGGATTATAATTAGAGACTGAGGGTTAGGTGATTCACCATGAATTTCATGGCGGGGTGTATGAACGAGATGACCTGCGATGATGTATGCGAAGTTGGGCATGGACATTTGATGAAGGAAGAAGTCTGGAGGGTGCGTGGTGTTCCACGGCACGGGTGTTGGACATTTGAAGGAGGAAAAAGTTGGGCAGTCGTGGAATGGAAGTTGATTCAGTCGGGAATAGAACTTGGAAGTTTTGGGTTAACAGGCTACATGAGGGTGATCCTGAAACAGGCAACTCCCCTTTAATAGCATAGGAAAGGAATTGAAAAGGGGGGATGCGGAAGGTAGAGCAAGGTAGCTAGGGTCCCCGGGCTATGGTTTAAGGATCCTACCCGGTGTTTCACCTAAAGAGATGCAGGGAAAACCCTAGAAAACCTGCATCAGGTAGGTCGGGCATTGGGTACTATTCTCACGCCCTTCCGAATGACGGGAGACGAGTTTGCTGTGGGGTCGCAGCATTCCCTTCTCCATGTCTCAACCAGTTTCAAGAGGCAGTTGGTCAACTGATCCAATGGGATTAGCGGACAGCTCTTGCCATATGCCCAAGGTCTTTGACCCCAGTACATATACCTCCTAAATTGGCAAAAAACATATGATGAAGTATCTTGAGAGTGAGAGAAACTGGAGGGAAACTGAAAAGAAGATAGACGGCAGTAAGCAAAGGTATCTACGTACATTAAGGGCCTTGGCCTACCAGGACGACTGCGGACTGCCATCTTACATGACAATTTCCGAATATGAAGTGATACGTGGTCAGCGTATCGATCCTCCATCAGTCTTAACCCCAGTCTCCGTGATCATGACAACACAAACGTCCAAGCCCAAGCCAGGATTCGAACCCGGGACCCCTGGGTTGTGAGGCAGCAATTCTAGCCACTATACCACAGGAGGTCGGCACATTATATTAATATCTTCTGCAATATATTTAAATTAAATATGCACCAATATTTTTATTGAAATCCGCTGATCTGTTCCGGAGCTTATTCAGAACAAACATACAGACTGACAGGAAACAGACACTTCAATTTTATTTATTGGTATAGATTATGTATCAGAGACTGGGTGAAGGTTACCAGGAATATTGGTTGTTACCCTGTTAATGAAGGAAATGTGTTAGACTCTCGTGTTTATTTATCTGGGCGAGATTTGTTAACTGATCTCTGGAACTTATCACTTCTCCATCACAGTTTTACATTGGTTTAGAATTAAATTTTTCGACAGAATTTTATCAATTGTTTAAAAGTCACTGTTGAACATTAGGCAGACAGGACTGTCTACAAGTCACGAAGAGTTCTCAATAGGAACAGAATACGGGATGGAGCTAACTGTATGTAAATGAAACGTGCAAAGTTTTCTCGCTGTGAAATTGGAGTTGTTAATAGTTTATTTGGCAGCGGGTAACTGGTTGTATGTAGCAGAATACTCCTTCGCCATGCCAGCCACGAGCACACGGACGGCGAATAACAGCGAGAAAGGGAAAAATACTGCACGGCGAAATTTATAGTGGGAATATATATGGCCGGAGGAAATCCTGCTCTGTTTATAAGTGAAACTCGCTTCCACGAGGTTTTATATGTGTTGGCACGGCTCAGGGATATACCGTACTTTTATTCCTTTGGGCGGACCTCTAGAGAGAATTGGGGGGGAAAAGGAGATGCGAGTTACGTGGATACCAATTTAAGAATTCTGAGGAGACTCCGTTTAAACTGTACGACTAATACAAATTAATTATTATAGTCGGAATATTGACCTGTATTACAATAAACAGAGACAATGCCAGAAATGGGAATTTAATTCAAAATCAAATACAGACGTTTCGTCCTCAACTTTGGAATGTCTTAAGCTTCTCATAATTCGGAAATAAAAACAATAACAGAGCAATGTTCAGTATTTTATTTTTAAATATTTTTATACTTAAAAATTGCATTAAGTTTCTATCTACCTATAAGTTTTTGCCTAAGACTAGTAGAAGACAAACTGACTCATAAATAATCCTCTTGTTAGTTGGTCGCACTACGTTAATTCTACTCGGTCAGAAGCTCGATCAATTCGTCGATAAAACTTCAATCTTTAATAAAGTAATTATTTTACACAACTACCTTCAGATACAATTTGTTTTTATTTTTAGAGTTGTAAAAAACCTCTTAACAATTTCTATTTATCTATAATTAATAGCCCAGAAATATGACTCTGAGTCATGTAGGAATAAAGTTGTTTACAAGTGTTATATAAATTTATGTCTTTAGTTAGTCTTATTTTATTAATTTTTTTAACGTAAAACGTCACAATGCACTCCGGGGTATTCAAGGTAAATGTTATACAAATCGTTATAATTTTTTTCCTTTAATTTTTTTAATTTATCAACGCTATTTATTCTGTATGAGAAAACGTGAACGTTTTAAATAAAATATAATTTTTGGGTGATTCGTGTACAATATCAGTTCATATACATATTCCTTCGTTACACTATATATGGAATGTAAGACAAACGTGTCTAGTGTTTTATATATTTATTTAAAGCATTTACGTCAGTGAATGTTTCATAGATTCTAATTTATAATTTTATACAACTAAAACCAAATACGGAAATATTGAATTCCACAGTTAATAATGTTTATATGTATTTATTTGAAAAATTTATTTATTTGTCTTTAAATTTTATAAATTTAGTGAAATGATATTTTACGGCAAAGCGAACTATTTATACAACGATACCAACTTTAATCTTTAAAAGGCTCTTCCGAAGATGAGATTAATTCAGAGGATTGATATTTTCCAGCGAACTACATTCCACACTCGAGAATTGCAATCTTATAATATCGGAAAAGAAGTTACAGCTTTCTGGGTCAAGAAAAAAAGTACACGAGAAGTAAGTAGTGGGCTTACATTTGCCTGATGGAACACTGAACATGAGATTGTATTCTAAAGGCGAGGTCGCAGGTGCTAGCAGATTTCGATCAGTTACGTACGCGTATTTCTATGGTACAAAGTGACAGGCAATCGCTTTGCAGTGCGGAAACTTTCCATACGGCCACCATAACTTTCCGTACTACCCAATATATTTTTTACCTCACGTTATTTCAGCGAATTCTTTATCGAGAGTCTTTGGAATGAATATACATCGGACGCAAATGACTTGAAATGTTGTTCAGTTTGCCATGAAATATAATTTTACTGAATTTTTGCATTTAAAGAGGAATAAATTATTTATTGCATTAAAGAAATTTAAACGTTTAATGAACATACTAACTCTTGAATCCATTTTTGATGTATCTGGTTCCGGATATATAATTATAGATTAAGTATCTATGAAACATTCACTAATCAAACCACTTTCAATAAATTTACAAAACACTCAAGACATATTTGTTAACTGCATTTTCTTACTTCCCCAATGTTGGAAATTGGAGGTACGGAATCAAAGGCAAGCGGCGTGAGGTTGCAGACAGGGCTATTAAAATATCCCTTCCCAATCTAACACCCTTTGTTATTCCACTGTTTCCCGTGCAACACTCCAATAGCTTGATTTTCCCTTCATTTATCGTCATTTGAATTCTTCCTCCAGGACTACGTTCATGCCATTTATTACAAACCGCAAACAGCAAGTAGTAATTGAAACCAAAGACGGCCAATTTCACTTATCCGATTGGGAATTTATTACATGTGGAGTTCCTCAAGGATCAATTCTTGGGCCTTTACTTTTTATTCTGTACATAAACGATCTTCCAGGATACGTAAATCCTCTAAAATCGATTCTCTACGCGGATGATACAAATATAATTATTGCAGATAAAAACTTAGATAATCTGATTAAGAAAGTAGACAACGCTCTGAATGGTCTAAATATTTGGTTTAACGTGAATAAATTATCCCTCAGCCTAGATAAGACTAAGTTAGTTCAGTTTAGTGCTGATGCTAGTAATAGACCAGTAGACAAGTTCTCAGCTAATGCACCTTTCCTCGGCCTTCGGATTGACGATAAATTAAAGTGAAATGACCATATAGATCTGCTTGCCGGAAAACTAAGTTCAGCTTGTTATTCTCTGAGAACACTAATGCAACACGTTGACACAAAGTACGTCAAAATGGTTTATTTCACGTATTTCCATTTAATTGTGAGCTATGGCATCTCTAATTGGGGAAACTGCTCCAGGAGTAATGAAATATTTAAGTTGCAAAGGCATGCAATTAGAATACTTTCTAGCACGAATTCTAGATCGAGTTGCAAACCTTTCTTCAAAAGTTTGCAAATACTTACTTTACCAAGCGTATATATTTATGAAATATTAAAGTTTGTAAAGCGAAACACTAATTTGTTTCAAACAAATGGCGAGTTTCATGAATACGCGACTAGAAATCGTTCAGCTCTAAGGTCGGACAAGCATCGCCTTGCTCTACACCAGAAAAGTATTCACAATACCGGGATAATTTTATACAACAGCCTTCCGCCAGAGGTTAAAAATAGTACCTACAAAAGCTTCGTGAAGCAGAGTAAAACTATTCTTTTAAATGGCGCGTTTTACTCGGTACAGGATTTTCTTAATCGTCCTTCTAGTATTTAAATCAAGGTTCCTGCAAAAAGTGTTGAATGAGCTGCCTTATAAAATAGCACATCACATATCTTAAAATTTCTATTCAGTTTTTTCTGCTCTTTTGTTTGTTTGTTTCATGTATTGCCTGGAGCTACGACAGAGGGAAGGACAGTTTCCTGGTCGCAGAGCTCCAAGTAGTTAAAACTCCATTGCGTGTTCCTCAGTGTGTGCTTGTTTGTGTTTCCCAGTGTGTGTCCGTGTTGTGTTTATATTGACTTTTGTCTATATACACTTTCTTTTACTAATTTATTTTAAGTTTATTTGTCTTTAATTATTTACTTTATTTTGTTCATTTTTAATTTTTAATGTATGACGTATCCTATTTCCTCAATCGAGGATTAATGGAAACAACAATAAATCTATGGTTTCCTGGTCTTCTTCTGACTCCCCTAATATTAATATATCATCGACAATGCGAAGGGTTTTTTATTCCTTCCCCTTGCATTATGATTCCTTTTCCATATTCCGTTTAAATTTTCTTCATCACCTGTTCTATATATAAGTTAAAAATGGGCGACAGACTCTATCGTTGTCTTACTTCTTTCTTGATTTCTGCTTTATTTCCTTGATTTTCAATTCTAATTACTGCTGACTGTCTCCTCAAGGGGTTATGTATATTGCCTCGTTTCTAGATATTTCATTTTTGTGCTCTTCAAAATCCTTAATAGTGTGTTCCAGTTCTCATTCCTATATCTACAAATGCCATGAACGTTGGCCGGTTTTATCTTATCCTGTCTCTAAAATTAGACCACCTTGTTTGCTACTAATTTTTACAATTCTTCCAAAAACACTAGGAGAAACGTTCTGGACAGTTACATTATTTTTGTGTAGCATGTGAGAATTTGTCTGAGAAAACTTTTGTATTGTTATTTATATATTTATTTATCCATGAATATTTTACTTTTGTGTTTACGTATGAAACATTGCGTAGTTCTTCTTTGCTCCACTGAAACGGACAAATTGCGGGATTTAGGACTTTACTTTTTTCAAACATCTGTTGTTGTAAGGGAGTGAACTCGCCCAAGTGATCACAAACGCGTAGTAATTAAGTTACTTGGAAGAGAAGCAGCTCTCTTCTAACTACTGGCTTGAACTTTTATTGCACACATTAATTGTGGCTGCTCCCACGTAAGACGAAAGTATCTTAGTGTGAATATATTTACAGAGTTACGTCTAACTTCTAAAGACTCTGCATGGTGTAAGTACTATATAAACACAAACATTACCAGTACAATTAAATTAAATCACAGTTGGAATAAAAATATATTTTTCTTTTTTCTTATAAAACTGTATTGAGTGAACATTTGTTGTTCATAATTAATCATCTCAATCATAAATCACGAACATCTTAATCAATTTTCTTAATGACTGCTACAGTAAGAAATTAAGTAGCCCAAATTACAGAACAAAAAAGGATGTGAATAATAAAGCAGAACGTGACGTTTTCACAAACTTCTTTTAGTCGCATCAACCCAAGGGTTATTAGCTAACCATCCTATTACATTATTACCGTCGTAATTCACAAACTTTGTCTCCGTGATTTCCTGTTGGTAAAATAACATTAGTCAAATAAGCAGTGACATTATTAAACGATCCAAATAAAAGTATAGTTATTAAAAAATACAAATAGCTTACCTTATAAGTAAAGGAGTTTCAATCTATACATTTGAATTTCATTTTTTTGCGGTTAGATTTATTACGAAACAATCGGAAATAATTGTAGAATAAACTAGCATAAATATCTAAGCCTTTTACCAAACGAAATAATGTTTGTAATGAATGATGTGTTTGTAGACAATCGAAGGGAACATTGATATTGGATATGTTCTTTGGTTCGTGACATTTTAGATTGTCCAACTTAATGATAAATATAATATGACAAATAGATATTCTAAATTACAGAATGTATATTACAGATGTCAAGGTTTTCTTAGTTTTTTTTATCAAATTTTTCAATCAATTATACTTCCACTACATGGTGCACTTATTATAGTTGTTCTAAGGCATAATAGATTAATTAAACTTTTGACTAGTGCACTTAAATATATTCCTTTTAAATGCATGTATCTCACAACGACGCAAAGAGTGCCTAAAAATTTAGTAAAAAAATAAATATCTATTGAGTATATATTGATTGAATCTTTTTATCTTAACGTATTTTAAATAAATAAATATTTCCAAAATCTAATTACAGTTTATTCTGTTTATATGTAAATCATTTTAACTCCAAGAGTTGATACTTAATCGGATATAAAATAAATTAAAATCAAAATATGTTTACAAACAGGTATCAAATAAAAATTTGAAAAGAAAGAAAAAAGGGCGGGGGTGAATCTTCCTACTCCATTCCCGACTGACCAATTCTCTCGTGTCGCACCCCAACTACCACTTTGTCTCCTGACATTCTACTTGTTTAATCAACATTACGAACTGACTAATTTCTTCTTATATCTCCTCATGTCAATACGTCTCATGCTCCCACCTTGAGGGTGACCCAGTGTCCCAATCAAATATCGAGTTTGCCCCGCGATTAGTCTTCAGATTTCGCGGAGGGAGAAACGACCTTCTAAGATGTCCAATACATTTTCTGCAATTTTTTTTATGAAGAGAAAAGTGTGTGATGAGTTTGTTCTAAATACCTTGTCTGCCGAAGAAGAACACCGCATGGACTCCAGCCGCAATTGGGGTCAAATTAATCGTCCAAGGTGACGAAACTTGGTGTTATCAATACGAAACTGCCATCAAACGATAAAGTGATGAAAGGGTCTTCGCCAAGACCAAAGAAAGCGTTAATGACAAAATTAAAATTGAAGACAATGTTTATCGCCTTTTTTGATGCTCACGACCGTACACTCACGGAATTTGTTCCCATCGGTTCTACTGAGTGTCATAGATCGATTCTGAAGGAGGATTCAGGGGGTTCTCCCGCAACAGTGGACGACAGTACTGCTAGAGTCGTAGTTCAATTCCTAGTAAAAAACACAAGAGCGAATTCTCAACCACCCTCAGAATTCACCCAATTTTGAAGCAAATTTCGTTTTATTTACTCCCTAAAATAAATATTTACATAAGGATAGTCGCTTTGATGACGTTAACAACACTGAAGGATTTTCTTGACAGTTTCTTATGATTGTATGAACGATCTATGCACTGTACGTAGGTGAAAGGAGATTATGTAGAACACATGAACCGTTTTCTCTATTTTATATTAATATAGTAGAGAAGTTTTTTGACACACTATGTAAAATTGGATAATAATAATAGACGTAAAAAATAAAATATTACAGAAAAAAATAAAATTGAAGTTAAAAAACTGACGTTAATTCATCAACCCATCTCTCAGAAGTAAATTTCTAGACTCTTTACAAAAATTTGAGACAGAAAAGCAAGGACTTGTTTTGCCATAGCGAAGAAGTTGTATTCGGTGTCCGTCAGAAAGTTAAATGTGAAAAAAAGTTTGAAAAATGCTGGCCTAAGATAAAGGGCATACTTTTAGGGGAATCCAGAGGGGAAATGTTAGGGAAACGCTGATTTAGATAGTTTAACGAGGCACTGTACTGCAGAGTAAATCACATCTGTAATAACTTTTGACGTACGGCCTCTGCAAACATCGGCAGTTGGTCGGATTCCAGACAGCGGATTCAATTTCTTCGTCCTGTTTCTGCCGGGGAAAAGCATTTTCAATGGAGGCGTCAAAATCGCTGCGTAGGCACATAAGAAGATAGCGGATCCTTGCCAGAACAAGGGTAAAAGGGGTGGTAGCGAGTGTTAAATATTAACATCCCGTAGCCCGTTTCCCGCAAGCGGGACGGGGCGGCACTCCTCGCCCATAAATCTGGCAACCCTGCACAAGATGGGGCCGCTAACGGCGAGGGCCGAGGATTTATAGGCAACAATGAATAATATGTAAGAATTAGGTGTCGAGAGAACGTTTCGCCAACAGAAATCTGACGAGAGTGAAAAGAGAGCCTCGGCAAAGTGAATGTTCCTGGAAGACGACAGAAGCCGATTTATGAAGATATCGATCAACTTTCGGCTCATTCTGTACTAAGGTAATTAGACACTGAACTAATTACTTGACATTAATTTTATTCACTACGAAACTAAAGCTTGAATTAAGCACTTAATACTAAGAAGTGAATTCTGCAAGCGCCTTAATTAAATTTATTGAAAGAAGGAGTTAATTACAACATTCTTTCTTCTAAATCATGGTATATTAAATATTTGATTTTTTTAAATCGCCCATGGTATGACACGTACCTTACGTCAAAGATATAACTGAAAAAAAATTATCAGCACAAAACTATAAATTCACACATCACCCATTTAAACCCTCTTCTGGAAATTCAAAGTAAAAATGAAAATAACCAAGTGATATAAAAATTAATCTATAGAAGACTAGTCACTAGAAAAGGCGAAATATTTAGTCCTTAGATCAATTTATAGAATTCCATTGTAATATTCATATCGCTAATATAAAAAGAAATTTAAAAAAGAGAGAGGCGTCAGTATAAGGCGGCGTAAACAGCTAGGAATTAAACATTCATTAATTAAACATATTTTTCTCCTTCTTCGGCTCTACAGTCCATACAGGGTCTTGGCCTACCGGGTCGATTGCGGACGTGGAGTGATACGTGCTCAGTAGTCGTAAACCCGATCTCCGTGACCATGACGTCACAAACATCCAAGTGTACGCCTAGGATTCGAACCCGCGACATCTGTGTTGAGATGCAGCGACTCTAGCAACTAGACCTCAGGAGGTCGGCAATTAAAAACATCAACAGTTATGGTTACCTGACTTTCGTGAATTCTCAAATAATAAATCATAAAAAATTGTTATAAATCTATTTTAATAAACAAACGATTTCGGCAGAATAGTTTGGGTAAATCTCTCTCTTGGGAATTTTCTCCACATCATTAATGTATTGTCAAATTTGATTGTTTTTCAATTATAATTAAAAACAATATTTTAAAGTACTTCACATTTTCAGGATAAACAGTCTCCGTACCATTAGCGATTTATTAAAAAATAACAATTGACGGTAATTACAGTATTTTCCTTTTTGTCGTCGTAATTTAGTTCAGATCGATTGGGTTGCCACGTGGCAGGCAGGAATACGCGAAAACTAAGGGCATAATACACAAATTAACAAAGAATTATTCTGGTGGATAAAAGAAAGAAAATAAACTTTTCATAGAAACTAGTACAAACCCGTAACACAGATTTTAGCTCGCGCCACTATTCCTTTCTTAGGGCAACCCTGTTGCATGGGCTGCACTTAACCGTCCAGGTCGAGGTCCAAAACCAGAAGGAAGCTCTTGTCGTCCACGTGCTCTCACTCCACTTTTCTTCCTATGTCACTGGGTGTCTTAGCTTTCCGGCCACCACGTATAATATCGTGATGGACTTGATGATCCAAGATTCGCGGACAATAAGGGTCAGGCAAACGCGTGACACATTCATTATACAGAAAAAATCTGCCGCATGATTATGAAATCAAGTCTAACAGTAAAAGTCCATAGTATTCAAATAATATAGCAGAAGCGAATTGCAATAAGTTATTCAAAGTCCTTTTATTGGTTACTAGGTGGGTGTCCGGCGTTGCCCGGCTATTTATTTATAGAATAATACAGTGATATCTTGAGTAAAAAATAGTTCTCATATTGGGCGCTAATAAATATGGCGAATAACCTTTTATTCGTTGTCGCTGACGTCAGTGACGTAACATATCTGAACCGGTTTACGTTTCGGTTTTATTTATTAACCCAAAAGTGTTTGCCTTCGCGTTCATAAGATTGTGTATCAAGTTTTGTTAGAATTTGTGCACACTTTTGAATTTATATGAAGATAATACAATAATAGATGGATCCATTTTTATTGTGTATATTGTTTTGTGAGATTTAGGGACTTATTTTGCAGTTATTGCTATGCTTGATAAATAACAAGTTTAAATCAGGCCCAAACGAAAACTTAAACAGGCGTATTTTTATACAAGTAAAAAAAATAATTTGTACAAATTCAGCACACGAAAATTAAATAAGTGATGGGCCAAACTTTTGCCCCGTTTCTTACCATTCAAATTGTGGTTTAAATACAAAATATCCATATTGTTTAACTTTATAGGCAAAGTAATTTTCGAATAAATTTATAATTTCAAACAAGCTAAGCAGTATATACGAAAAACTATTCAATGATAAAAGAAAAATAGATACAAATTAGGGGATGAATATAGAACAATTTTATAAAAGTGATATTTCCTCGAGTTAGTTTGCGTTAGTTCTCCGATAGTGGAATGCATCTTCTTTACTGATTTTCATGAATTTAGTTCAAGCGGAAAGGTGAATCCTGTTATCTACAATGCTATTCAATATTTTAGGTTAATTATTGCAGATTATTAAGGAAATATTAGACTGAGATAAAGAATAATTCGTCCTAATTTGGCATTTAATTTGTATTAGTTGAAAATGACATCTCCCTGATTGAAGGGTCTATGTTTTCTGAGTGTAGATTAGAGCCGTCGTGTCTCATTATATAGAATCTCAGCGAACCTCTCTCCTGAGAAGTCTAGCGTGAATATAATGCGGTTCCAAGTTTTATAATATTTTTCGGGAGAAGGTGAGGAGTGAGGTGACGAATTCTTAAAAAAATTAATTACGGGACTGGTGGTGGTGCCAACAGTCCAAATGAAAGGACTGGCTTCTATAATTTAGAAACGAGAAAAAAAATGAGGAAAAAAATATTCGCACTATTCACGAAAGTTCGCTGCTCTCGTTAGAAAATCAGTAGTTTCCAGGATTGTAGTTTAGAGCAGTAGTAAAATGAACCAGACTTTACGTCACTTTTTTTTACTGAAGAACAGTTATTAATTTTTTTAATTATTTTGTAACATCAATAATATACTCATCAGTCACTTATACAATATTAAATTTACAATTACTTATACACATCTAACTTTTAATTATCTAAATACAATTTTAACTTAACATTTTTGTATTAAGTTGTAAAATTTAGATATAAATACTAATATACAATTATATATTACAATGTATGGTACAATTCAGTTTTTTAGGAACAGTATTAAATTTTTTTAGGCAATCTCGTTGATATCGTTTTCTTTTAGAGTTTAAGTTCAGACATTGTAGACAGTAAATGAATAACATTATTTATTGTGTTACTACGTGCTCCATTTTGATTTCCAGTTTCATTTTAATAACATTTTTCCTTCGTGTAGAATATTCCAATATAACTTAAATAATATGTTTAATAATATTTACTATTCAAAGTATACGTCTGCAACTTTTAAAAATTAGGTATAAAAAGTCAAAATTAGACCAGGATTAGGTGTGAATAAGTAAAAACCTTAAACTGCGACCCCACACCAAATTCTCCTCTTGTCATTCGGAAAAGCGTAAGAATAATACCTCTATGCTGGTTTTCTAGGGTTTTCCCTGCATCTCTTTTAAGGAATTATCGGGCTCTACTCAACATGGGCTACTTTGCTCTACCTTCCACAAGTCCTTTCCTATGCTATTAGAGGAGAGTTACTTGTTTCAGGATCACCCTCGTAGTCTGTTACCCCCCAAAAAAACTTTAAAAATTGGATACCCTGTCCATTCCCGCTTTTCGTTAAACATAATTATTTCCAATAGCTTTAATGATGTTATAGTGTTTTCTTAATAACTATATGCCTTCGCATTAAAACGGTGATTTAATATTTTATCAAAATAAATAAATTATTTGCAATTTAAATCATTGTATTAAGTCTGCAATTTTAATTATTACAAAATATCTAACTGAGTAAATTTCCACTTTTTATACTTTAAAACAAACCACAACGACTCATTCCGTGTTTTTGGACTTCTAAAAGTACCAAAACATCTGAAATTAAAATTGAGCTAAATAATTTGATTGCTTTGATTTGGATTTAATATGTGATACTGTCAATCATAAAAAGAATTGTAGTCAAGACTGATGCACATTTGTAATTTATCAAGTATTACAGAAATAAGTAACTATACAAAAAAAACATTCTGGCATTTGTTCTTTCGTCTTACAATTATTCCTTAGCTTGTTGCAGTGCACGATGATATTTATTTCTCGCTTGCTATTTGGACGATACATTTATTCTAAAATCGGAATTTAGGTTTAATTTTGTAATTTAAACATTTCATTTCGAACCAGATAGGGAAACACGTATATTTTATATTTAAAACGTTAATTTTAGGTGGGCTGCAGAAAATGATTTGCTGGGTTGCGCATCCCTGAGATTCTCGATTTTTTCAAGAGGGTTTGAACTGAAAACAATTATTAAAGTTTAAATAAGGCCAAAAACAGACAAAAAAGTAGAGAAACATAACAAACTGTAATTTAATGATTCGGTCCTGATTTGGACCCACTTCAGGTTGCACTAAAAACAATGCTCAAAAATATTACAGTAGAGCCCAAGAATATAGTAATTAAAGAACCAAAAGTCAACATTTTAAAATCGCAAAGATAATAATTATACATTTGATACATTACATTTCATGAATTAAGATATTATATATACTACTGAGCAAACCCGTGTCCGTTTTTACATTCAGAGTATTAATAACTGTCTTTGTCTAAAATTTGAAAATTATCCCAGTCAATAGTGTGGTTAGAATCTAAAATATGTTTTGAAATAACTGATAATTTGTCTTGTGAAAGCTTAATATTGGATCTGTGTTCCTTGATTCTGGTGCTGATGGCTCGTTTAGTTTGGCCAAGGACAGTCATTGCAATTTAATTTACAAACTACATTGTGAATTTTATCAACTTGGTCTTTCAAATGTATTATAATAGTGGATAAATAATTGGGTGATTTATTTATGAACTGGATGTTGTAGGAGTGGAATAGGTTTTTTAGAGAATTGTGAAAATGATGGTGGAATGGCGTAGTAATGTAATTTGTTAAGGATTTCGTGGGATTGGTGTTGGTAATTTGGTCTTTGTGTTTAATTTAAACTTACAGACATTAATAACTAATATGAAAACAGTTATTATCAACAGAAATATTGATTTAAAACTGAAAGCCTGGGGTTTCAATCAATAGTTTGACATTAATATTAAAATATAAGAACGGTCTAACAAATGTTGGGAAGAGAAATAATTCTGGGTCTAAATGATTGAGTGACGAAGCTTATTAAATTATCATTTTTTCCCTTTCTCAGAGCGTGTGACCCTAATATAAATAAATATGACGTCCACTTGAAGTAGATCAGTATAGTAAAGATGTAGTAAAATTGCCACTGGCGATTTTTTTCCTTTTGATGTTTCTCCTTCAACTGCAAAGAGCATTTTCGTATAAGCTTCAACGCAGCGAAGGATCAACAGGTCCGTCTTCACTTACATTTCCTGACACGGAGTCTCGTTACTGCGACCGGAGAACTTTTTCGAAGAAATTGAGACTGCGGGACTGCATCTTAGTTATTTTACCGAGAATCGCCACTTAACCCCGTCGATGCACTTTGCGGAAAGTGCTTTAGACGGTGAAGAATTTATAGGGACTCGAGTATTTATCCAATACTGAAATTTCAGAATTAATAATATTGAGGAAGTAAACGTCATGACCCGTGGAAACTTGACGATATAAAAGGCTCCAGATACCTTATCTTTATATTTATTCATATATATATATATAATTATATTTATTTTAATTCCCCTGTTCATAATTCCTCTTGTCCTATGCGGCTTCACCGATATTGATTAAATTTTTATTGTATTTATGGTGTCAGCTGTCTGGTAAGTTGAAGAGACCCGGAATTTTTCTTTTAATTTATTTTTTAAAATTTTTTCCCCACATAAAAAAGTCCCAAATTATCAACCAGGCCGAATGAATGGTCTGGGCATTTAACTTGCGCGTCAATACATGCGAAAGCTCATTGCGTCGTAGCTTGGCATTGTTTTTGACGTTTCGATTTCAGATTTTTGAATTCCACGTATTGTAATTACGTGTACACTGACTATTGTTTATTGATTAATTAGACATTCAACAAATGAAGTGTACTTGAAATAAAATTTGTTCGTATAAGAAAGGTGCATTGCTTGACTTACGATTTATACACAAGTTCATTCGGCGGTATTCCTTCTAACCTTCTAAGCAAAATTTTTCATTTGTTCAATTTCAATGATAGGGAGCGTGAGATAGTAAATTTTTAAAAAATGTGACAATCTATGTGATTACTGCAACAGAATTACAGGGCAAAGCCGCGGGTCCAGCTAGTTACATCTAAATGCACATCATGATGATTTTAATTTGTCAATAATTCGTTTAACTAATAGGAAGTCAGCTAATTTTTCGGAATTATTAAAATCCAACATTCAAACAATAAACACATTTTTTTAATACAGAGGAAGTTAAACTTACACAAATTGCCGGATTGTTTGAACTACAGTGGTAGAACGTTATTTTTTTTAAAAAAATACAATAAAATAGATGTAGAATATAGATTTTAGACTGATTATTACTGTTTAAATAATTTCGAAACCAATACTACAGTCTCACTAAATCTATTTTTATACTTAGCAGCTTTCGATCCAAAGAAGTATAGATAGACTTACGGAGTCGAAGATTGTCCGATACAGTATAAAATTAGATTTTATTTTTATTATTGTATTGGCTTTTAGAATTATTGACATCGGTAGGGAAAAATAAAGTTTAATAAGAAATACAAATACTCCATAAAGTTTAAAAACTGGACATTCAGTTCAAAATACAATTTTTGTTTGTATTCATAAGTTATGGACAATTATACATGTTTTTGATGTGGAATGTAAGTTGCACACATCGTAGAATTCTTCTCTGAATTTTTATATTACGACGCATGATTTGTGATTACCAAAAATTTGCAATCGGTTAAAGCAGAATAAATAGACAGAATTTTTAATAATGATGAGAATGTATTTACAATTTAATAAATATAGAATTCATCTCTGCAACTGACGTTTAATTTATTTTGACTATTTAATTTTCAATAAAGTCTGATATGCCGTTATGTTTTACAACTCAACGTCATAAATTTGGATTTTAATATAGTTGAGACAACAGAATTTGTAACAATTGTCCGAAACATTCATTAGTATCACGTTCTGTTTGTCGATACAACATTGCCCACTTACAATAATTGAAATCGATTGCTATTTGATAGCAATTAAGGGGACTGTGTTCTTTGTTCCCACCGCTAATGACTGTACGGTATATTAAATTTTCAATGATAATTAAGTATTTTGTTTTAACATAACTTTTATGACTGGCCGAGAAGTTTATTTAGATACCTAATTACCAGAGTGTAAATTATGTGGATAAGCCTGGTATTTGGAAGCAAATTTTTGTGTTACTTGTTAATTTTTATTATAAATTCGTTTTCTCGGAAGGTAAATCGTGATGATAGTAATGCGTCACGATAGTACATTCATCTCAGTTTTTGCTCCTTGCTATTTAAGTTTCTCAGCTCTTTACCGCTAAAGTGCCAGACACACTCTTCAGCATGGGATTTTGGATGTAAACAGTATTTTTGTATTGGAGATTATTGGCGCAGACTTTTATTAAGCACTTTTCAGCTTGAGCTTCGACTTTTAACTGATTTAGGATGGAACGGTTATAAATATGATGGGAAAAAGCGGAGTTGTAAGTCTTGGCAATTTTTTTTAGGCTATGGAGGATCAATTCCGGGGATAGGTTTATTTGAATTAGGTTTCCCTCCAAAGTTTATAGAATCGGGGACGATTGATAGGATTTTTGGGATGGCAGAAGGATGCACGGACATGAGCAATATCTTTCTGGACATGTTGGAAATTTATACGACGTTGGAGTTGGAATTTGTTGATGGCCGAGTATATGAAGTGAATTGATTCTTCTTTCCGGTGGATCCTGGAGGTTGAAGGTGACGTGGTGGGAAGAGAGTTGAAATTATGGGCCTGTAGTCTGTTACCGAGTTTGCTTTTATGAAGGAGAGTTTTAGGATGAACGAGGATAGTTTTGGAGTGTTGGTGGCTGAACCGTTTTCTGAGTAGTTGGGAAAAGTTTTATTAGGCTTTGGCTCAGGTAGGTGGCTAAGGGGAAGATTACTTGGTTCCAGATGAGAGTTTCCTGGATATGGGAAACATGATAGCTTCTCTGTTGGAATATTAAAAGGGATGTCCACTTGGAGAGCCATTCAGAGGTACGTATTGAGGGAAGTAAGAAGGTTGATTTTTGGCTGATGTCCAGAATACTATATAATGGGTGAACGGGAAAGTTTGTCATGAACACAGAGATTTGGCGAATATTTCTGTAGTAAGAAACCACGTTTCCAATAGGCTACGTATCACTAATAGGATTGACTCCTAATAAAAAATCTGCTACTTTTAAGTTAAGCCAAATAATTCTTTTCTCTGTAACAATATTAAGGCATGCGCATCATTTCGCGTACCGACCTTCTGATGACGTCTTCTTGTAATCTATTCTCTTCCCTACTGCTTGCCACCACAGTTTTCTCGAGTCGTTGCACGGACAGCTGCCTAAGCATAGTCCTCATGAAAATGTCTCCCCCCTTCCCCATGTATTAAAAGCTTTTCCACAAAAGGCGGTCGTTGACCCGGGCGTCGTTAAGGTAAGACGTCAGTAGGAGGAAACGAAGGAAGGGGGTGGAGGGTGCGCGGCTGGAGTGGGGGCGGCGCGACGCAACGAATTCATTTTGTGCCAGTCGTGTTATGAACACTCGGCACCCCCACCCTCAGGACACTTTGGAAGAGAAGAGAGTTTCGACCCGTCTCGCTCTGGCTTGGTCCACCGTGGATAAAAACTCCGGGGGTGTCAGAATTGCGACGACCACTGCGGTCGAAATGACAAATTCTGCTAGTCGAATTTATTCTTGACATCATGCTACGAGGGTCACTACAAAATTTCGCTTTATTTTTTATTCTGTCTTCTATTTTGACAGTGGGTAGATTATTTCTTTAAGTACAAAATTTAATTTTGAAATATAATCTCCAGCTCAGTCAATTGCCTCCTTGGATCATCAACCTGTTGTTGTGGTATTCAGTCGTAAGACTGATCTGATGCAACCCTCCATAAAAACCCACATTGCGTAAACTTTTTCATTTCCGCATAACTAGCACACCCTCCCTAATCTTCTTAGCGTATTTCATCCTTTCCCTCCCTCTTCTGTTTTTACCCCACACGCTTCCCTCTAATGTTAATTTTACAAGACCCTCATGTCTTAAAACGTGCCCTATTAATCTGTCCCATCTCTTCCTCAACGACCTCCATATTTTGTGCTCTTCCCTATTGTGTTAAGAACTTCCCGTTAGTGATTCAATCCATCCATCTGATTTTCAGCATTTTAGAGGCCTCTAATATTTTCCTTTCCGCGACTCCTACCGTCCACGTTTCGCACCAATATAACGCCACGCTCCATACGACCATTTTTAGCAAAGATTTCCTAATATTCACACTTATATATAAGTCGGAGGGGTCCCGGGTTCGAATCCTGGCATGGGCTTGGATGTTTGTGTTGTGATGGTCGAGAACACCGGGATTAAGACTGTTGGAGGATGGATACGCTGACCACGTGTCACTCCAAATTCGGAATGTGTCATGCAAGATGACAGTCCGCAGTCGACTCGGGCTGTAGAGCCATGGAGAAAGAAAGAAAAAAAATTACCCGTAAGTAAATCCCTCTTTTCCGCGAAAGCCTTCTTTGTCTGTGCTATCCTACTCTTTATGTCTACTATACTTCTACCATCCCTAGTTATTACGCTTCTCAAGTAGCAGAATTCCTTAACTTGCGTCAAAAAATCCCTTCCCAATCCACCCTTTGTTATTCCACTGTTTCCCAAACTACAATCTATTACCTTGGTTTTTCCTCTATTAATCGTCATTAATCTATATATGTAGATAGATTCTTTAGGAATAAAATTTCATTTTTAAATATAATCCCCAGTCCTCTCAATTGCCTCCTTGGATGGTAAAAGTTTGGACAAGCACGTCTGACCCACTGTTTGAGGAAAAAATAAGTATCCAATATAAAATTTAAGAGTTATAAATCAAATTTTGGTTGTAACTGTCCACTCACTTACGGGTAATATAAGTGTGAATATTAGGAAATCTTTGCTAAAAATGTTCGTATGGAGCGTGGCGTTATATTGGTGCAAAACGTGGACGATAGGAGTCGCGGAAAGGAAAATATTAGAGGCTTTTAAAATGTCGTGCTATAGGAGAATGCTGAAAATCAGATGGATGGATTGAAATTTTATATTCGGCCCCTTTATTTTTAATCAAAATTTTACAAACGTTAAGAAATTTATTTGTTTGTGATGAAATCCCAAATGCGATGATGCAACGTAGTACGAGAATGACTCAAAAAGTAAATTACGTAAGTTCCTCCACGCCTCCCTCCCTTCAATCCACCAGGCTAAGTCCACTGCGCAACAATAATGGCGATTGGTGAGTTGAGAGTACATTTTCCGGGCTTCCTGCAGACTAATATTTACAGCTCTGTATTGCATCAAAGCGGGGAAGTGAAAGGGTGCTTCAATCAGAAACTTACTCCAAAGGTGAAAATTATCTGGGGGGAGGGGGAGATTTATCAACGATGAGGCAGCTGTTCGGGAATGGCCCCATGAACAAGAAGAGGATTTCTATCGTCAAGGAACTGAACAATTGGTGAAACGTTCATACTAGATACTAGGCGACAATGTGGAAAAATTGTGTACGAGTATCTGTGTCGCTTTGTACTCTTCTGTATAATTTACAACACAGTCTAACTTACTTTTTGAATCACCCTCGTAGTAATTTATATATTACTTCATATAGTCTGTAAATTAGTTTTTTTATCTTTCCATATATTTATTGAATCAGTAAGTTTTGTTTCTTTCTGAAAAATTAAATTAACAGAAAATGTAATTTTTATAAAAATGTTGATGTGATATATACAGTTCCACAATAGTGTGGAATTAATGGTGAATTATGTAACTGTAACGGTATAGACCGATATTCCACGATGTTTGCTCATAACTGATTTTCATTGTGCAGAATTAAACGAGCTGGTAAAGTTTGTAATACACCGACCGAATTCGGAGCTTTTCAGCCACATCAAAAGCGGCAGAATTCAGGCACGAGTCGCTAATTAGACGTTAATGATTACAGTCGACGACATCAGATTTAATTATACATGAAAAATTATATTTTAGCAGATCCCGACTATTATGACAACGCTAATAGTTTAATTTATTATCCGTGTAGTTGTGAATTTTTTCTGCAACAGCTTGCCATGATGTTTGTAAATTTGTTAGCTGGATCCAACTGGGATGTGAACTATTGGAAGCTAATGAGAAAGGTTTATTTCCAGCTGTTAACTGCGTATGCGCGACTCTCTCAATACCTGACAGAAAGATTTCCAGGAAATACTTAATTGTTACTTTACGATCGCCAACGTAAATTACTCTCGACCCTCCACAATTAATTTAACGCGTGTAACGACCGGATGAGAAATTCTCAAATTAGAGAATGTGAAAGTATGAATTACGGATTGGCGTAGGGATTGTTTAAGGGAGGGATCTGTATAAATGGCGCGTCAGCGCCACCTGGGATGCTGAAAGACACGCCTTAATACGTTACTTCCTTGAAATGCAGGATGGGGAGAAATTAAGTGCTAGGGGTCACGTGCGATTCACGACTGAGTTGTACAATACTGGTTGAAAGAAATGTTTCGCAAATAACCAATAAACATTATCCTAACAGTACCTAAAGAAAATCTTAAAGATTCATTTTAACTTATCAACCATCATATTATTGTATGTATGACAGTGTTCACTAACTGAATATTATTAAACACCTTAAAATATAATTAATGCGACCATTGGAAAATTCATAAACGACTTTTATTATTAAAAAACGAATTTAGGTTAATCTGGTTTCAATATTGGAATAAGTCACACCAGATTTCAGAGCAGGCTGCGTTTTTTTACTCTTTGCTAATATGAATATATGGGAAGTGTAGTGTACCGATCCGAATGGTTGCTCTGTCGATATAATTCTTGAGGATCCGACACGACGTCATCAACAATGGGATTGGATCAAAGGTGAGTTTCAGGAAAATTCCGAGAAGGAACCATCTCTCAAGACTCTTATCTGTTGGGCATCGATGTGTGAGGCACTGCAAAATTTGATGTTCCCCAAGCTTCTTTTATTTTTGGACAGTACAATGCTATTGGTGCTCAGTGATCAAGTCAATTTCCAAGTGGAGTAAATTACGAAGGGTCGAGATTTATCTCGATTTCGGTGTTTCGAGGTGGATCTGACGATATCCGCGGGCATCCGTCCAACCGTACGACAGCAGAGAAAGAGAAAGGCTCTCGAGAAGCAACCAACGTCGGTCGAACGAGTCTACGAGGTCAAGACAACGCTCAGTAAAGGATATCAAGTCCTTTTAATTCTCACTTCCAGATAACATCCATTTCTTAAATCCTACACACCTATCACACTTTCTGTTTTTCTTTCTCACTCAGGCAAAACCACACCATCAAACCTCACGATTGTTCATTGCTCCTAAAATCCAACCTTAAGCTATTTCAAACTGATATATCCTCCCACCATTAATTCATTTTGTGTTGTATTTATCACATTTAGTATAATTCTCGTATGTCTCAAATAGAATTATTTAAGACTTTGTAAGAAAATTTCGTGTTTCTCAATAAATTTTTGTAGTACAAAGAACGAATCTTCGAAGTTTACATTCCTCAACCGGCTGCTTCTCGTAAACTTATGTTATATCAGCCCTGCGCCCACATAAAAACGAAATCTGAACATCGATATTATCATATTATAAATTTTTACAATTATTCTTTATTATTCTTCTGATTTTAGTAATAAAAACAACTAGAGCTTGTTGAAATGTTGTGATATTGCAGCTCTGCCTGCGATATTGATTTTTAGGTAACCTTTTCTCGGAAACCATTATAGATACAGCACTGAAATTATCATAGATTATTTTTAACAATATTAAATGTGTATGAAAGGAGATTAAATGTTTTATTTGAAATAGAATCTTAAGTATTAATTCATGTCAATAAAAAATTTAAAAAATGTTAACGTTGATTATGTTGAGCATAATTATTTTACTTTTGTAAAAATATAAAATTGTGGGTTTATCATGCTTAACGGTCATTTAATATACACTTCCCGACTATGTATGTTTTCTAGAAAAATGTCAATGTTAAAGAGAGAGAGTCCATTTAAATGGCCTCTTTATTGTGATTTAATTATATTGATATATAAACCAACATTACTGAGCTCATAATTTATAATATATTATATAAGGCCTGTGTAAATCTTGGATTAAATGTTCCCGGGAAACATCAAAGTGATATTTACTCAAGACGCCAAACAGGCCGTTTCTCGTACGAATTGCTTGATTCATTGCCAAAAGACGACCTTCTTGCCTTGCCTTTCCTACTCTTCCACGTCCAAAGAAAAATATTATCGCAAGTTTCTGCTCTGGCAACCTCGCTGCAGCTTTCCTCGGCTTTAATCCCAGTCTCGTTTGGATTGCATCTGAGCCGCAGCTCTCTAGATGTACCACCGCTGTATTTGAGAGATTAAATCTGAATTCTGGAGGAGCAAAAACTTTATTAGACACACGACGGGAAAATATTTTAATTTCAAGTTCTGAGTTACGTTATTTAAATTGATGTAAAACTCCAATTTTATTAATTTTTAGTTTCTAAAAAAACTTCGAAGGAATTTAATAATAAACTGCTTGATTAACTTATGAAGATATTTCTGGTAATAGAGACGCGTTTTCTCGATTATTAATCTGAAGGGACGCCTTTTCATTCCTCATGAGCAGTGCAGACTTGCTAATTAATTTAACCGAGATCTTTGATAATTAACTAAAAACAATAATATAAAAATAAATTGTAGAAATAAAACTTTATTGGTTATATTTTCAAATTCAAGAAACTCTCATTCGCTAGGAATTATATGTTATAGTTCTGTGGCCAAGGTTTTAATAATGACTGATTCTTACTTTTAATGTTTTATCTGAAATGTTGATCTCAGAATAAGGGAGTGGTGGCCAAACTGTGTCGCATGCACCAAATGTGGCGCTTTGGACGATTAAAAGTGGCGAAAGACAAGTGAGGAATTAGCAGATGAAGTAGATAATGGGGATAGAACAGATGGGGTCATCATAGACTTCACCAAAGCCTATGATGTAGTGCCTCATTATATCCTATTGGATAAATTATGTAAAACAGGTATAGATAAAAGAATGATACTATGGGTAGAAAATGTTTTAAGTGACAGATAGCAAAAGTCAGAATCGGAGAACAATTTTCGGATTCAGGCATTGTAACGTTGGGAGTTCCTTAATGGTATGTAATCGGACCATTTATTGTTTTTTAAATTTATTGATGACTTACCAAACTATTTAGAATCAGAGGTCAGGCTTTTTGCGGACGACAATACAAAGATAACGAACCAGCTAGAAGATCTAGATAAAGTCAATAGATGGGCTCAGGAAAATAAATTAATAAAATATCGAGAAAGGAGGCTTATGAATAACCTCTACAGAATGAATTCAGCAGTAATTAGAATTGAAAATCAAGAAAGTAGTAAAAGAAGGACGCAGTGTGTCGCCCATGCTGTTTAACATATATAGAACAGGCGATGAAGTACGTTAAGACGGAATACGGAAAAGGAATCATACTGCAAGGAGAAAAAATAATACCCCAACGCTTTACCGATGACATTGTAGTGTCAGGGGAGTCAGAAGAAGACTTGGAAACCATAATAAATGGCATGAACGAGCGTGGTCCTGGAGGAGTTCAATATGAGGATTAATAGAGGGAAAACCAAAGTAATGGAAACAGTGGAATAACAAAGGGTGTTAGATTGGGAAGGGATAATAGGCAAGGCAAGGAAGGCTTTCGCGAAAAAGAGGAATTTACTTACGAGTAATATAAGTGTGAATATAGGAAATCATTGCTAAAAATGTTCATATGGGCGCGAAACGTGAACGATAGGAATTTCGGCAAGAATAGAAGCCTTCGAAATGAGGTGCTATATGAGAATGCTGAAAATGAGATGAGTCGATAGAGTAACTAACGAGGAAGTTATAAACAGAATAAAGGAAGAGCGGACAATAAGAAGAACCTTGACGAAGAGAAGGTATTGCAAATTTAGCATTAGAGAGAGATGTGTGAGTTAAGAACAGATGAGGGAGGCGAAAGATGGAATACGCTAAGCAGATTAGGGAGATTGTGGGATGTGATAGTTTTTCATAAATGAAAAGGCCTACGTAAGATAGTTTTGCATGGAAGGTTTCACCAGATCAGTCTTAGGACAGAATACCACAACAACAACAAGGGACCAAAAACAATGGATTGGTTATTTATGTAGATGGGATCATGAATTCAAAGTAAAATATAGAAAGCAAAAATACAGATGTTGGCAAATTATCATTCCTAAATAGGACCAATTTATCTGTGGGAATGTTTGAGGGAAATTGAATTAGAGAGTAGCTTGGATTTGTTGACTTGAATTAGCTGCATTGTCTTTGGATTAATTACATTTGGTTTAATAATATCGTTTGTTGTTGATGGAGTATACGGACAGTTACTACCAAATGGACTAAATAAGTGGACCCTACACTATATATTTTTAATTGCAACATATGAAATTTTGGACTACGTTCCGGCAGAATGTTCTTAAGGGTGATGTTCTCGAAATAACAGTCAAAATTGAAAGATTTTTTACTAGAAAAAAAATAACATGGAGGAGTTTTGTGATTACGTATAAAAACACGCACACGTTGATTGCGTGGGTTCGAATGCAATATATAGTTGACCAAAACCCGCGGGACCCGCAATGTAGAACGACCACAAAATTACAGATGCCGAGACATTTTCTCGTTGCGAAAAGCCTGTTGTAATCAATTTGCGTGGAATGAATTCGAGTGACACGCAATCAGAGGGAAGTGAGGTCGGGTTGGCCACACACCGCAGACGCGGAACCCTGGTGGTGGCGCCACGGTAACGAGGACGCGACCACAGGTGTGTTTCAGGCCAGACCCAACCCGACTTTTAGTCCCAGTCCCAGTCCTAGTCCAGTGACCCGCCATCTTCAACCCGCGGCAGCGCAAGGCCCTTGCCGAAATAATTAAAAATTAAGTCATATTTAAGAATATAATAACAGCGTTAGTACTTCCCATAACAATGTTAATCAAAAGCAAGGCAATAAGCTTTTGTAGGCGTCGCGTAGAAATAGTACTTAATTATAAGCTCAGCGGTAATGAAATAGTACAAGAAAGTAACTGTAAGTATTTGGGTATATACTTGAGCAGTAATACGGGTTGGGAATATCAAATAGACCATGTGACTAGGAAAGCATGGAAGGCTCTTCATTTCGTCATGCGGATTTAAAAAAAAGCAAACTGTGAAACACGGGAACTTGCATACAAATCTCTCGTGCGTCCAGTAATAGAATACGGTTGTATTTGTTGGGATCCGTTCCGAAAATATCAGGTCGAGGCACTGGAAAGGGTACAGAGGGGGGGGGGGGCAAAATTTGTTAAGCGGTGTCCTGGTCAAGGAAACGAGAAGGTACGTCGATTAGGGTGGGATGTGTTAGAAAAACGACGACAAAATTTACGTCTCGGGGCTCTTTTTAAAGCGTACGCAGGCCAACAATCCTGGGAAGATATTGCATCAAAGTTTTTAGAAGTAAATTATTTCAGTAGAGGGGATCATCATTGTAAAATTGGGCAGTGTAGCTTTAAAACTGACGTTGGGAAATTTTCATTTTTAAATCGGACTGTAAGGGATTGGAACAATTTACCTGCAGAAGTTTTCGAAACATTCCCTGCCAATAGCAACGTGTTTCAGGGAAGAATTAGGAAGTGTAGTGTAGTGCGACGAAACAATATATGAATAATGGGTACTTTTTATCTTTTTTTGTTAGAATTTAATTTAATTTATATTATATTAGTGTAATTATTATTTGTAACATATATTATTTTTTAAGTTTATTTTTTGTAACTGCCACCGAGTGCTACTCAATTACAGTATTAATAAATTCATTCATTCAACCCCACAAATGAATGTAGCACACAAAGGAATACGTTAGACGACTTCAACTCTGCGCTTATAAGATCACATACCTTGAACGATATGCTGAAATATACCTATAACAAGATGATAAAGAAATGGTGCAATATGTGGAAAACCTTAAAATCCAATGATCTTCATAAAAAAAGGTCAGAGACTTCTATAATTAAGTAACAACACAGATTTTGGAACAGGTTGCCATTACCAGAATAACACTGCACTTATCTTATAAGATATGCTATAGATCCATACCACTATCATGTGATCTTAATTATAGACTATGTCATCAATCAATGCCCCAAATATCACCAACACAGGGCAAAAATTAAAAATCCATATTGGACTCCCATGAATATCAAAAAGACATTATTAAATTTTGTAAGGACAGTAAGATTTTTGACTTAATTTAAATGCATTGTATTTTGTGTGTGTTTTTTATTTAAAAATCAAATGTAATGAAGATAAATAATTAATTAGTGGTTAACGAACATAAAAATGGACATTACCAGTATCTTATTTTATAAATTCATAATAGTAGATAATAAGTAAGTAAATAATTGTAAAATAATATGAAAATTATTGTCACTGAGGTCGACAATAGCCAGGCAGTCGATGATCTATGGATGTTAGTATGATAATGATTCCATAATAAAAATAAATCTTTGTCACCTGTACTATATATATGGCCGCAATTTTTTTTGTTGAGATTCTGTAAATAATTTAGTAGGTATCAAATGATATTTACAGTGCCTGATGAGTGTGTGCTACTTACCACCACTTCGGGAGTAAATCTCCAGTTTCGTTTCCAATCTTGTACAATAAATCTTCTTTCTACCTTCACGACTCTTATTTGATCGAGCTACAACGACCCCCACTGGGGCTAAGACTCTACGGCGACTCTTCAGTACTTAGTCGGAGAAGAAGCAGTGCCTGAAATTTTCTACCGCAGCCTGGTGGTATTTTAAAATATATTTAGTGAAATAAAGAGATTTAGTGGCTCTGAATATGTGCTCCTTATCGTTTCATTGAAAATTTTTGGATTGTTTATTTCGGCAGGACTATTTTTACTCAGTTTCTCTTCGCTACAATATTATTTCAGATTCAGTAAATAGTCGTTGGGTTGTTAAAATAAAGACAATTCTAATAATGTGAGGTCTGCATGCAATGAACCACTCTAGAAAGAGAATTGGATGTGATATTGAAGTCCAATATATTGTTGGGAATCAGACCTTTCCTTTTCCGCGTATCTCCGTGCGCGCTGGAATTTAAGGCCCTATCTCTCGCTTCTCATCGATCGGTCGTTGTCTTAAAGCTGGGGCTCAGGTGAGGCTTTGGCTAGCAGTGATGCAGCCTTCAGGGGATAAAGACTCAGCTTCGACAATATGGCGTTTGCTTCGACCGCAAAAAGTTTTCACTTTTTTAGTCTGTTCCGCTGGGAATGAACTCCGATTTATCGCGGGGCTCTTCACGGTGCTATTTGAGGATATCATTCTCTTCGCTAATTTTATCTATCCCAATCCTGCATCAATCTCTTCTTCTCCGATCACTTACAAAGACCAATATCGACTGGGAATGAACGTACGTTCAGAAACCGCTCATTTTGGAATTTCTTCACAAAATAACTAGATACTTAAATGTATTTACGAATATATATCTTCTCAGAATATTTCTCCTTTTCCATATTGGGTTTACCCATGTTGATCTCCTACAGTCTACCAAATAGTAGCAGGATTTTGGGTCATCTCTCTTAGAAGTTTCCAGTAGGTCAATGTCTGATGATTTTATAAGTCCTTCACGGAGTTTCTTTCCAGGTGTCCGTTCAAAAATAAATCAGTGATAGAGATTAATTTATGATTTCATTTCATAGCCCTACGTTGCAACGTACCATTATTTAAATTTATTTGATTATGGGAGATGTTCCAATAAACAGACGTCTTTGAAGATTAATACACACTTTAAATTTATAAAATATTTTTATAATTATCAGCTTATTTGATACGAACATTATACATTTTTACGTCTTCGTATGGAACACAATAATTTCTTAGGGCATATAGGCAAAAAGAAGTCGAGTTAGGAGATCAGTTTGGTTTTAGGAAGAATGTTGGTGCAAGAGAAGCAATAATAACTTTGCATACACTCATATTTTGGTTTCACCGCTTATAAGACTAATTTTGTAGCGACCTCAAATGATATTGAACTCAAATAAGATACAACAGTCAGATAAGAAAAAATATAGAATTACTGAGAGGTATGACGAGGACTGAAATATTACTGGTCAAACCACAGGGAAACGCATTTGCCACTATTAAATCCTCAGAGTAAACATAAAATAATCATATAAATTACGATTTTGTGTAGTAGACTATTGATCGAATCTTATTTCTAATTCTTTTTTTTAATTTTAACAGGTTGCTGGGCGAATTTATGTGAATCAATCCGCAGTTGTTGGATAATACTATTTTCTTATTTAATATAAATTGTATATTGCACGTATTCGAAAGTTTAGAAGATTCCTGTTTTCTGTTAATTGTTTATTTTATTTGTTTATTTCAATTCCAACATAATTTTTGTATGTTATTCCTCCTAAAATGTGCATTCTAAAAATATTTAAAAAATCTATGAGCTGTAATGTAATTACACAGAAAATGTTTTATTGTGCTTCGGCTTCGCTTAAAGCTAACGAGTTATAGAAATGTGGAACTGTTTAGCTTTATCCGACGTTGATAGTATTATTACATGAGGCTTATTGTTGAATAAATAATGATTATGCTCATCACAGACCAACAAATATCGTGTAAGAGTAAGATTTCATATTAGCACGGAAATTCACTTAAATGTACTTTCGTGATGCATCCTCGGCTCCGGCTACGATTCACACGAATTTTCCTTCCACTAAAATATATTAGTATACACATACCACGTACACTAGTTTTTTCTTGCCATTTTCACCTGAGTTTTATCCTTTGACGAAATATTTTAAGCTATATAAACATTACAAGCAATGAAAATAATAAAATGTATTATCTACTAAACTGTACTATAAAGGCTGCATCTGTTTTACTTGACCACAAAAGTCATTAATCAAAGATAAAACTGGACTATGAATCTCAAATTGGTTAAAGCCCGCTAAAAGGATCTTCAGAGGAACACGTTCAAATGCATTATATTATTAATAAGGTACATTGACCCATTGGTGAATGAAATAAATTAAATTAGTTGGTAAAGAACATTCATAAATCCCTAATATCGCCATTTATGATTTTTCTGCAGAATGATTAGTTTCCCTGATTGCAAAATATAGAAGTGAGACTCGCGGGCTTGTAATTAACTGTTCCTCACAGTGAATGAATTAAACGTATGCAAAACTGTACCCCAATTCCAATTGTAAAATACGTCAGCATTATTAATTAAAATTTCAATTTAGCCCTCTTCTCATTTCGGTAACACACCAATAGATTGATGCAAACGATTTATGGTGTTTAAGATTTCCGTTTCCCTATTTTATATAATCTCTTAATAAATAATAATCAGTAAGCGCAAAGTCTGTCACTACTACCACAACCGTAGGGAAGTATACAAAAGATATTTAACTTGCTTTTTTACGTCCCTATAGTTTTCTCGAGTTATAAATATTAAACAAGGAAATATCTTTTAGTGAAAAGTTTTAACGTTTTAAGTTTTTGTCTGACTTATGTGAATCATTTAATAAAATTCTTGACTAATTTCATACTTTATATTTTTCATATATTAAAAAAACCAACCCTTTTGTGTCTTCTTAGGTTTTCCTAATTTTCACTGCTTGCTAAGACTATCGGATACAATATATATATAATCATTACACGAATTTTTACTATTTTTTAAGGTTCTGCGAAACTCGCCTGGAGGAAACACTCGAGCTGCCGTGATAAAACAGAGTCCAGAGGTACCTCGGAAAACTGCAAAAATTGTAGAAATTTTTGTTATGTTTAAATATGTTGTATTGGATAGTCTTAACTTGTGGAGACAATTATAAATAACAGAAGGAGCAACAAACTTTTTTATTTAATTAACTATGCGATATGAAATAGGTCACGAATTTTATTGAATTTTCATAATAGTAAATATTGAAGTAATGTTACTATGCAGAAAATGTTTTATTGTGCTTCGGCTTCGCTTAAAGCTAACGAAGTCGCAGGCATAACTAGTACGAATAACAGAACAGTGAGCGGTTTAAAAAGAAACCCAATCGATGAATTGGTATCTTCTTCGGAAACGATAACCATTTAGTTATAGTGTACCAAATGATAGCCAGATAAATAAAATTTACTGATTATCAGTAGGTAGAATATTGTTGAGCTGACGGTAGTAGCGATGTCTAATAGGCCTTCCCCACTTGAGCAGTAAATCTTTGAGGCTGAATACGGCGGGGTCTAGTCGGGTTGACCAGGCTTTAATGCTGTCCGAGTCAGAGGAAGCCCTGTAATTCTGCGCCAGGTTCCGGGGCGGTTTAGTGAAACAGAGCGTGTAACCCCGGCGAGACAGACAGACGCATGAGTGCACGCGCCGCTTCGGACAGGCC
Organism: Eucriotettix oculatus; assembly: GCA_034510155.1. Classification (NCBI taxonomy): domain Eukaryota; kingdom Metazoa; phylum Arthropoda; class Insecta; order Orthoptera; family Tetrigidae; genus Eucriotettix; species Eucriotettix oculatus. Next base: position 23,883,808 of record CM067382.1, on the reverse strand, counting down.
TCTACGTCACTGAAATGAGCTCCCTGCGGCCATGCCACGCTCACAAAGCGTCGAATTATCCTTGATTCCACTAAGCATTGCCGATACATCTCATGACAATCGCTAGTGTTGCCTTTGGGACGGACACGTTCCTGGCGTATTTGCCGACGTGTCGCCTCCACTGACAGAGCACGGTAAGCCACGCTCAACTGACGCTGTGAGACACTGACAGCTTTATTATCAATCGTCAAATGTCCAATGTAACTCCTCTTTTCTAACCCTCCGAGTTAAACGCTTTATAAGTGTTCGAATCTGAATTTGAGCCAGACCGTTAACTTTCAGAACACGCATGAATTGCATGAATACGCGACCAGAAATTGTTCAGCTCTAAGGTCGGACAAGCATCGCCTTGCTCTACACCAGGAAAGTATTAACAATACCGGGATAATTTTATACAACAGCCTTCCGCCAGAGGTTAAAAATAGTACCTACAAAAGCTTCGTGAAGCAGAGTAAAACTATTCTTTTAAATGGCGCGTTTTACTCGGTACAGGATTTTCTTAATCGTCCTTATAGTATTTAAATCAAGGTTCCTGCAAAAAGTGTTGAATGAGCTGCCTTGTAAAATAGCACATCACATATCTTTAAAATTTCCATTCAGTTTTTTCTGCTCTTTTGTTTGTTTGTTTCATGTATTGCCTGGAGCTACGACAGAGGGAAGGACAGTTTCCTGTTCCAAGTAGTTAAAACTCCATTGCGTATTTCTCAGTGTGTGCTTGTTTGTTTTTCCCAGTGTGTGCGTTACCTTGTGTGTCCGTGTTGTGTTTATATTGACTTTTGTCTATATACATTTACTTTAATTATGTACCTTATTTTGTTCATTTTTAATGTATTACGTATCCTATTTCCTCAATCGAGGACTAATGGAAACAACAATACATCTAAATCTAAAACAAGAAGGTTGACGCCTAGTGATCAAGAACTCAATTGGAATGGAAGCTGCAGAAAATATGGTAAATGAAGAAATCAATAAGATAGGTCCGTACTGTAACATCCAGTTCAGGACAAAAGAAACTGTAGTGCGGGAATAATCGCGAATTTAAAACATAACAGAATGCCAGAACAAAGTGAAGTTTTCCTTAAATAATTAGAAAATAATTATACAATAGTATATATAGCAAAGGAAACAACAAGTAGCCATAAGCCAAATGCTAGAAAATGCAATTTAAGTTGTATGTGCTGCATGTCTGCATCTGCCCATTTGTAGATATAATAAATACAATTTCGACCAAATTTTGTACACAGTTGTTTCTTACGACTGGGAGTAAGCAAGGACACTATTACCATCCCTGTTGACGGGGGTAAAGAGCATAGAAATTTAAAACGTAAATAAACGACAAATATGCGTGAGCGAATTGGTTGGAGAGATTTTTAACATCTTGGTATTGTACATTTTTTCAGACCTTTTTTATGGTACTGTGTTTATCTAAGGTACCAGTACATTTTTGTCGCAATTTTGAAACTGAGTCATCATGGTGGTTATGATTAAATTCACCTCTTATAAAATAGAGGGCGTAAAAAGGGCAATTTTTAAAAAATCTGAGGGTTTAGCCACAAGTTGGAAAGATTACTATCGAATTAAACAATGTATGAGCTAAGAAACTGAATTCCCGGTCACCGTTGGGCACCCTGCTAGTATTAAATAAATATAAATTTGCTATAAATAAAAAGGCGGTCAGTAAGTCAGCATCTAATTTTATTACTATTTAATTAATATTCTTGCGTTTAAGACCTCATAAGGCATAAACTTAAATGTTAACACATCTCAGGCAGAGAATCATTAATTAAATTAATTTATATTAATTTCATAGTAATAAAATGATATGCCGACTTATGGACCGTCGTTTTAATTATTATAAGCTTAGTCAGAAAACTATGTTATGACAAATTGGATGTATTGTTTATTTATTTATAACATTTTGTTAGGTATTGATTTATTAAAAACGGAATTCCAATTCAAAATTAAAAAGAAAACATCTGAAATAAATTTGTTACATTAAAACCCCAAATATTTTCTCTTATTTAAGGCTTAAAAAGTCCTAAGTTTATTACACAAGCCTTCAAACGTTTCGATGAAATCATTTTCTAACTCATTTTTTATATTTTTTGTTTACGTGGCTCTAAGTGTAACTGGTGTCAGTCAAATCAAATTTAAATTTCTTGATAACAACGTAGTTTCTTGCAATTTATTGAAAATTCGTTAACATAGGACTATTGGAAGTATTTTAAATAAAAGGAAGAGTTACGTTCATTGTAATCTTTAAACAAACGTTATTCTCATAAGGTATTTCATTGTCTGATTTGAAAAGTAAATTTTCAATCTGGTAATTTAAGACGCTGCGACCAGTATTTGTCCAGTATTAAGTTACCCATTGTTATTAAATTTTAAATCCGCGTCACATTTGGTTCCTTTATTCTTTGAAACAAAATTTTTCTAATATTATTTATGACTGAATAGGAAATGTTTTAAGTGACAAGAGTGAATTAATTTCTCTACTTTACAACTATTGTGCCTGAGGTTATTTACAGACATCCAGATTCGTTGAGGAAATAGTCACTTTCCTGATTTAGACATAGTTGTCGCTCTCCTTTGCTTATTGGACAGAATCGGTTGGCCTAATGTGTATTTACTGCAATCGGTCCGAAAAGATCTCCAACGCTGCTCTAGCGTTTCCTGTCAATAAATTACGACCGTAAAAGCCCTGCGCGAAATACGGCTCTATTAAACTTGATAAAACGCAATGCATGAAGAAATATGGGGAGTTCAGTAAATGAGATGGGGACGAAGGGAGGGCGAGATCCTCAAGACGAATAGTTCTTTTCATAACACATCTTAAATGCGCTTTAAGCCTCTTCATATCTACTACGTGCTCTCCAATAAAGTGCATATAAAACATTTAGAAGAACAGTAATTAATACTTAAAACAGTCAATGGAGAATGTAAAATTAGAATTTAATACAATTAATATTTAGAAATTAACTTGACCGTGACGACCACAATTAATTATAAATTTTTTATTAATAAAATCGTAACAAAACCTAATAATTAACCCACCATTTCGTCCTCAATTAATTGATTTAAATGACCATTTCCGAACATTTATAAATTTATATATTATATTAGTATAAATATTTTACTATAAAATTATATGAAATAGATTTAACTTACAATTTCCATATATTTACAAATATTATACAAATTTTGGCGAGCTAACGGCGAACAGGAAGAAAATTAAAATATTAAGAACACTAAAAAACATAATAAATAAATAGTTTATCTGACAATTAAATATACATTAAATGATTTAAAACAGCTTCTTTCTCAATTTTTATTTCATTAAACGTATACGTATACTATACGGAAGTATACTACATTCCGTCTCTGATTTGAGACTTCTTCAGGTACACTATAAAGAAAATTACAATTTATTACATTAGCTAATGTGTTACAAAAAAAGGGAAATACTATACATAATTTTAAACTTATTGCAATTTTTTATAACACATTACCACATGTAATCCATTGTAATTTTCATTTTAGTATACCTGAAGAAGTCTCAAATGAGACGAAACATAGAATGCTTCAATATTTAATAAAGGTAAAACTGAAAACAAAATTTTATTTATTAAATGAAAATAATAATTTACAGTATTTAACTCAAATTCGAATTACACTATAAGAAACATATTTTACGTCTATAGCCGTATTATTGAATCGTCAACCTATAAAAATATGTACAATCTTCGTACAAATATTAGTATTTCTTTTTTAAAACTGGAATTTTGGGTATTTAAATATTTCGATAACTTAACATGTATTCATTCTTTTATAAATATATTCATGTCACATAAATGTAACTATTAAAAGTAAAATTTTGTAATATGTTTGGAAAATGAAATTCAGTTTCTAACAACTACAAATCCGAATTTGGCTTCAACAAGGCTGTGAAGTTGCCTTGTTGAATTTCATAGCTTAATTCCTTATGTTTCTTTTATTACTATAGCAACTGATAATACCAAACGTTGGGATTCCACTTTTTTGCATTTAAATGACATGTAATTGATTAATTTAATTATTTGAACTCAAATTATCTTGACTTTATGGGCTGATTTTTTGAGTTTATTTCATACAATATTTTGTTTTATAAGATAATAAAAGAGACGTAAAAACTAAAAATGTAAAATAAACTAAAATCCGCCAGTAGATGTTTATTTATTATAGTAACGAGATACAATTTACGGCGAAGAAAGGGCAATGTAAAATAAATAATTTCTTACCAACCATTGCATAAAACAAGCAACAAGAGAAGAGACTCTACATTACGATGTCGCTTCTCGCTTCGCCGCATTTTATAATTTTATTTGTCCAGAGAACATCTATTCACTCCACTTGTAGATAATTTCGTATGAAGGAGCAGTAAAATTTCCAAGAAACTTGATTCTATCTCTTGAAATCCTATTTACTTACGAAAGTCCGTGTACTTGGGTCTCCGGTTTACATTTGCAAGGACGTTTTCTCAGAAACTCACATTTTACATACAAATTTATCACTACTCAAGTCATAAAAGCTTTATTTACAAAGAAGAACTCTGCATTTCCTTTGTGTATTTTCCCATGTCTGAAATTAAATAATTTATCTGTCCGGATTATTATATGTCTTTTAATACGGATCGAAACGTATTCATAGTGCCTAAGAGTTTACCACATTTAAAATTACCATTAATGTATATAGCTTTATTTTTAATGCAACTGTAGAAAAACTTTTAATTAAATTACCTTAATATAAATTAACATTAATTTTCACGTAGTAATCTTAAATACAAAAAAGGCGAATAAGGCCCAGAATTTCTTTTGAGTTTTCTTTACTAAAGATTAATATGTAGGCGAGTAACTTTATTTGGGGGAACTTTTTCTTGGAGCGAGGCTAGCGTAATACTACTATCATTCTTAAAAACATTCATTATATTCTTACGAACGATAAATACGGACAACAGAAAGGTCTTTTTACCACATCCTGTGCTAACAGAATGTCCACTTAATGACTGTCCCATTTTCAGCATTCTTCAGTAACACCATATTTCGAAAGCTTCTATTGTTTTCCACAACTTCATATTAACATTTTTAATAATGATTTCGTAGTATTCATATTTATATTAGCCGTAAGTAAATTCCGCTTTAAGGTGAAAGCCTTTTACCATCCCTAGTTTTTATGCTGCCCAAGTAGCAGAATTCCTTAACTTCCTTTAAAATATCCCTTCCCAATCTAAACCCCTATGTTATTCCATTATTTCCCTTACTACACTCCATTACCTTGGTTTCCCATTATTAATCGTTATATTAAACTCTTCCTCCAGGATCACGTTCATGCCATTTATTATGTCTTCTAAGTCTTCTGACTCCCCTGTTTTTATTTCTTCTCCTTGTAGTTAGATTCCCTCTTCATATTAAATTTTAACTTTCTTCATCGCTTGTTCTATACATAAGGAGCATGGACGACGGACTGTATCCTTCTCTTATTATTTTCTGTGATGTCTGCTATTTTGTTGTCCATTTTTAATTACTACTGACTGCGGCTAACTCTTCTTTGTCGATATTTTAATCCTGTCACCTTCAAAATCCTTAATAGTTTGTTCCAGTTAACATTATCAAGGACTTTCCATGATCGTAGGTCTGCATTTTCTTACCCTGTCTTCTAAAATTAGACGCAGAGTCAATATAGCTTCTCTTGTCCTTACATTCTTTCTAGCTGATATTTGTAGTAAAATCGGGAAGAAATTTACCTGTTCCAAGCGTGAGGTTGAGACGATGAAGAACTTGAATAAAACTTGAGTTGCCCGCGAATTTGACATTAAATGATATATTATTATGAATAGAGAACGGAAGGTGTAATTAGAGTACATGAGTGAATTGAAAATAAGGGTGCTGACTCTTGTAATTATTTACTATAAGTTTAATTGGTGACTACTTAAATAAAAAAAAATTTTGCTGTCTAAAACAGGAATGTACTTGAAGTTGGGGAAGCAAGAACTCTAAATATTTCACGACAATCTCAGAAAGGTCTAATAAAGATTCTTATATGAGAAGCTTTGACTTTATGAAAATGACCTTGGTTAAACTTAAAATAAGAGGAGTTGATCTATTAATACACTCTCCTTTTAATAAAAAAAATGTTACAAGGACTGACGTAACGCCTACAGGATTGTAATTCCTAGTATCCAAAATAGTAAAAATAAATACCATGCGTCTTTTCTGGAAAATTAGTTGATTCTTTGGTTTTTGTCCTTTTGAAAATCACGCAACACAATCCAAGCGTCATAAAATAGAGGTAAGCTGTAATAGTACTTTGACATGCATCTGGTGCGAACCAAACTATGTCATGGTCCCCGCAACCATCAGTCGATGTCCACGGGTATCTTCCGTCTTCAGACGCCACCTTGGATATTGTCGAAATGCAATTTATCGTCAGCCGAGTGTGAGAAATGGTTCTCCTCAAATGACGCGAGACCAATCCTATCTCCGGAGACGCGATGGCTATCTGCACCCCAACGCGATCGGATTGCGCTCACATCTTACAGGAACACCATATTCTTTCTCGAAATTGTTTACAAAATATCTGTAGTCTCGAGTTGTTACTGCGGTTCTCCTGGAAACTCTCAACTGGACGCCGAACCAGCCACATATATAGCTACTCCGTAATCCAGTGTTAATTTTAAGGCGGTGAATATGGTAAAGAACAATTGTTATTAATCATCGTAAGTTAAGCTATGGATGATTTTGAATTTGAAATAGCCAAATAATAGCTCCATTATTTAATTATGTATTCGTATTTTTTATTAATAATAGCTCCATTATTTAATTTAAGTATTCATATTTTTATTAGAAAAGTTCAGTACTTACCTCTTGGTCAAAAATATACTTAACCGGCATAAAGTGAGTCATTTTTGTAACCTACCCCGATGGAATGCTTATTTCATCATATCCTGCAAGATGATTCACAGTACTTGAATCTAATAAAAAATCTCCTAGTACATTAATTTTTTTTTGCAAATTTCCCACGTTATTTTGTTATATATGTGTACTTCGAATAAATTCCTGAAATGTAAATTGTGGGTAAAATAATTACTGCTTTTAAAAAACTTGTGTAATTATTCCATTGCCAATGATGGAAAGGGTCAGAAATTTGTTTTAAAACGTTGTAATTATTTCTACATAATAAAAATATATTGTATGACATAACGTTTTCGTACATTTAATAAAATATATCTCATTACGTTTGGTCAGTGTGTTTAATGTTACAGATAATTATTCAGTTCTCACCTATACCCAAAACATTGTTACATTGCGTTTGATCTTAATTTAAAGAAAATTACAGACTGATCCAGACTATATGAGAAGCGTCGTGTATGAGAATAATGGTTTACGACCATGAAAAAGTACTATAGTGACGCGTGTTCGAAATACACCTACATAATTAAAAAACTTTTGGTTTTGTAAATATATTTGTTTGTATGTATTTATTAATATTTTAAAAGAGATATTTAAGCTCGTGGTAAATTTGAAACAAAAGTTTTACACATTTTCGCAACTTTATCATCCGCGTCATTCGACTTAGGCGAATAAAAATAACAGACTACAAGTTTTTCGAAACGTATCCTTTCCGTTTGAAACTGAAATTTAATTATTTAAGAAAAATAGAATCACAATATTATATATAAAAAATTACGTTGGTATGGGAGACGAGAACGTGATGTAATCTCCACATAACTGTAGTGCACAGGATCATAGGCAACGATTAAATGAAATTCGCAACTCAAAAAGATTGTTCTGACACTAATTAACTTGGGTTTTATCTCATTTGGTCCGCAGGTCCCTTGGTAACGGTAGCAATGAAATAGCCCACAAAAGGGAGACCATTACATTGCCTCGGCCGTTAACTTAAGCTAGTTTCGGCTTTAAGGAGACATTAATGAAACCTCATTCCGGAAATAACAGAGTGTGTTTCCCCTCATGGCCGCCTCATTCCCTCGTCACGTTACTACTAGAGCTCAATTAATACCAATATATTTAAAACTTACTTTTCATTAATAATTTCATTCGCAATATTATTTTAATAACTTTCAGTGCGATTTCCGAGTAGCTTCATTGACAGATTTGAACTAAGTAGAAGTCATTTTACAATTACTTATGATGAAATAAATGTGACACACAAATTATGAATAAATTTTCTTAAAAAATTAAATATAACACGAATAAACTTGAAAATTTCCATCGAGAAGAACTAGAAATTTTTACCAAATGAATGCTCTTAAATTAAATAATAAGTGGATCATATTAATAATAAGTTGGGATATTTTATATTAGTAAAATTTTTAATGTTCTTTCAAAAATATAATTTTGATAGAAAGTAATATGAGCTCCATATTTAAAAATTTATAAGTAATCAAGTATTTTATCACGACTGATTAAATAAATCTTTGCGGACAATATAAAACACATTAATTATAATCTATTTTCAAAAATTAAAACACAACGTTTCCGTCTTTGGGACAACATTAGGTAATTATTTAAAAAAATTCTACAGTATTGTTTGGGATCAAATTAGATAATATATATTACTGTAAGTGTAATATGCATGGAGTAAACACAAAAAATATTTTCCGTCTTTACAGCAAGACTGAAATGTACTGACAATTATGAATTAATTTCAATTAATATCTGATATTAAAATATTTAAATGAAGTAATTTTACTACCAGTTTTTTAGACCGTTTTTTATTTTTAATTGAGCGACGTTTCGGTAACAATTGATTGGATTACGGCATGTAAATATGCATTCCACAGCTTGTGGAAAAAGCTGAAAAAGGTGCGAATATGCACCGAAACGACGTAAATCTTATGTAAATGATATGAATACAGTGACAAAAGCAGAAATGATTACGGGGACATATATAGTTATTATTCAGCTTCCAGTAATTATTTATATATTTGATTATGAAGTATGGGAATATAATATATATTTAATTATAATAATGAACTTTTTTAAAATAATATTTTTATATTCAGAACTCGAACTTGAGTAAGGGTGGCAGCAGCACGAAAACTAGACAACTTAGACCCTCCTTGAGTAAATATTGTCTCGACACTGCATTAGAGGGACATTTAATCACGCCCCACAATAACCGTTGTCGGAAATGGCTCCCTCCATCGGATTTATTTGCTGGCGTCGGCCGTAATAACAGGCGATAGCTCCAGCGCCGTGATGAGACAGGCGTCTGTACCGCGGGACTGCATCCTCGTAGGCTACACCAGCTTCATAGACAATTCAGTGCCACAACCCTTTTTTAAGGCTCTGAGAATTAATAATTATTTAACTTTGTACTCAGAAATCGAGTTTAAAACAGAAAGCAGTTATACAACTGACAAATTGTCTAAAAAACAAACTGAAACCAGTAGCCCATCAAGGAAATTATAAATCAAAAAATATTAAATCTAAACTGTAGCATTTAACTATTAGCTGTCATTGAAATACGTCGTACTTGAAAATATCAGTACGGACAAATATATTCACAAAAGCGCGTTATTTAAAAGTGACAGCCCACGTTGGTTTTTTCTTTGTTTCATCGAAACCCCAATTTATTTTATAATTTATATATACTATATGTGATGGTACATTCTTGTATACTTTATATTAATATTTAATATCTATAACATTAGAACATATTGCGAGTGCTTCGTTCGTTGTTTTTTGTGATAATATTTTTGCAAAAAATGCCCAAGTTGGCTAGTGATATTACGTTGAAGATTGCCCAGGAATACAAGACGCAGGAGTATTTGTGGGATTTTAAATCTCCGTCTATAGTTGTTTATCCTTAATTAGTAGAGGCAATGATTGTAGCTAATTTTGCTATTGCAGAAATCGAAAATGAAATTTAAAAATTAAGATCGCCAATAGTCAAGGAAAAAATAATTCTGGAAGCAGAATATATAGAATTAAGAATAATTTTTTTGAAAAGACTTTTCTTTCTTAGTATGATAATAATTTTCCCTATGTTAATCCGTCACATTAATAACCAAAATTATAATTTCCTTTTTATTTCAAATTTATTCAGCAGGAGCTTTCGGCATTGCCACAGTTTTTTAAACATTATTACTTTAAACATTAATATTTTTATTTAATTCTTAGTAATATGCAACCTCATTACAAATTTTCTTTAAAATTATAACAAAATTTGAATTTGAATTTTGTAGATGACTATGTCAATGCCGAAAGGTCCTGCTGAATAAATTTGAAATCAAAATTAAATTATAGTTTTGGTTATTAATATGTTTAAGAGGACTTTGAGAAGAACACACATGTCTGTAATATACGTAAAGGAGAACTAAATAAATATTTAAAGCGGGCAAAAAAATTTCAACCATACAAAATCCTATTTTATTTTCTGATTTGCCGACGACCGCAAAATTGTTATCATTTATTTAATGAACATCATAGCACAAAGGTGTGACTGTCTTCCGATAATAAAGGGCGAATATTCAGACAAGTTTGGGAAAATAGTGGGAGTCTCAGTAAATTAAATAAAATGTCATATTAATTTGTACATGATGATATAAAATAGAGGATGGAAAAATTTAAATTCAGTATCATAACAATTAGAGTTCCGGTTGGATTGAAAAGTTTCTTCTGTTATTCATGTTGTTGTAGTAGTAATCAGTCTTTCAGGGGGTCTGTTGCATATAAAATAACGCGACTGATTAACGTAGGAAAAATTATTATATTATTTATAGTAACTTTTATCCGCAAAACAGTGTCAGATGTTTCAATTTTGGCTTTAAGTAAAGAGTCAAAATGATCTACATTCACTGATATTTTCAGTTTCAAATTGCGTTGTTTCCATGACATCTCTTCTCATTAGCCACGGTCTGGTCCATAATCAATTTTTTACTGATTTCTGGTTCTATTTGTTTGTTAATGTTTTAGATAATTTTTTGCTAGCTGTAGCAACTATTTTCAATTAAAACGTATTTAGCATATTGAAATATATACAGTTTAATTTCCTGCCGTAATGATTATCTGAAATGGGATTGGAGCATTTTATCTACCTAATAGCAAAGGGCAGCATAAAGTGTGGCATGGAGGGTTAAGGCAGGTCCCATCATGTTACAATTCTGTTAAAAAAAAGTCTTAATTTTTTTTACTGATAATTGAAACCATGTTTTAAGGTAAACCAATGTGTATCAGAAATGACGTGAAAATGCAGTTCACTGTCCGTCGCGCGTGTAAACACGACTCGCCTCACCGGGGAATTAACTCGGCCCAGCTCACCCTTAATAGGTTAAGAAAAGGATGGTTTAATATCGTAGGTGAATTCGCTGTTGTGGCCGTATGAGGTTTCAGAGCGTCGGGACACCTGCTCCTCCCCCGCGGGTGCTGCGGAACAGTATACACGCCGCGGCGCGACGCGTCGGTCCCCCCGCTCCCCCCTGCTGCGACGCGCGCGCACCTCGTCCTTTCCTCTCCCCGCAAGCCAAGCCACGAGGGGGTGCATCGGAAGCCGTCGTGTGCAGTGGCGTGGCGCCCTCATGGCGAACAACATCGTGGCTGAATGGCTGCGCTCGCTGCACCTCGGCCAGTACGCCGAGTCCTTCCTGGACAACGGCTACGACGACCTAGAGATCTGCAAACAGGTCGGCGACCCTGACCTCGACGCCATCGGCGTCTTGGACCCGGCTCATCGCGCCCTGCTGCTGCAGTCAGTGCGGACGTTACGCGAGGAGGGAGCTGCGTCCGTCTACTTCATGCTGGAGGAGTTGCGGCACTGTGGCGGGATCCATCTTGACGACGAAGACGCCTCGTCGGCGTCGCCCGTCGCTCCACCCGGCGCCGGCGCCAAGTACGTCGACGACTACGAGGAGGGAAAAGCGGAGCTAGTCAGGATCCCGAGGCAACACTTGAAGCGTCTGGGGGTCAAGGGCAAAGCGGCTCAAGAAGGCATCTGCCACTATTCCACGTCTGTAAGTATTCTACTAAACAAAATACGCATCTTACAAAGCTTCCTCAGATTTCGAAAGAGGAAAAAATTAACAGACACCGAGTAAATTTGTCTATTGGCCTATTACTATTTTTACATGATTGAAAGAAAAAAATTCGAAATTTCTTAAAAATTAAATTTTTTGATGAAAATTTTTTTAGCATCTGAAATATAATTGTTTATAATTACTAAAGTGAATAATATACAGGTTGTAATATTCTTAATATATTAAACAAACTAAAAATCTTAACTATTCATCGTCCCCAGTTACATCCGTTTGCTATATTTGGAGACTTAATTATTCAAACATTCAAAACAAGCAAAGTTTCTGTATTTTACCGATTTAGTCTATACATAACATCAATTCGTGATCAGTTGATCAGTTTTATTAAAATGTGTTATGAATTTTGTGGTTAACCATTTAATGATCCTGCAAAATAAAGAAGTAAATAACAACAGCTTCCTTGGCATAAGACAGAAATAAAATGATATTTAAAAATTTTGCAGTAATCAAATTAAAATTTTCATCGATAAATATTACTGTCGACAAAATTTACATTAGAAATTTTATTCGCACACACTTTTATATTTTCTAATCACCGCATGGTAGAATGCCAAACAATTCAAAAGCCTAATTCTCAGTAATGGATGCTATAATAAAGAACATATACTAAAAATTATAAATCCAAGGTTTTTTTGTTTTGTGTTTTTCTTTGGTACTTTCTAAAATAACTTCCTGATTAAAACAATTAAATGTCTCAGACGTACCGAAGCTAAAAATAAATTAATAAAAGATTTGGCACTCTCACTAAGTGTGAAACATAGGCTGTAAGATTAAGTCAAACATCATGACATTAATTATTTTTTCGACAAATGTTTGAGATACTAAAATATTTACTACCCTAAACCTTCAATATTTGAATAAAATGCAGTGCAATATTTTATTATTACTATACACACATAAATGTTTAGTTTTGGAATGTATTTTAATGTGAAAAATTGGAATGCAGCAGAACTGTCAAAATTTGTACTTGGCTTACTATAAGTAAAAAATTAATTAATATTTCCAAGCTGACGGGACCACTTTTTCTCTCTATTAATAAATTTACAAATTGACAATTGCATTTTATTATTCAGTATGTTTGTAGTCATTAGTTTCTCATGGAATGTTTCCTCGTGCATTTAATTAGTCCTTCATACATTTTTCTTGATTCGTAACAGTAGAAGTTTATTAGGGTCATATCATATTCTATTTGAATTTAATTAAACTATGAAATATTATATAGAAACGATTCGTCATTAGAAGGAAGTACGAGCTGTATGCACTCTAGACTTATGGTCTTTCAATTTGTCATAATTGTCTATTTTACAGATTGGCACGAAAATCTTCTTAAATAATTATCACCAGATACACAGAAGTTTAAAATAATTATTGAAATATTGCAGCATCTAAATTTTGTAATGACGTAAATGTATGCACACCATTATAAAGAATACTAAATTAAGTAAGAAGTTTATATGACATTTGAATCTATATTTAAATAAATTATAACTGCCTCTTTGTCAGTTTTTTATTTTATTTCAAAGCTGACGTTACGTCTCCGATTTGATACTTCTTTAGGTCTAAAAATTTAGCTGTTCATGAACCTCACCACATGATTCCTTCGTCCGAAATAAGTAGTTTATCTGACATTTAAATAAATGGTCGAAAAATTTCCCGGTGTATGTTCTGGATAAACAGTTCTTTGGTTTCCACCGGCGTGAAATGAAGCTTAAGTCACGACGTTTTTGACCCGGGTTGCAACCCAAGAACTGTTTATCCATTTGAATAAATAATTATGGAGTCATGGAGTGAGGTGCATAAACAGATAAATTATTCTTCAAAAAGTCTCAAATTAGAGATGAAACGTAGTACATGAAATCTTTGAAATAAAATAAAAAACTGACAAAGAGGCTGTTATAATTAATTTAATACTAAATTACTTACTTTGGAAGATATGACAGTTAAAGTTCAATACTCTACATGCACTAATTTGCCACCCGGCATTGTATGTCAAAATATTAATTAAACGTTCATTGAATTTAAATGGAAAGGTCTTTGTAATTACATAGTTCACTTATATAATACATGCATTACCTAATAATTACAAAGTGGTTTGAATTGAATAATTAAAGATGTTGTTTTGAATTTTAGATTAATGTTTTATTTATGTTAGTCGATTTTTTAAATATTCTATACTGCCTTCTTATTTACAAGCCTGCATGGCAAAACGTATCTGTATATTAATTATGTTTTCAGAAACATATATATGTTAAACTTTTCTCCTCTTATAAAGAATTGTATGAATATTATTAACATTATAGAACAGTATATATTTCTAAATTAAACTCTCTATGTATTTTGAAAAAGAAAATTGTATTATTTATTCCAAAATGCCTGTACTTTTATGTCCTTATTTTCCGAAGTTGTTATAAGCTGTAACCATAAATGAAATAAATGTAGAAATTATTTTATTCTTGTATTATTAGTAACGAAACGACTTACGATGTCCCTTTTCTGTTTTGTTTTGTTTTCAGGATAAATTGGTTGTGGTGTACCGTAGGAAGGCCAATCGTTAAGAAAATGAAGAGTCCTTCACACCTCTGATCAATACTAAAGCGATTTTAATAAAAGAATACTTTTAATATACATTTCATTAAAGCACAATACAACGTTTTGAAAACTTGGGACTGATACAACGACCTCCAAACTCGAAGCAAAGAATTTCTTTTTCCTGCAGTAAATGTTCCTACAATTGCAGCATAATATTCCTAAATAAAATGTCATAACTAGTTCCTGGAGTCATGTTAACTAAGAAAATTGTAACTAATGGACAGTTTTCTGAGGAGTCATTTTTGTGTAAGGAAGTGAGCGGATTATGGAAGTAGTTATTTTCATCATGGAAAATATGATCAAATTAAATAGACAATTATAAGAAAGACAGACTTTGTTATACAACACTGACCAAATTACGCCTTTCGGGCAATAAACGAACGTTAATCATTTTCACTATTTAAAACTGAGCGGCACGTTAAGACAATTCTTTCTCAAATTTGTCTGTTTAGTTTGTATTCTTGTAGAAATTAATTTCTCAATTTTAAATGTATCATAATAGTAAATATATGTTTGTTATGTAGAATTATTCTCGTGTAGTGGCAGAGGGACTTTAATGAGATATCTCTAATTTTATTTATTAATTTGTTATGAATTTAAATTTTATTGTACTTATTTGGAATACTCTAAATACCTCATACAACAATCACAATAATAATCATGCATCGATTACATGTTTTTAAATTTCAGTATTGTTATTGTGAATAATTTCCAAAGTACTCATTGCAGGAACGGGAAAATAATTAGCATAAATGAAGTTATGAAACCTTAAATTGTTGTTTACTTGTCAATAAAGTTTACATTACTTGGTTACCTATAGCTTGTTGGGTTATTATATAACAGTGCAATATTTTCACTTTTAACGTTTATATGGGTATAAACATAAACGTCATTCAACTTCATGTTCTCCAATAAGTTGTCTTATTTTTAAGTTATTTTAATGGATTAATTCTGTGATAGATGTTGGCTTGCAGAAAGAAAAATTAAGCTGACAGGATGTGTATAGAGTAATATTTATAGAAACACGGATTAGAAAACAAGAATAATAACTTATTGCAATAAGGAGTCACATAATTTGACTTTTATAACTAAAAGTAAAAGTGAGTATTGTTGGAATTATTTTACTGCAGTGGTTTATGTAACAATTATAGGAAACATTGTTAATATGTTTTAATAACTGAAATAAAATGTCATTTATAGTTTAATTTTTGTGAATTTTACTAACCAAATTACAACTTTCCATATTTTTAGTATTTTATATTTTATTTATTTTCCTGATGCAATACAAATTTCAACTATTGCACTATAAAGGATATAATGAAATATAAATGGTATGACTGTAATATTGTAAAGTCCCAAGTGATTCATTATGTTGTAATGGGACTGAACCCCTTTGTATCGCGAATGAAAACATTTTCCAATCAGCATTGAAATTTAGCTCCAAATTATTTGTTTCAAAGTGACTTCGTGGAAATTCAGTCTTCATCACTGGATTGGAAAAAGGAATATTCGCCAATTATATTTTCCCCGTATTCACATTTCAGCGGCACTCAAAGGACGTAAAAGTTATGAATATCTGCACATTTGAATAGCGTCATTATCCAATTAAAATCATAGTAGGGTAATTTTTGAAAGTCGGTCTAATACAGCTAATCAATTTTTTTCTTTTTCAAACCTTCAGTGGCTGGTGGGCAGAAAAAGATGACTTAGTTTGGCGGAATTATAAGTTAGTGAAATTCATTATCCATTAAATTTTGTGTCATATTAGTGAAAATTCTATAATATATTCATTTAGTGAAATTTAATTAGTATATGACATCCCATCGACCCAATGGAAAGTCATGAATAGATCAGGCATTACCGTAATACCGTAAAATGATTACTTACTAGCTGTGTGCTCGGCGATGCCCGAGAATCATTTATATTACCGGAAAAAGTCATTTTCACGCCCCCTACTCTTTGACGTCCTAACTGCCGTCATTGTTGTTTCTCGAACGTCTTATCCGTACACACGGAGCGGTAAAACATCTCGAATCATAATGTATTCTGCTGTACGTTCTATAAATATTGGGTTCTGTTTCATAAGTAAAATTTAAATTTTGATGAAAACTATTGAAAATTAGGTTTAAATTATCTAATTTAGTTTTTGGAATGATGCAAAAAATATCATCAACGTATCTGAAGTATGATAATGATTTAAAACTTAATAATGAGATACATCCCATTCTCTCATGACAATCTCTGCAATAAAGGGGACACAGGATTTCCCCTTGGAGATTCACTTGTTTCGTGATAATAAGAATAATCAAATTTTGCCACATTTACTGTCGAAAGAAAAACATATAGTTCTGTAGATCATTATTTTGCTTTGGAATTGTATTTTATTACCTACATCTCGTTGGCGTTCTAACTTGTATTCGTTTCTTGTTTTATAATTGTTCACGTCCCAATTGGCTGTGAATAAATTAATTATCTATTAAGGAGGTACTATCATATACAGATAAGAATTCCCAATACTGACATAAGCACTTTAATAAATTAAATTAATAAGCAATATTTATTTAAGAATGAAAATTTTCCATTTCCCGGAAAATCACTCCAAACGTGAAAGTATATAATGTAAACTAAATTCCTACTAATACACACTAAACTCGAAACCACAGCATCAGTATGCCCACAAGTGCCGCAGAGGAAGAAGATTTTGAGCCGACTAAAAAGTAGGAAGAATATCTCAGACCAATAGGAAAGCATGGCTAACACAAGATATTAAAATTTGATGATGAAAGGCGTAAATTTAAAAACGCCAGAGATGAAAAGAGCAGTACAGACGCCTGAAGAATGAAATAGATTGTAAGTGCAAGGCAGCAAAAAAGGCTTGGCTCCGAGAGAAATGCAAAGCGGTTGAAAAGGTAAAGGAAAATAGACGCAGCTTATTGAAATTATATGATGCTGCTCTGTAGCTAACAATAAAAAGTTTTACGGAGCACGAGACTTACTCAGGGTATATTACAAGCCATTAATAGGAAGAACTGAAAGATTTATATTGTAATAACTTTATTTACAAATTTTTATCATCTTTGCATATTATCTATCAATTTCATATAAGGTAACCCCTGATACATGTAAGTTGTCATTGTAAATACTTTTTTTTTTGGTTAACAGGCTACATGAGGGTGATCCTGAAACAGGCAACTCCCCTTTAATAGCATAGGAAGGGAATTGAAAAAGGGGGGATGCGGAAGGTAGAGCAAGGTAGCCAGGGGTTAACTAGGGCCCCCGGGCTATGGTTTAAGGATCCTACCCGGTGTTTCACCTAAAGAGATGCAGGGAAAACCCTAGAAAACCTGCATCAGGTAGGTCGGGCATTGGGTACTATTCTCACGCCCTTCCGAATGACGGGAGACGAGTCTGCTGTGGGGACGCAGCATTCCCTTCTCCGTGTCTCCACCAGTTTCAGGAGGCAGTTGGCCGACTGATCCAATGGGATCAGCGGACAGCTCTTGCTATATGCCCAAGGTCTTTGACTCCGGTACATAAACCTCCTAAAATAGGTGAAGGTGTCTCGGCATATGAGAACTTTGATAAAAAGTACCCAGAGAGAGTGCGAGGCATTCCCGACATGATCAGGTGAACCCCGCAGTCACCCTGGGCTGAAGCGTCTGCGAGAAAACTCCCGCAGCGCTTATGTAAGTGTTTTGTAAATACTAATTTACCGTGTTATATATATATATATATATATATATATCTTATTATATTTTTAAATATTCTCACGCCCTTCCGAATAACGGGAGACGAGTTTGCTGTGGGGTCGCAGCATTCCCTTCTCCATGTCTACAGGTTCAGTGGACAACTCTTGCCTTATGCCCAAGGTCTTCGATCCCAGTACATAAATAGGTGAAGGTGTCTCGGCATGTAAGAACTTCGAAATAAACCTAGAGAGAGTACGAGGCATTCACGACATTCAGGTGAGCGCCGCAGTCACTGTATTTTGTTTTAAATTACCACCTTTTGCTTATAATGTGTCCCGCACGAACAATAAGAAATTCGTAAACAATGAGAAAAATGCTACCTACTTTGACAAATATAATTATCGGTCTGAGAATATTTGTCTCTTGTATGGACAGTATATAGAACGAATGGATGTAATATATTTAATGGTAGCTTGAGTCTTTTGAGGCGGTTTAGACAAATCAAGCAATACACAATATTTTGAAAACCACTTCTATAAATATAAGGCATTCGGAATACCGTATACGCCTTTACTCAAAAACTACGATTGTTACGTGGCAATGTTTTTTATTTTAAACGGCAATAGTCATTCATGAACATTCCCTCCATATATCAAACGCTATAACGCAACGAGCCAGAGGTGTACAGTATAACGTTTACTAAAAGAATGAATGTTTCTTCACACCATAAAAGTTTCAGCTCTTCTTTTAGGGGCGAGCCTTATATGGAATTTTTAAGTAGCTCTTTTATAGCTTGTTACAGCAGCGCAGGGAGCTTGAGAAATCCAGTTATTGCATAGCTTCGTCGTATATGTGGCAAAATATTATAGACCATATCGAATAAGGGGCTACCGTAAAGAGGGCATTATGAAGAAACCGGCACGGCAGCATATACTACGGTGAGTTACGGCTTGTAGACATTCGGAATCATTTTTTATTCGTCTAATGAAGACCCCATGCGATGTCAATAATTTCATTTAAAGCCGCTTCAACAGAATCCAGCGCTATTTCTCGGAATAAAAGAAGTAAGATAGTGATATAAAAACCTCGAATTTGTGCTCAAAGTTTTATCTCTCTCTATAAAATTTGAAAATTGTATGGAAATGAAGCGCTTCAAATTCCCCTACGCTCCATTGTATTATTCTATTGTTTCTGTGTTTCGATTGAACATTCTCAATATTATAGCCCGTTTCTGACCACATGATGACATAAAGTAAATCAGGGATTCGAAGCTGGAAGCTATAGTATTTTCTTAATTATCAGAGAAAGAAATAACAATATAAATTTCATCAAGTTATTTTGAACTTATCGGTATCGGTTGCGTGTTTTAAATCGAATAAATTTATGATATTTTACATGCAAACGTTTTATTTAACTAAATCAACGATCCGTCACTATATTTGGGACTTTCTCGGTTAATTTCTTTAAATGTTAAATTTTGACTATCTAAAGGAATCCAAATGTATAAAAATCTAAACTTAACTAATAACCTTGTATGTAGACACGGTTCGATTTTTATAAATTTGTCTTCCTTTACATAATCAAAATTAAACATTTGAAGAAATTATCTGAGGAAATCCCAAGTGTGGTTGAGATAAATTAATCTGAGTCTGTAAATTTATTCAACTATCGAGTGTAATATTTAAAAATTAATTTAGGCAACGGATCCTTATAAATTTTATACTTACCAGCTACAAATTTACCTGAAACACCATCCCATTTTTGTGTCCATCAAGTAAAATACTACTTTTGTTTTATCTGTAAACTGGTTTTTATTAATGTTTTAGATTAACTTATTGGTCACAGTATTTCTGTATAGAGAAGGTCAAAATTATCATTATATACATAAAAACGACATTAATGAGAAAAATATGGAATAAAAATTCTCTCCACATAAGGGATTAATTTATACTTAAATTGCATATTAAAAGTCATAATGTAACACAGCGATTTGCATTACACCGGTTTTTACATAGTTTCCTTGTTATTTTCAAAGGACTCGTTTCCACCCTAACCTCTCACATGCAGGAAAAGGTTGAAATTATACACAAATATTGTTGGGGAAACACTGCCAAAGGTATTGACATCAATAATTTTTTTTCGAATCACATACGAGCCATTATACATATAAAATTTCCACTAATTCCACCCCCTACCCCCAGGGTTTGTAGCCGTGTCTCATATCCAAAGCTTTTGGTTTTGGATCGAGAAGAATATGGAAACAAAATTTTATCAAAATCGTTCTGTCCTTTAAATTTATAACGCAGAATTATGTTTTACCCCGTCCCATCCCCCTGTTGGGGATGAAATGCGATTTAATTCACATTATAAATGTCAAAATAAATCTCAAACTTGACTGTTTTGATTATTTTATGCAATTTCAAAAATAATACTATTGATAACAATGGTTATCCCTACATCTATATGTATGTATTTATTATTACTACAGGTAGGCATTTGCCCAGTGGCAGTATTGTTAAAATTAAAATACAAAGATAACTTGGTGTTAAATTAAAGGAAAAATGATAAATTATAGAAAAAAATTAAAAATACAATTTTACATAATTTTACGTCCCTTTTTACAAAATAAGCACCTAACTTTTTGGTGTTTTGAAAACATTTGTATTCCTAGGGAAATCCTCTACTACCCTTGCAGGCAAAGCATTCCAATCTCTTTGTTTACGAAAGAATATTTGCCCACATCCGTTCTTTGGTTCCTTAATAAGAAGTACTAAAACAAAGCTCACTGTAATTAAATATTCTCCCTTTTCTATTATATATCATTTTGTGCCACTTTTTACGCGTCTTATTATTCCAGTAAATTGGGGTCGTTCGTTATGAATATTTTGTAATCACGTGGTTTATTTAGAAATAGTTTCATCTTAATTATTGTGCAGAGCTATTATTATTTTTAAATACACGCGTAATAGATAATAATATTACATGCATAATGGAAAAAAAATGAATGTAGTTGACTGTGATTTGTCTGGTCGTAAACTAATAATGAATGGTCCACTTGTTATATTTTTAATTCTGCCCCTATTCGTCCCCTGGCCTATTTCTAATTCCTCCTTGTTCCGAGTCGGAGCACTGGAGTGCTATTTTATAAATTAGAGTCGAGTTGGTCTTATCTGCCGCCGTAGTGTAACGTCTTCAAGACTTTACAATAGCTCATTGTTTGCAGAGACGAGATAAAAGGGGCGATCCCATTATGCGAAACAGTAGGACCTTGATAAGCTCTTTCTAAATTCACTAAAATGTGTCTCTTCTCCCCCGTTCCAGTCTTGTAGGAGAGGGAGAGAACTTTGTCAGTTCCTGCAACTGGAGAAAAAAAAATGTAATTAGAGAAAAGGACATTACGCCTACTACTCCATTGGACTCTGATTAGATACATTTCGGCATTACAATACAGTAAACAAGGAAAATGTTTCCCGTCAATTCATTTTTATTTGTAGTGAAATAACCACTAATTTACTTTGAATATTACACCTTTCCTAAATATAAGGACATAAATATAATCTCGTAAATAACCTGAAAAATAAAATTCAAGAAATGTCCAGTATGTCAAGGGAAATGATAATTTGATAATAATGGGTGAATAGAAGGAGAAGAGGTGGATTATGAAGAGTTGATGGACAAAATTTTAGGGTGGAGTTTGATAGGGCGCTTACTGATCCGAACAATTGTAAAGCGCCAGGAATTGATAACATTCTAGCGGAGTTGATAAATTCATCGGTCGAAGAAGCAATGTAATGGCTGTTCAGCATAGTTAACAAAATCAACGAAACAGGAAAAATACAAATAGATTTTAGGAACAACGTAATTACCCCTATACAGGGGCTGATAGATGTGAACAGAACAGGACAATTAGATTAGTATATTATGAATGCAAGATATTAACAAAAAGAGTACATAGAGGATGGAACGACAAATATAATGGGAGTTAGGAGATGATCAGTTTTGTTTTAGGAAGAATGTGGGGACAAGAGAAGCAATATTAACTTTGCTTATAATTTAGAAGAATTTTTAAAGAGGACAGGAATAAAATATTGCGAAACAAGATATATACGTAACCTCTACCGAAGGCAGTCAGTGTAATTATTATTGAAGGCCAAGAAAAATAAGCAGAAATCAATAAAGATGTAAGACAAGGATGCAGTTTGTCGGCCATGCTTTTTAGCTTATGCATATAACAGGAAATGAAGAAAATTAAAATGGAATCGTACAACAAGGAGAGGAAATATAAACCCTAAGGTTTGCCGATGATATTATAGAATTAGGGGCGTCAGGAAAAAACTTCTAATAGAGGGAAAACCAAGGTAATGGATTGTGGCATGGGAAACAGGGATACAACGAAGGGTGTTAGATTAGGAAGGGATACTTGAAGGTAGTTAAGGAATTCTGCTACTTGGGAAGCGTAATAATTAGGGATAGTAGAGTAGAATAGTATATGGAAGGAAGACTTTTGCAAAATGGAGAAATTTACTTACGGGTAATTTGAGTGTGAATATTGGGAAAATATTTCTAAAAATATTCGTGTGTAGATAGGAAGGTTTTCGTTTGTATGTAAGGCGCGAATTCTGGACTCAGTGCCCATCACGGGGTTAAAGGTTCGAAAAAGGGACGGTTCGATTCCAGTCAAACCACCGGGCACCCAGCTAGTATATACTTTAAGACAAGTATGAGATGAATTGTAGAAACATTCTGGAATTAAAATAGTAATTGATCTGTAAGCTGTTTTCTGTTATAATTGTTATCCGTTTCGGTTCAAGTTTGTTCCGACATGTTTCAAACACGAAAGATTGACCAGTTGAATTTTATTTCGAATTAGAAACTCTCGAAAACTAAATGTTTCGGGTGTTTGAAGCACAGCTCATCAGAATACAATTACGAGAAGCAAGATCAAACACGCCTTAATTCTGTGTGCGCCTAACTCCAAGTGCAAATAACAAACAATTTTGCTGGAATCTTATATTCAGATACGTCTTGCCACCCTCTGTTTTCTGTCTGTTAGACGAACGCTTCTGGCAATTTAACTTAAATTTTCTGCAGTCGTGAGAAAGGGAGAAAGAAGCAAACTCTTATTAAATTTCAAGATATGCTGCTGTATGTTTGACGTCACTCGGTTTGCTTTAGAGGCCTTGAAAACTACTTTACATTTAAAACAATACCAACCAAGAGTTTGAATTAGTTCCTCTGGCAATACTAAGAAGTAATAAAAATCTTCGTAAGTTTAATAATTATGAACTGTCAGATATAATAAAACTTATATTTTATGATGTGGAATTTCAATTATACGATAAATAAATAAATTGGACATGTGTCAGTGGTACATTGTATATGTTGAAGCTGATGAACGAAAAATTGTTCAAATATATTTCAGAGTCTGAATTTAATCCCAAGGTTTATTTATTTAACAACACACATTAATTATAATTCCAAAGAAAATACTATGGTTTTATTACTTACTAGTGTCTATCTGTTTGTCTCAAATAGGTTTCGTAAAGGCTGAAAGAATTTCAATAAACATTTGAGGATTTATGAACAGAAAATTTTACTTAAACATTCGTACATGTTACATTTCGATGATAATATAATATAAATATTACATTTAGGGGAAGGTTTCTTTGCATCAGTCTCCAAAACGTGGATGCATACCTATACTCCTGATCCATGCTCCGCAACGGCCTAACGGATTCCAATCAAAATCTGAAGGATTGAAACAGCAACTGTACGTTTATTTCGATATCTAGTAAAGTTCAGAAGATATAAATGTAAATAATTATAATTCCATTGAATTGCCGCGCGAAAGACGGCGTGAAATGGAATTAATGATTATATTTCCATCTTATGCATTTTAAGGAAACATGTAGGGTACGAGGTACAGCATATTGCGTGACGTACGCAGTAGATGTAGGGGTGAAGGTAGAGTATTGTAGTCAGCGAGCTTAGCCGTTGGAAGAGTGCATATTAGCAATTTTATAAAAATATTTATTAATATTCGTCAGAACGTGGCCCACGGAGGTTAACCTTTACGGATGGAGTTCTTGGCGATTTCCCATAATTAATGTGTTACATATTTGAAGTATAACTGATTAATGTGCTGAATATATGATGTAAAACCAAAAAAAAATTCTCTCGTTTCCAAGTGATTCCAAAAGCTCATAGTTTTCTTCATATTCAGAAATACAAATGTATAATACACGATATTTCAAAATAGGCCAAAGCAGATATCGATTACCTTCCAATTAAATCTTTTTACTTGAAATTTTCCAGATTATCATAACATATATCAAAGATTTTGCTTAAGTTACTTATTTCTTATTATGGTCCATCAATTATACATTACACAGACAGGAAAAAACTCACTTCTATAAACAAATTCCTATCTGACTATATAATATAACATTTACGTATTACATATAAAGTGAATTAAATACTTGGATTCAGGTGTAATGAAATGTAAATTATCTATTAATACGAATCTATTACAAATTAATATCTTAATGAATGGAAACATGCACGTAGAGTAGGATAATTTTATTTAATTACATCGTAATTATCGTCAGCCCATCTAACTTTTACCTGGCTTTTCAGAGCTTTTGATTGCAGTTTAATTAAGTATGCTATGCCAGCATAATTCACAAGCATTAAATAATTTGTCCGCATAAATAAACAGTCTTCCCCAACACATCACAAGGTAAATTACTGCAGTTAGATTTTATGCAGTGCAAAATGAACTTATTAGGTTGAGCACTATTTCAAAAATTACACCTAATTTTTCAGTATGTCTGATCGTCTTTTTGAATGTCCTTGTACTCTTAGGATAAAATGTTAGAATGATTATTTTTTACTGAAGGTTTAAACTGCTTAAGCAACTATATATACACCATTAATTTCATAGCAAAACACCTTTCATAGTTTGGATAGAAAGGATAAGAAGCTCATGACGGTTGTGGTTGACAAATAGTTGCCCCTAGGAAAAGGTTGGATGAAAACCTTCATTTAGTCCAGAGTACGGGGTTAGAATGATGAAGTTTTGTATATAATTCTGTTTTACAGGAGAATGTGGTGAAATTTGAAAGCTTCTAAGGGATTAAAGAATTAATTGAGTTCAGCATATTTTTGTGAACACTTAAATGGTTGTATTTTATTTTATTATATAATTAATCGAAAAAGTTTGAATAAATATGAATGCAATCATTTAGAAAATTTAGGAAGATGCCTACTGGCTGTTTCTCTGTGGAACTCCTGTTGAAACTTTGACTGATTTTACAAATTTAACTTTCACTCGAAGTCTGAACGAACGGTTTACATTAATGGATTCCATTAGTACTTTACTGATGACATCGGAAGACTCGGAAACTTGTTCACAATGCAGAGTTTTACCGCGAGGGTGAGATTTTCTTTCCTCCCCGGTAAGGCTGCAAGGGGATGTTCTGGCTAACCACAACCACCCTTCGTTGCTCGCGAAAACGGCCTTCTGCGGCCGTTGCGAGGGGAACATTTGCATCCACAACAAAGGGAAAGAGAGGGCAAGGCGTCCAGCTAACGACTGTGTGTCCATTCTCGCACGTGGCACCCGTCTCCCCCAGGGAAATCTAGCCACGACGACAACTAAGGGGGGTGCAGGGAGTTCACGAAGAAGACTTTCTTCACGACGGTCACGTCTGCAACCGCGTTTCATTCAATATCATACTTTCCTCTACAACTACGGAATTTAAATCTCAAGAATTTAATACATATCATATTTACTAAAATAGGTACAGAGTATTCATTGAATACATAAAAAGTACGGCATCATTTCTTTTTGACTCGTTTCGGAACCACTTTGATACAAACTTCCAGAAACTTTAATTATATTTATTGGGATAATTTTTTTTTTGCTTTTAAAAATAAGCAATTACTGTTGTGTATTCAATCTTAAGACTGGTCTTATAAACCCTCCATGTTAACCTATCCTGCGCAAGCCTTTAAATTTCCGCATAGCTCCCTAATCAGCTTTGCGTATTCCATCCCTCAACTCCCTCCGTGTTCTTACCCCACACACGACCCTCTGATGCTAATTTTACAAGACCGTCATGTCTCACAACGAGGCCTTCCCTTGGTCAATATTATTTATATTGTTCGCTCTTCCCCTATTCTTTTTAACAATTGGAGAAATTACCTGAAAAGTCTTTAATATGGTGACGGATTGATTGTTTAATTTGTATTTATTGATACTGCTATCCAGTAGGTGTCAATTACAAAAAATCAGTTTAAAATAAGGCAGATCAATAATTAAAATTAATAAATAGTAATATAAATTCTTCCT
The DNA here is from genome assembly GCA_034510155.1 of Eucriotettix oculatus. Taxonomy (NCBI): domain Eukaryota; kingdom Metazoa; phylum Arthropoda; class Insecta; order Orthoptera; family Tetrigidae; genus Eucriotettix; species Eucriotettix oculatus. The sequence continues at coordinate 23,857,047 of CM067382.1, read as the reverse complement.
AGTTCATCTCTACTTTGCTATTGGGAAGAAATGTTTCACAAACTTATGCTGGTCGTAAATTTATTGCTTATAAAATAAGCTATCTTATATTACTATGACTGTGAGTGTTGCAAAGTCAATGCGATGGGACTACTATTATATAACTATTATATAAAATTACGACTATAACCATGTAAAATACACCTGACATTCTAATATCAATACTATGCGGAAAATGACCCAACCCGTAATATGTTAAATTGTTAATTCCATCAACAATATTTTCTAATTTTAAAAATCAGAACATTTTTTAACCAAATTGATGCATGTTTTTATGAAAGTGTTTTGAGGAATAATTGTTGCATGAGACATTATTCTGTAAATTTTAAGTTGCATTGAGCTGTGAAAGGCTGCAGTTTGCTGAGATAAACGCAAAGTGACTCAAAAAAACTAAGGGAAAATTATTCCTCATTTTATGTTTTGTGCTGTAGAACATGAGTTCACATGAATCTGAAGCTACTGTAATAAGGGTGTTCTAATATTTCATAAAAGTCTAATTAATATAAGGTTCACAAATTAACTTTAGTTCTATTATAACGAAGAAGTGTTTTAATACCACTGTGTGATGATTTATTTCAGTCGTGTGGCTATTACTTATGAGAATCATTAAATGAATAATCACCACTAGGTAGTGGTTATTACACAGACGTAACAAATTACACCACAGACTGTGAAACTGGAGCACATTTGCTAAGTAATTCTGTAGAATAATAAACTCCCTCTAAATATGCAGTCCGCTCGCATTTTTCTTTCCCTGCCTCGCCCTTTTCACGCTCACCTTAATAATTCCTGTGACCGATGTCCACGCGTAGTCAGTCCAAAAAATCCCGCAAATTAAAACATTACGCTTCTGCGGACGGCAGCGGACAGCTTTCCATAAAAATAAAACTCGTTGCCAGTAATTTTTCGCTCTTCTGCGAGCTGAGATCCGTTTCATCAGCCAACAAATGACCAACACAATGAGAACTGACACTTGCATCAGAAACACTGTTACAATTTCGCGAGATATAACAGGCTGCTCGTGGCCTGAAAATGTTTTTTTGTGCTTAATGAGATCGCTCCAGATGAAACTGCTATATAAAACCGGCTAAATACTATTGAAGCTAAATTTCCAAGTGTACCACGAAACTGTAATAAATAAAAACATAGTGTCTAAAATTTCTTTGGAATTGATTGAATAATTTTTAATAAAAGACAGTAATATATAAATTAAGAAAAGGATGCAAAAGTTATTAATGTCTGTAAGTTTAAATAAGGTCACAAACAGACAAAAAATTAGTGAAACATAAAACTATAACTTAAAATCAAGTACATGTTTCGACCCTCTTCAGGCTGAATTAAATGTTTAACAAATTTATCTCAACCTGAAGAGGGCCCAGATTAGGATCGAAGCATATAGTTGGTTTGAAATTATAGTTTGTTATGTTTCACTATTATTTTGACTGTGTTTGGCATTATTTAAACTTTTATACTTATTTCTGTTAAATCTCTGTAATAAAATTGCCTGTATGTGTGTATGTAGGTGTTTCTGCTTGTCTGTATGTATATTCTGCATACAAATATAAACAGCATAATTTGGCACACTCCACGAAATCACAGTTGGGGTAAGACTTGGCGGGGCTGGAAAATTTAAATAACTCAAAACGGCATCATATAAATACATTTCTTAACTAATTAATTTCATAGTGTGTCCTCTGATACTGAATTTCTTTTTTTTTTGTATATGTAACAGGCATGAGGGCGATCCTGAAACAGGCAACTCCCTTTTAATTGCATAGGAAGGCAATTGGAAAAGGGGGGAGATATGGATACGAATGATAACGGGACCTGTTCAAACCAATTGTGAGTTATTAGGTTTACCCTGAAGCAATCGTAAGTAGACGATACCGTACTTTTTATACATTCAATCAATTCTTTACAAGTTATTTCGTTTTTCAGATAAAATAAAAAGAACTATTTCGGTGCGTATGAAGTCGCGGGGTTTAGCTAGTTATAAATAAAAACTGTAAAATTATTTCATTTAAATTCTTTGATCATTTAATTCTTTGCCTGTAATGTAATAATTTTTTGTATGGTTAATTTTAGTTGAAGAGGGTCGAGATCAGGAACGAAACATGTAGCCGTATGAAATTATTGTTATTTTATTAATTTCTTTATATGTATTATTTACATGTTAAGCTTAATTATAAACGTTCATAGAATTTTATATAAATGCCCAAATAACAACGGACTTGAGAAACTTAAAGACAATGTTGTTAACAATCGGTAACAATAGCTTGATTAACAAAAACTTCCGTGGATCTCTATAAGGTTGCACTACAAGTAAACTAAAATTATCAACTTTTTTTTTCATCTGAATGATCGGCGGGAGCATTCGGACATTCCCTGGAATCGGCACAGTGTTTCCCAAACACAGCAAACTTCTTTGTATTTGACACTGACGGTTGTATTTGATCAGCAGGTTCAGTACTACTGTAACTCCCGCAGTCAACAGTTCTCCTGCAGCTTCGTGTTCAACTACCGTAAGTTCAACAACAATATATTCCAAGTCGATAAAAGCGTTTTTTATGCGTCTATACCACTAACGGTAATGAACCCTGCTTCCTTTTTATAATTCTATGAGCTAAAATGCTGACGAGTATATAATATGATCAGGGAGAAATCTAATGATATTGCCCATAGAATTTAAATAAACGATGATTATTCTAACTAAAATAATTCACTGAGACCACATTTGACCGGTAGCTTAAATATAGGTTGTTCTAATAATTTGTTAAACCGGATGTAACGACGTAGAAGGTAAAAAACTCATTTTAGAGGTGGTGGGGGTAATGTCATTTATGCGACAATATCCTACTATATGATTTTTCAAACTTTTCTCGTAATTCTTAAACATTTCCTTATATTTCAACACAATTATTTTTAGGCTGAATTTAAATTATTACATAGTTTTTAGTATTACGAAGCCTTGCACGTGTATTGTCCCACTTGACACGCCATAATATAGGTTCCATATTTCATTATTTATTGGAAGAGAAAATTAAAATATAGCAAAACTAACGGGAAAAACTTTTATAACTAAACATATATATTTTTAAATAAGTAAGCATTCAGCCAATACGTCAGCAAACATTTTTTACTTGATTTTGGTTACATCAACAAGTGGAAATGTTAGCGACATTACATAGCTTATGTTTTACGTAGTCTGATTATTCTAAATGTAATTTTGCAGTTGAGATAAGGTAAATGGTACATTTAAATTCGATCGTTAAGTACAGCTGATTCATTAACAGATTCATTAACACTGTAAAATGTTGGAGGCCAAGTTAGTCGTCAGTAGTATTTAATTATTGTCACTTCTTATTATTTATATAAATTAAATACGTTTAAGTCTGACTCATTTGGCCATATTATTAATTTAAAAGTTTTTTATAATATTATACTATTATTGAAATTAAATTTAATTTTTTTGTTGAAAATTTTGATATGAATATTACGTCGATATAATTTAACTCAATGAAGTTACATTTTCTGCAGCACATAAGTTGTACTTGCAATCTTTATTTTACTAATTTTGCAAGTGATATTTGGCCATTATTTGCATTTTATTTAACAGCTATACAAACAAAATATGGAATCCATAGAAATAGACGAAACGTTGAGCACATTTCAATATAATTTGTTGACTATATGGCTGGATAATTTTTTATTTATTATAGAAGATGTCAGATTAATGATTAACTATTAAAAACTGATTAAATTTCAAAACAGGAACGTAACATTGCCTTGTTCTGTAATTACGAATTTAATTCCTTTGTGAACTATTCAATTGTTTCCGACGCGTTGTACGTATTATTTATTAATTCAGCTGTCGGATAAATGTAACTGTTACAATCTGTTTTTCGTAGAATTTTTGTTTACTGCATACAACATACAAACAACTGTCGATTGTTCTGTATTTTGTTTTAAATTACCACCTTTTGCTTATAATGTGTCCTGCGCGAACAATATGAAATTCGTAAACAATGAGAAAAATGCTACCTGCGCTCAAACATTATTGAATAAATAAGTAAAAGATATGACCAAATACGTCAGCCAACAAAGTCATTAAATATTTAACGTTTCATCCATTTATGTGAACTTCCTGAGTTAAATTTTTAAATGGGCGAAACTAATTACATTGTAATTTAGTGTGGCGGACTACTTTGAGCAACGGTTAAAAAGTTATTCTTCAGATAAATGGATAACAGAATGAGAGTATGACTGAATTTAGTACGCAGGTATCTTTCTAATTGTTGGAACCTCTTCATTGAGATAACTAAACTAATAAATGTAAAAGTAAAACTCCTTGAGTCTCGCTATCTGTTCTTCTTTTCCAATCGATATCTTTGCGTTACACAATTACATGACAAAAAAATAAGAAAATAGTAAATAGAAATTAGATTTGAAGGCCAAAATGTAAAGTTCATTTGAAATATAGTCCTGAGTAATCATAGACACTTGCCAACGTTATAAAAGAGACGAAATTGGAATTTTTTTTTTGTGATGGTCAAGCAACCACCGGTGTACTGTTTGGTATGTAGGAAATTTGAAGAGGAAACGAAGACATTGGTACGTAAATTTCTTTTGTGTTATCGTTGTATACTTGTATACAAGGAATTCGAGGTCTATACAAGTCTACTTTTATATTTAATTGTATTTCACTAAATTACTATTCTCGAAAAACAGTTCAGTGAGATTGGAAATTAATTTTGCAGATGGACGATAACAATTACCAAATAGAAGAATTAAAAAAAATATTGATAGTTTCTGAACGGTTAGCAAAGGCAGCTGAACATCTTTTGGCAGAGACCGAGGCAGCAGCATCTGCGGCAAGTTCGCCTGTGTGTCCAGCGCCTAGAGGAAGAAGACATCCGGGTATATTGCTAGTAGATCTTAAAATGGCGTCCAAATTTCCCAATATAAATGTCCCTTTTACATGGGTCTTGGGTCAGTGTATGTACTTCATGAAACACTATGAATCTTTGATTACCTTCCCGTCATATAACTGGTAGCTTCCAACCCATGTTCCATTCAGTCTTATCAAATATAATTAAACAATTGATGACCTTGTTCAGACTTTATTCTATAACTAACAACGTTCGGCATGCTTTCTTCAGATTTTTTCCTCCCACAACAGTGTCAGACAACAATAGTGGTAGCACGTAATAAGATTTCACTTTATTTCAACACGGAGCTAGAAAGTTTCAGATGACTCTGGATTCCCTTTCGTCATTACAAACACGGTTATTTTAAGTGACAGATTATCTCTTTTATCTGCACATTAAATATTTGGGGTGAATTTGGCTTGAACATTTATCAGAACGGCAAGCTGCAATACTACATTGTGGGCTAGAAGTTGTATCGATAAGCCAAATTACACACTTATCTGACTTCTAAAACTGATTTGAGAAATGGCGCGTACGAGTTAACGAGGTGACACCCAGACAGACCATTCAATATGATCTTTAACTCCTGAACCAGTGTACAATGAGATTTAATATTTTGCACAGTTTCAGTTGTTGTAATCTAGGTTTACGTCCTTACAAAACCTCATGAGATTTAGAGAGGGTCGAGTGGGAAGTTGCTTTTGAACCAGTTAACGTCATTTAATTTCTTCATTTTCCTAATGGAATTCACTATTATTTCGTGCTGAGGATAAAGTACGGTGACAAGATAGAATTGTATAAATTGTAGCGTTAGTGTGTTAATTTATCAATAAAAAATTACGACACTTAAAAACTAAAAATAAGTTACGTAGACTTCTTTTCGTAGAAATTTTCTTAAAAATTTCGGTAATTTATTCCCAGGAATAAATCTCTGGCCGTTTTTTAATTTTATCGATTAACAAATCGATATCAATGTGTAACACAGGAACGCACTCGAATAATGCCACGTCTTGTTAAATGTTATACAATTTGTAAAAAAAAACAATTTCACCGCTGTATTTATAAAAATAGGACATACAGGAGCTCCCAATCTTTAGTCAGATACTAATTGTTTCTGCGGATTAAAATCTGAGTACAGTCATACGTCCGCTATACTGGCTCACTTTATAAAGATGGATTTATAAGGTGTAACAGGTATATGACGGAACTCGGTATGAGTACGAATTTATTTTAATCTTTTAATATCATCTGAGTAGAGATCAAAATCTCCGCTATATTCAAAGTTTAGAGATAATTGAGATTCTACAAATGTTAAATTAATTTTTATTTTCCAAAATATTCTCAGTCCTCGATAAATATACAGACAATGCTGTCAGGATTCCTTATATTTTCCTAGGGGCCGTCGGCTGTACCATGTGTACCAGGCCTCGCATCTATATCACTAATGTTGGACTTCCGATGTAATTTTTTGTCATGTTTTGAGACTTGTGGGAGGAAAAACTTGAAGTCATAAAAACATGCCGAAACGTTATGAATAAATTTATAGAATAACCAGTACAATGTCACGAATTGTTTAATTATATCGAACTGTCGATAATTTTAAACATTGTAAAGATAAAATAATCCTATTTTAAAGGAAAATAAGAATTTTAATTTAGTTATAAATTATAGATTCAGACATGATTTTTTAATGAGTGCTATTCATATTAAATTGACCGCAAAAAAATTGTTTCAGTGGCGAGACCCAGAACAAGCTTGACTCCGCAAGCGAGGACACATAGCTTGAGAACAGAGTCATTGGATGATAGTGAAGAAGAAACCACCAGTAATTTACTATCCATTTGTAAATATTTACTCTAACTAACTAAAAAGTGTTTGAAGTCAGTCGTATCTGTAGAATATAATTATTATTCTTTGAGTTTTATTTGACATGATTGTAGTCGTTACGCATAGTTCCATTGCTTCTGTTAGTATATGTTGCTGTATTAGACGTGTTGTTTCTTCTATTTTTTCTAGGTTTTCTTTTAATTCCTCAGTAGCTAATTTCCTGGATGTCATGTTCGGCACAGGTCTGGTAGGCGGTAACTGTTGATTGAGTTCGAAAGTTGTGATTTGTATGTTTTTTCTGATGTTGAAAGTGCTTTCTGGTTTATTTCTTTCATGCCTTCTCCTCTGGATAGTACTAGGTCTATTACGCTTTATTCATTAATAATTGCTAAAACTATTTTAGTGCACTAACTTAACATTTTATAAGAGCACAAAAATACTCCAGATCATTAAAGAATTCCCACCCCTGAAGGAGCTGGGGGTTGTTTTACTCATCAAGCTTTCAAACTGGTCCTACATTTAAACAAAGTTCGATTGAAATAGCTCCCCTCCTGATAATCATAAATAAAGATTCACGCTAATTTCGAATGTTACTGTTTACTCTTTGTATGTGTGCCTAGCTCGATTCTAATCTAAACAGAAATATTACGTTTGCAATAAAATACTTTGATACAGCTACAAATGAAGAAGATTTAACACAATATATTGAGCAAATATTTTTTTTTTCACATCACAACACTCCAATGTATGCATCAATTTTTTTTGTCAATTTATTAAAACAATAATAATGTCTCACAATAAATAAGTCGGCATATATATTTATTGCGATTTATTCAAGAGTAAGGGTTCGTGTCCTTTTTGAGACTTCTAAGGCGTACTACAAATATAATATTACATTAAATACGGGTTTTGTTACAATTTATTGATTTATTTATAATAACCATGGTTCAAAACTTACAAATTTAGCAATTCATCATATTTACTCCTTGGCTGTTGAAGTTGAAGATTGTTGCATGTACATGTGAAGAATTTAGTGTCATGTATAGCAGTAACTGAATTAAACTTCTGATAAGATGCATAGTATTAATTTATTAATTATTTATTTTTATTAATTAATGTTTCAATCGAAATCAGATGAATATCTAATTATTAATTTTACATTTCGTTAGTTTACTAGGAATGCATGCTTTATGAATTTAATATCTAATAAAGTGGCCACAAAACACACAAGTTAAATTAACACCAGAACGCGATGGTTCTTATACATTTGTAGTTTATATAATAGAATAACTTTTACAGTGAATATATCATTTTCTGACTTCAAACGTAATGTCTAAATGTAATAAATGATAAGACTTCTTTGGACAACAAATAAGATTATTTTTTTATAATAGTTTAAACTTTTTCCATTGTTAAAAATTTACGGATTTTACGGAGTAAAGCACATCATTCCGCCTTATGAGCTCTACGGAAGTTAATTTTGTGGCCAATTAATTAGATTGTTTTGTTTTCATTCTCAATGGATTTATTATAAAACTTCCAAAACTTTTGATTACGTTTAGAATGTGTAATATTTTTATTTGTAACGTATTTCTTTTGTTCTTAGTGACGTGTTATTGTTGTAGATGGAAATTTTGGAACACAGAAGGATAATAAATCACGGAGGAAATCAAATTGATGATCCATGTTTTATATAAAGTTATTTGTCTGCTTTAATCTCAATGAAATGATTGGACTTGAATGTAACAAGTAGATTTTTAAAAATGTCAGCAAATTGTTGTTAGAAAGATTAAGAACTAGAACTGTACCCGATTATTGTTCACTATAAAATTGATATTCCATTTCTTGAAATATTTTATTTAGATTAAGTCAAGAATGGTGTTTTACAGCATATTTGAAATACATTTTTAAGATTATTAAAATAATGAATGTGAGTCTTTTCAAGCAATTTTGGCATATACAATATTTCGAAGTTTTGTGAAGATTAGAAAAATAAATTGGAAGTGCTGGTAAAATATTGAATTTATCATCTTGGCTTGTTTACTTTTTCAAAGATTTCGTATAACTTTCAATTAAATCAAGGGTATGTGTATGGGGATTCGATGTCACTTTCTGCGGATTCCATGCTTCGATTTAGATTTTTAATGAGGTTAGAGTGATAATTTAGATAGTGTTATAGTTAATAGAAGAACGAATTTACTAGAATTAAATGAAGAGGTGGGAATACGAAAAATTGAAAATGGAGGTGCTTCAAATTCAATGGAAAAAGGAACAATCTCTAAGAGAAATGGGTACTGTTGAAAGAATTTAATAATCTAATGCCGGAATAAATAATAAATATCACATTATCAATATATGATCACATTATTTATATAATAAATGTCATTATTTAAAAATGTAAAGGGTTTGTCCTGAATAAAAGGAAGTGTTAATCATTGTAAAATAGCATATGTTTTACGGTTTAAAACTGAAGTTAATTCTGAATGTTACCGCAGAGAAAAATAATGGATTACATTGGGTAATATGTTACGAAAAATCTTTTTAGTACAAAACATGGTATTATTCCTTAAACTTACAAAATTTATCTGAAGTATCCCGGATTGTAGTTTCATGTACAGATAAATTTTGTAAGTTTAGAACAACGTTTGGTATTTTAAATAATTTTTCAATTCTTCGCCCAATGTAATCCATTATAAATTTCTTTTCAATCTAACACCCTTTGTTATTCCATTACCTTCGTTTTGCCCCTATTAATCCTCGTATTGAACTCTCTCCAGGACTCCGTTCATGCCATTTCTTATGGTTTCCAAGTCTTCCCATAATACTACAACATTAGTCGGGAAAGTGTAACGTTTTTATTTCTTCTCTTTACAGTATTATTCCTTTTCCACATCCAGGTTAAATGGTCACCTGTTCTATATACAAGTTGAACAACATGGGCGACAGACTGCATCCTTGGCTTACTCCTTTCTTGATAACTGCTTTATTTTCTTGATCTTCTATTCTATATTCCTAATTACTGCTGCCTCTCGTCTGTAGAGTTATAAGCCTACTTTTTCGATATTTTTTTCCCGGTGCTCTTCAAAATCATTAATAGTGTGCTCCAGATCACATTATCAACCGCTTTTTCTACACCTACAAATGCCTTGAACATAGTCCGGTTTTTTCCTATCCTGTCTTCTAAAATTAGTCTCTAAGTCAAAATTGCTTCTCTTGCATTCAACTAGATGCATGGGATACTAAAGGAATTGTTCTGTGCTGTTCGCATCTATCAGCCCCAGTATACTTCGGCATGGGTATAATTCCTTTTTTTAATCTTCTGATATTATTCCTGCTTCGTAGATTTCATCAAAAGCGACATAATTTTTTTAAATCAATCCTTTTTATACGTAAAGTAAGATAAGATAAGATTTATTGGATCCATTAGTCCTCTATTGAGGAAATAGGATAAGTCAAAGAATGTTACATATCACACTAAGAATACGAATATAAGAAACAAAATATGGATACAACATATGAGTAAAGAAAATTATGTATACAATGATAAATAAATAAAACAAAGCAGAGCAAACAAAATATGAATACAACATATCATGAATATGAGTACAAAACAATAAGAGAGATAGTAAAAGAAACTATGTATACAATGATAGACAAACAAAAGAAAGTATACATAACATATACAAAAGATATAATTTCTAGAGAAACAATGTCAATTTGGAACACTATAGCGGTATAATAGAGATCCACGCACTTCAATACACTACACTTTGAAACACACGTGTGTAGATCCGTGGGAAATCAGGCTCCAGCAGATCTCGTCAATTTAGGTCATGAAACAAAGTATGTAGGTACATACCGAAATACTTCGTCAATTTCCATTTATCCTTCTCAACATACCTTTTTCCAACGCTAGATTGGATTTGACTCCACAATAATTCCTAAGATTAATTTTATTTCCACCACTGCTGATGTTAAGTGAAACAATTGATTAAAATGGAGCTCCATATTTAATATTAAGTTTGAGGACCGGGCTATATCAGACACTCCTCACGTTGTGGGGGTGCTTGGAAATAACTTGGTATTGATACGGACGGGCGTAAAGGGAGGCACAGGAAAGTACTAAATAAAATTAAATACACAGTGGAGCTGAGAATTTCTTCCATTATGCAGACCAGGGAAACAGTTTGGAGAGTAACCACCCCACCCCATTCTCTTCCCCCCCTCCCGGCCCATCAAATCTTCACGAAGACGTCTCTATTTGCGCAGATTCACAAAGCGTGCTGAGGGGTAAACATTACAGACTGAGAGAGCATCTGCTCTCGTCGTAATGAAGAACTCCATCCGCACCCACCCCCTCTGGGTTCTATCTAATTAAATCCGCAGCAAAGTTCATCCTTCCCCATTTCTGATAGTGATTATGAACTACTCGTGCCCATCGCGCCGATGTAGATATTAATTTTCGCAGCTTACTTAAGCGATGTAACTGAAAGTAATGCCCCAACTTTCACGATCGTTTCACATTTTAGGCCTTCCTCCACAGGGAGAAAGAGAGATAGAGAGGTCTTCCATATTAATGAGGTGCCTTGCCGTTCACTTTAAGTTTGAAACTGCAGCAGTGGTAACAGCGGCGACGATGGCGGCAGAAATCGCGTTTAGTAGTAATCAAGGAAGGCCAAGACTGTCAATTGTTACAGAGACGCTGCAGAACATCTTAAAGTACCCAGCAGCCATCAAAAATGTCCCAAAATGATACTTATAAATTTTTAAACACTTTCCTCATTCTAACTTAATCCAAAACCAATTATTTTTCTCATAGTTCCAGATATTTCGTTTTCTTAAGTCATGTCCATCTGTTTAAAATATTACACATTCATCGATCACCTAGATAACACTTTAACGTTATTTATGTAATAAATTAGCAATGTGTTCATTTTTAACATAAAGCAAATGATATCTATGAAATTACCCTGAGGGTTAAAAGTGGTTCAATGACCACCTTCCAAATTAATGTTGTTACATAAAATATAGTTTGTTTACGGTTCTACTAGAAACAGCAATCTTATTTAAAACTTCATGGAGGATAAGTTGAGTTAATTATTTCATGTGAAATGTGTCCAGGCACTAGATTGAGTATTATGAATTACTTATTTTCGAAGACAACAACGTAGCTTAATCACCCAAGTGTCCATTCTTTAAACGGGGAACAAAAATACTTTTATTGTGAAACAATCTCAACTGTCAATTCCCGCCATTAAATAAAGAAATACATGTATGTGTAGTGCCTCTGGTCCCCATTCCTAAGGCAGCGGCTACCATCTTAGAGAAATATTAAACTGTATTACAAAGAGTATAGTAATATAGATAGTGGCAATAGCAGTGCTCGGAGCGTGATTGTCACTCCTCTAGAATCAACGCGAATAAGAATCCATGAAAAAACAGCGCTTTAGATTTCGCTGAAATGTATGTTAAAGCAATAAAAGACAAATTAAAGTTATTTATTTACTCCATAAACTTTTAAGTATGAAGTGTACAAATATAAAATTATACGGAAGATTGAAAAAAGTGACCATGCTTCGAAATCAATATTACGAGTTGGATACGAAGTTAGTGATTGTCTCAAATAAATGTTAACAATATATTCGTAAATGTTGGAGGAGCATATGAATGGTTTCCCCTGGGATCTCAATTCAGAAAATTCGGAAATGGTTGGAGCAAATGGAGTTTATTAAGTTATTGAAATGCCATCTTTTTAAATTTATTATAAAACATGTTGATAATTATTTTAAGCTTTCAATGCGAAGTTTTCTGATTGTAAATGAATTACTTAATATCATTTAATTAAAATTTTGGGTTGAAGTTTGTATTTATTTAACTTTCGGCCGAAGGAGTTAATTTCCATGGACAGCTAAATTTTTACCTGTTTTTTAATGTTTTTTCATGGACTTTGAGGTAATCAAAGGTTCTTTAAAAGAAAACAAACATTCAACGGGTGGCATTTCGAACTCGGAATATTGTCATAATGTGTGGCGTCTTCTTGAAATAAGATATGCAATAAGTAAAAATATTTTAGTGATAGGAATTTTCGTCAGTTTGATTTTATATTTTTTAAGTTTTATAAAATCATTCCTATGACACGCTAGGTATAAAAAAAGTTGCATATTACGGGCCGTTGAGTATATCAACACTGTACATGTGTAGTGTTATTAATATAATATATATATATATATACTCGTAAAATTTGTTCCTTAGGGTTGTGTAGCACTTTACTTCAAACACTCACGAGCCGGCACCGAAGTAAGGTTTTAATTGCGGGATAGACAAATAATAGTAATTAAATTTGGACTGCTCGTAGAAAGTACGTACGTTTGGCAAGTCTATAGTGTTGCACATCTGTGCCTTTTACAATCAATTTATAAAATAATATATATGGGACTTTGCGCGGGGTTGGAAGAAAGGGGATATTAGGGGGGGAGGGTTCATTGAGCCCATTCACTTCACCAGACATCCGACTACAAAGTTGATGGTGGGCAGAATCGCGCTTATGAAGTAATGAAGGTAAGTTTGTAGTTAATGTTATATCTATCAATATCTGTCCATCAATTGAAATTGGCTAATTGTGTATATTTTTTCAGATAATTGCACGAGATGTTATATTTTTAAATCATAATTCTGTGCACGTTTTAGAGGCGATACTCCACGATTGAATGTTTCAAATATTTGCTGGATGAGTACTTTATCAGAAGGTACCGAAATGTAGGTATAAAAATCTGATCCGTAACATTTATATCACTTAAAAGTTGTGAATCTCTGAAAGTGGATTGTGACCAAGCACAATTTACCCTGTTGTCACGACAGATTAAATATTTCTGCATGTTTCTAGAATATTTTCCTCAACCGTATGTTGAATCCTTGAAGCTTGAACAAAATAATTGTAAGATTCTTCCCCCATTTTTTGTGTAGGTAAAATGATACGGAACGACAGGAAGAAAATAAATCGATTGAAAAATGCGTAATGAATAAGCAAGAAAAAATAAACGTCAAACATTCGAACAAAAAATTCGATTTGGTGAAATGGAAACAGCTCTGTAACATTTACTTTACATTTCTTTTTGTTCCACATATTTTATTTATTTTAATGTATTTTTCTTTGTTTCAGAAAAGTTGTCAATTCTTTAACTTCAAAGGCTGGCTTCCCACCATCTGCAAGATTTCTACCCAGAATCCATCTTGGGTGAGAATTAAATCCAATTAATTCGTTTTATTCCCCGCGGTTTTCCAGCTTCCAAATGAGTCGTCACATCAGCGTGGAATCTTCAGATGGAGAGAAGGAACGTTTTATTCTTTTTAAAGAAATGTGTGTCGTTCCAATTAGTGTGGATCATCCTTTTGGAGAATGTGACGCAGGTGAGGAAATATTTAGTTAATTAAGGTAAATATTTCCGTTTCTACGTTCAGTTCTCTTTTCCAGGTATCTGCTGGCTTACTTGGAAGACTTCTCGTTCCCTAATGGAGGCGGGATACTGATTATACGTCTTTATTGTGTTGACAATGTAAATAATAAAAAGCAAATTTGATCCATCGATCTCTATAGGAATGATAGAGGAATTTTGGGCGCCATTTCACCAGAGTCAGTTTTTGACTAAGTACGCTTCATTTGCATTTGATGGTTTAATGACGACTTAGGAAAGATTGTTTTCTTTTAGTGTGTAATACAGAATTTGCTTAAAGTACGTTAACCAATTACGATCGCTGCCGAGAAGACAATGAGGTCGTCGTGACGTGGCAGCCCAATAAGGACTTAAAAACAATGTGAATACACGCGCTTTAAAAAGTAGATTACTAATTATCTGAAGTATACAAATAAAGATGTTAAAAGATTAATTTAAATTTTTTTTAAATATATACTGTAATTTAAGGTTGTGTCGCCACAGCAATGCTTTCCTTGACCTTTGCTCTAAATATTAAAGTAATAAAATAATTAAAGTTAACACTGAGAATGCAAGAAAAATAAAGTATTTGATTAAGAGGTTTAAAAGTCTAAAGGAAAAATAGTTTTCCATGGCATCAAAAGAATGACATTTTAAATGTTATTAGATTGAAAATAAATTCGATTTGAGGTAAAATTTATTTTTAATGGTATAGTTTCAGGTACGTACTCTACGTCTTTAGGTAATCTGTGGGTATATTTAATTGTAAAAGACTGCGATGTTTTATGGCTACAAATTAAGTTTGAAAGAAAGAATTCGAAGTGTAAGGTGTTAAATGCGTAATTATATCAAATATCGGTGAGGTACACAATTTAACTTGGGTAAATAAGAGGGCGCAAGAAACCATAAAATTGGCGTCAAAATTCCTGGTAACTAAAAGTAAACAACTTTATGCAAGTTATAAGGATGTTTTGGATATTTAAGTGTGTGTGCTTGGCAAAAGCGCGCTCATTACGGTAATAAAATAGTACGAATACAAAGGGTTTTACTGTATTAGAAGGAACCAGTTTTTGATCATAAATATTTTATACTGAAATATAAGGTGACGTCACGGTAATGTTTTAAACAAGAATTATGATGAATAAACTGCCCTAAATATTAAAAGTATTAAATTAATTTAAACAGGTAAGAAACTAAAGTTCAAACTTCGAAAACAATGGTCATAGAATATAAGAAATATAAAAGGTGTAAAACCATAATCAGCAATACTATGATGGAGGTGGCAAAAGATTAAAATGAGAACTAATAAATGCCATTCGATTGAATTAGATATTTTTTATCTAAGGTGAATATGATTTATTATAGTGTGTTCTTGCACATCAGTGGTGGTGTTTTGAAAAAAAAAATTTGTGTGTTTTAAATGTCGATGGGAAAGTTGAAGGAACGTAGCAAAGTTTTGCTTTGCGCTGCGTAGTGCCGGAAGAGAAAGATTAAAAATAAGGATGAAATAAACCGGGTAGATAAATCTTGTTCAACTCCGCAAGAGTATAGAAAACAATATGGTTGGAAGTTTGTATATTACAGTAATTTTTGTAAAAATGTAGACTGTTGCAGTTTGTATAAATTTTTTTTAAAGAACTTGTTTAAGCTTTATTCCTAATCCTTTCATCTGTAATTCTAAAACAAGAGGAAACTTTCGGGAAGATTTCGAGAGATATTCCCAACTATTTTTCAGCGTACAATTGAAAAAATGTAGTTAAAAACAAACTCTAATATCGTAGTATGAGTAATTTTATTTCCAACACCGCGTGTTTGTAATTTCCCCTGTTAGTTTTCACGATTCTCTAGAATGCAAGTCAGAACTCTCTGTAAAAGTGGTTCTTTGTACTAAAAGTAAGCGTGCTCAATTTTTTCATATTTCCTTCAAAAACATTGAGAATCAGCTTATGAGTTATTGGTGTTCACTTTCCTTTCGGCCTCTTCTTATTATGTGGCACGCACATATAAATTATAATAATCCAAGAAAATTTTTGTTCTCTAATTACCATTGTTAGAGTGTATATTATATATCTTAATTTATAATATGTAATGAGCCGCCCCTTACTAGCAGCTTTTTTTTCATTTGTAACTTTACACGATATAGATTTTTTAAATGCAGAATTTTAAGTCTAGTGATTTACGAGGCGTGCGCCTCCAGCAAACAAAACTGGAATAAGACTGATGTACACCGCTTCTGCAGTCGTTCAATTCCGGTTCCTTGGCCACGTTTCACCCAGACTGCAGATGGCGCGCAGAGCCGAAGCCAGAGTCTTCTTCCTCTCAATGGACGACTAAGGAATCTGTAACCACCACAATAAAACAAATTAAAATCCTAATAACTGCTGCTTTTTAAGAAAATCGAGGTGGTGACAAATCAACTTCCTAAGGACTCATCTTCAGGGAGACTGTAAACGGTAACGTCAACACGGCGGTCGCATTTACAAGTCCCTGAAGGTAAACCATTAGAAAGGCGGGCGAATACATCGTAATGGCTGATCTACCTGCCCGGGAATCGATAAAGTCATCCCTTTTCAAATGTCCTAACGTCTCAAGTAATCTCCGTCATAATTATTTTCAGCGTGACCCTTCGGACAGGCCGATTTTATACTTCACGAGAAAGAGGAGGCGAAATATCGTGTGTGTATGTGATGGCCGACTCGGGTCATCATCCTCCTCTGTCGAGGTCCGTTCACACACAATTTCCTCACCCCACTGCAAAATTACATTTAATTACGTAAATATTCACCCCTCAAATTAGAAAGGCTAAAACAAACGGGAGTTTTGTTACATGAAATATCCTAAAAATTTTAAGGTCAATAATTTCCGATTTTTATTAAAGGGCTTAAAAACTTTTACCCCCTGACATGTTAAAGATGAGGATATTTCATCTGTAGCTGCAGCAACGACAGGGTTACTAGAAAGTAAAATAATCACTTACCGTCGCTCTTTAGGTCTAATTGAAAAATGATTTATTATTTAGAAAGGTCAATGCAAGTCGAGTTATGTACATAACCCACGCTATCACATATCAGAGATGTGCAGGGCTGAGATCGTAAAGGCACCACAACACGAGTCCTCTGGTAGTTATGGGCACGGATTCGGAACCCAGCGCTGCTAACCTTTTTAACTCGAGTAAAGTACACGGAGAAACTCGCTGGTGACGTACAACGCCATCTGTCTCCTAGCACAGTAGTGGAACTTGAATTTAATTCACAGAGTGTGAAAGACCGAGGCTCTTCAGAAAGTTTATATAGCATTCTTCTAACAGGAGCCGGTGGCTGAGGTCGTAAAGGCGTGATCTTCGGTTACGGCTTCACGAGTTCGGTTCCCGGCGAGGTCTCTGTTTTTAGTTCAGTGAAGCACCTTAGAGGGCCATTACCTGGTAGCACAGTTACTGAGGTGCTGAATTACTGCTTTAATTTCTAAGTCCAAAACTTTAGCCTTCTTAATACAGTTTAATGGTTGATGTCAGCAATGACGCGGTGGCCGAGAGACTACGGTCACGGTCTAGTGATGAAAAGGTCCTCGGTTCGAGTCCAACTTATATATTGTGTTTTTATCTTTCAGGAAATTGCATTCTGCAGCTTATAAGGGATATTAAAAGACGAAACTGGTTGTCGGTCCGTGGCTCAACGGTTAGAGCGTAGGCACGTTGGGGAGAGCGTGTCTGCAAGTCTCTGGCAACGAGTCCGGGCTCCTTCCTACCCTATGCCTTATTGCCATCCCTATCCTCCTATTCACCCCTCTCTTCGCTTCCCCTTCTCCCCGTCTGGGGGGTTAAGGGGGGGTGAACTGGAGAGGGGTGGCCGGGCGGGGTGGAAGGATAGACTATTTTAGTAAGGTTGCTCTGGTCACGTGATGTCGACGTCATCCAACCGCCAACTTCAAAATCCACCCGGACTATCAAGACACAACAGAGAAAAATAGAAGAAGACTGAGCAGACACGTGATGTCTACGTCATCCAACCACCAAGTTCAAAATCCACCCGGACTATCAAGACACAACAGACAAAAATAGAAGAAGACTGAGCAGACACGTGATGTCTACGTCATCCAACCGCCAAGTTCAAAGTCCATCCAAGACACCAAAGAAGGAAATAGAAGAAAACTGAATCACCGAACGCAACGATGGCATGATGCCACGTGATATCGACGATCATCCACCGCCAAGTTCAAAGTCCACCCGGACCACGAAAGACACTAATAGAAGGAAATATAATAAAACTGACAGACCGAACGCACCGGTGGCATGACGTCACGATGACGTAGACCAGTTCCACACCAAGAAACTTTTAAACGAAAAATGAAGAGTGCGATGACGTCATGATGACGTAGGGGTCACGTGACAATGCGTGCGTATATATAAATATATAAACAACTCACCACCGACCCCCCTTCCCAGGTGTCTCTAAAAAAGCAAAACGTCTGCGCGGCCGCACCGCGCCCCCCTCTCTCTTCCTCCTCTCTCTTGCTCCACCAACTTACCTTCAATCCTCGAAGTGGTGATCGTCTGGACTGCACCTGATGATGTTTTTCAAAACTTAGCTCTGGGCAGGACCCGAACCCGTAGCTGAGACTCGTTATAGTGCAGGCTCACGCCTTAACGCCCTCAGCCACTAGCTCGTGGTGCTGAAACACCATTTAATTTAACTGAAGAACCATTGTCATGCACACTTCATGAAATAAATACAAGTACTACGTGAGTCTCCACATTTGTCAAAAATGTCGACCTCGCTGGGTTCCGAACCCGTGGCCGAGACTCGTTACAATGCAGGCTCACGCCTTAACGACCTCAGCCACCAGCTCATGGTACTGAAGTAACATTCAATGTATCTGAAGAACGTTCATTCTGACACTTTGTGAATTAAAGGTAACTTCCACCACTGTGGAACATATAGCGTGGAACCAACACCTACGAGTTTCTCAGGGTACTATACTCGAGATAAAAATGTTAACTTGACTGGGTTCCGAACCCCTGACCACTTCTCCCGTTCTCACGGCGTGATGCCTTTACAGTCTCAGCCATGAGGATTTCACGTACAACAGAGCCTTGAATGTCTGTGATATATGAATAGCGTGGCAACTACGTAAATTTTTAAATAGTGAGATCGCCTTCCCTCGTCTTGTTATTTTGGATATCGACTTGCAACTTTTAGTATGATTTTCCCTCAAAGATAAAAATTTTTGACTGTGGTCAGACTGGAACTCAGAACGTTGAGATCTGTAGACCATCACCGTGACTTCACAGCCAACGTGCTGTACGCTTCATGGTTCTATTAGAACACCTCAAGAGGGATACGAATGCGGACTTGTATAAATTAAAAGATGAATTCTGCAACTTAGTATTTGAGACCGTCTGCAGATGCTTTACTGAATTAAAAAACGGATCCCTCGCCGGGATCTGAAGCCGTGTAGCCATATCAGATGATCATGCCTCAACAGGCTCAGCCACGACGTTTACTTCGACTTCAACATCTGCTGTTGTCTTGAACTCACGAAGTCTCTGCTCCAGTAGTTGTTAGTCAAAAAATGTAAGATATTGACAGGTTTCGTGCCCCAAAATGGAACCGTGTCTGGTTTAATCGCTCCAGCATTAACGACCTGAGCCAACATGTGACGTTCAGTTAATATTAAATTTATCTGAAGGATCACCGTAATACAGACCCTAAACGTAAAAATGTTTAATCCGGAGAGACTGTGGTACCTAGGCTAGCACATAGATGGCTCGTCATTTCCTTTTAAAGATGGAACTCTTCATGTTTTTGTTTATGCAAAGAAAAAATAGCAAGCCTTCCCCTCAAGACCGCAGCTACCCTGAATTGCAGTGGTGAGTCCACTACCAACCCATCTTGGAAGTTACTCTGGTCCGTCCACTGTAACTACCTCTCAAAATCTCTCTCTTCATCACACACCATTTTATTATAGTTTCTGTGTTAGTTTTGAAGTATTTTTAACTACTGTAATATTTCCTTCCTCCATCACGGTTGATTTGCTCCTCACACGCTTCACTTTCTTTTGTAATGGATCAGGACTTTGTTGTAAAACGCATTTCTGATTCCCAACACCGGAATATTTATTTTCTCTCGATTTCCATCGTTATTCAGTTTAATTTCTGCAAATTAAGATTTCTTTCATCAATAAATTAAACCACAATTTTTATTACCTATTTGTCTATTTTCATATTACTTATTTTCAATTTTTTCTTTCATACTATCGTAATTGTTTCTCCCTTGACATATATTTATGAATATCATTTCCACTTTTCAAATCTTCGTCAGAGTAATTTACGAGTTTATCAATACTACTTTCATCCCCTTACCTTAGATATTCTTATTTCTGTTCTCGTACCACGCTTGCAGACAACCGCTTCATTAAATGAACAGAGTTTCCGCCAACACACTTTCTTAAAAAATAATCTAAATTTCTCCCCTCGTGTTAAACACGCTCCTTGTTTTCGACTGAAAAATGTTTCGTCTTCATGGAGGTGAAATTTGGTTTTCTCTTACAATTACAGATGAAGGCAATAAAAATAACGTTTAAACAGAAGCACTATATCATTTTACAAATTTTTATTGAGAAATTTACACAAATCACAACAGGTTACATTCACACCAAGAAATAATCCTGTAAAGATAAAAATCATACATACCTACAATTTTCGAAACTTTTCCGAGAGTTGGCGAGATTTTATTTACCTCGCCAGTGACGTTCCCCAAACTCTTTCGGAACTTTACAACCGAAAGTAATGATGGTCCCGACTTGGCTTGGTTCTGTTTTCTACGTGCGAGATTCTAGATGGCATATTTACACGTGCTGTAAGGAAAGGATAAGGGAATATTTGAGGTTAAACTATCCTTTCAAGCCGACGTCTGGAGCACTACTAGTCATGTTAAAAATACTAATTGTATTCGTACAAACGGGACATTGAGGCAGCGACAACGTCTTATTAACACACTATAATTTCCTTACATACTTACATGTGCTGAGCTGATAGCAGTATGTTTTTAAGAATTGTCTTTACACTATGAAGGTCAAGTAAGCTATCTACAATATGGGCGGAATTTTCCAGTGCTCATGATTTTGCCACTCGGTTAGCTAAATCCCTCAAACATAATGTAATTCTCTCAAAATTTATTATTCTTCAATTTGTTGAAATTCATATTATTTGGATCAACTAAAACCTGTACTTTTTAAAAAATCACCTTCACGTCAGATCAGATTTCATTGTCTTTTTTTTTCATTGTCTTTCTCCAATTCCGCTCAGAAAAGAGAAACGTTAAAAGAAATTAAAGATGTTTTAATTTTTCAAAATGCGATTTCCCTCTTTGAATGCTTCAGGTGTTTTTACTTTGACTCTCCGGGGTGATTACTTCTTACTATTTTCAAATTCATGTAATTATTTATTAGATTCTACGCCCGAACTCTTGTTTGTAATCGTTCATTATTCACGTCTTCTGACAGTCGAAAAGTTTAGGATTTATTTAACGTATTCTTATCTTTAATTCATGGGGGCTACTTGTTACCTTCGCATCCTTCTCCCTTTTTCATTTCCCTTCCTATGTATTAAAGGGGAGTTAGCCTGTTTCAGCTCACTCATGTAGCCTGTTCCAAAGAAAAAATATTTCTCATGATTTGTGAAGAAATTTCCTTCATCGTAAACACAAGGCGCCTCATCGGACCACATCTGCATTTATATCATTTTATTACTGTACTATGGCGTACGTTATTGGCAACCTTCAGCTTTTCAGTAACCAAACCATCGTTAAAACTTAAATTATTATAGTGCACTCTTCATTTGGTTAACAGAAATGGCTCGTATTACGATAGCATATTATTTGTGGTTCCTTGCTCATCTTATTTACCAAACCTTAAATTTTTAGCAGTATGAACTGTTCAAAACAAACCCTTATATAATTACCCGTTAACACCTTACGCGTTTTATTACCATTGCGCAGTTACCTTTTACATTCTCGTTATTTGTGTGGGTTTGACCAAGAGTTATTTAATTATTATCCTGACACTGCAGCATCTTGAAATTAAATATACCAGAATAGGACAGAAAAAAATGTACGTACATCCGTTTACCATCAGTATATACCATTTCGAATCCAAGCAAGTGGATAAAATTTACCTGGTTGAAAATTCACTCACTGGAGTAAGTTTCCGCGGCTTAATTTCTTGAGTTGTACTGGAAGCTGTGGAGGATGAGGTTCTCAACATTTGCTTTTTTATTTAACATTAATATCACAGAGAGGAAATGTAAAGGTGGACGTCTCGCCTTCAAGGCTCAGCATGCAGTATGGGGTGAGAAAAACTAATAAAATGAACCGAATCCTTTCTTTCTCAGCTACGAGGGATCTTGGCTGGACGATCGAAAATGAAGAATTACCAACTAGGAACTGCTCCTGAAAGAAAAGAAACACATTAAAAGAAATTAAAGAAGTTTCAATTTCACGAAATGTAATTTCTCTCTATGAATGCTTCAGATGTTTTTACTTTTATTGACTCTCCCCGAAAAATTATAGGAGGTCTTATTCAATCAGTTTATTTAATTTCTTTTCGCCCATCTTAATGTATCTTTAAGTATAAAATTCCTGTATGCGTGTGTTGATAATTTTTCTCGTCCTAAACGGCTCCTCCGATTTGGATGAATTATTGTTGTTATATTTATGCGAGTAACCTGCAAGGTTCTTAGCACCACCTGCTAAATATATCTGTGGGTTAACAGGCTACATGAGGGTGATCCTGAAACAGGCAACTCCCCTTTTATAGCATAGGAAGGGAATTGAAAAGGGGGGATGCGGAAGGTAGAGCAAGGTAGCCAAGGGTTAACTAGGGCCCCCGGGCTATGGTTTAAGGATCCTACCCGGTGTTTCACCTAAAGAGATGCAGGGAAAACCCTAGAAAACCTGCATCAGGTAGGTCGGGCATTGGGTACTATTCTCACGCCCTTCCGAATGACGGGAGACGAGTTTGCTGTGGGGACGCAGCATTCCCTTCTCCGTGTCTCCACAGTTTCAGGAGGCAGTTGGCCGACTGATCCAATGGGATCAGCGGACAACTCTTGCCATATGCCCAAGGTCTTTGACCCCCGTACATATACCTCCTATAGTAGGTGAAGGTGTCTCGGCACATGGGAACTTTGATAAAAAAAATACCCAGAGAGAGTGCGAGGCATCCCCGACATGATCAGGTAATCTTGACGTTTTAAGACACGAGGGTCTTGAAAAATTAGCATTAAAGGGAAGTGTGTGGGGTGAGAACAGAAGAGGGAGGAATGCGCTAAGCAGATTAGGAAGGATGTGGGTTGTGCTATTTGTAAGGAAACGAAAAGGCTTACGCAAGATAGGTTAGCATGGAGGGTTGCATCAGACCAGTCTTAGGACTGAATACCACAACAACCCTTGAACTATAGCTCCGGATCACCCTCGTGTAGCCTGTCACAAAAGAAATAATTAAATTATTTGGAAACACCGGTTGCCATTATTATTCTTTATTAAAGAAATGTTAATTTTTTAATATTTAATGTGTGGTTAAATTTATTATTAACTTTAAATCAAATAAAATCAGCGTATATTAAGAAAAAAATTCAAAGACAATAATTATACATCAAATGATAAGCTGATATCTCATAAACGCCATGACATGTTTCTTCACATGGTATGCGACTGCCTGGATAACGTTTTGACCTCCGAATTTAATACTAACAGACGACGTAGACCTAATTACTGCACTTTTAACAGCAGACGTTTTTAAATTATTTCGATACCCTTTAAGAATAATTAGAATTCACGAATTGCTGTAAGAATTTAGTTTATGGAATTTATAAAAATTAAATAATAATAAAATGCATTTAACAACAACGTCTACTCAATATCGTCTTAATGCTAGCCACTGAACATGAATAAATTATATTGAAAGAAGTTATTTGCGATTTTGCACGATCCAATGTTCTTAAAATATTGTTTAATTTAGGGTTAGACTTGGCTTATTATTTTAACTAGCTTTGTTTATTATTCAAATGTATATTTAATTTGTCTCTCAAATTCGCTTGCAGTAGTTTTAGTTTGTACGTTCAATGTCGGTAGCTCATTAATTGGGTAATTTTTTTATTTTCAACCAAAATATTGTAAATCGGTATTAGTATTATTGTCATTTTTCTGGTACTTTTATTATATTTTTTGAAACCTTTTTGAACCTTTTTTTTGGGTTTGCCTACGACGGTAAAAATGCTTTGATTGGTCCTACTGACAAATACATCGTTTTTATAATGAATCTCATTCATTTCATATTTCCTTAATTTTTACGTTAGAATCGTTTTAAAACATTGAAAACAAAAGTTTAAAATATATGCAATTGTTTTTGAATATCCCGTATAAATTTACCCAATCTACGTAGCACGTGTTTCATATGACACCCTTATTTACTGTAGTGAATATATTGACGCTAATTTATTTCGGCAATGAAAATACTAATAGGACGGCTAGAAGGTTTTTTCCCTCGATTAATACATAACGTTTGGATTTATCTCCAGTAAAATGGAAGACTTTTTGAATTTTTTCACCTTGTAATTTTAATGATTTTTAGAAAGTTCCATATGTGAAGGATTATTTTCAATCTTTGTGGTGAATCAAGGCATTAACATAACAAGGTAGAGAAAGGTTAGACTCGTTCCCTGTTTTTTGTTTTAATATTTCGTGGCCGTAAGTACCCTTTTCTAGTCTCGCAGCAGTGTCTTCGGTGGATCAGCTGAGAGAGTGGGATCTGGAGTTACGTGTTGTTTCGTTGGATTTAACGAAGTCAGCTCAGCTCTAATAATGAAGCAGAGCTGGGCTGCAATTTGGTAACAATTTCCGCATCGGCGGTTTCCTGCAGGATTTGACGCATGGTTGCACCGCCATTGGGAATTTGATTAGCCAATACCAGCAGCACGGGCAAGAGGAAGACCAGGACGAGACCCCGGATAGCACCCCTTCCCTTTTCCAGGTTGCAAAAATTAAACACCAGCCGTGGTTGGGGAGATGAACTCGCAAAGCCATGGCGACGCCAAAGAATAACTATTAGGGTAATGAACTCGAATGTCTTCAACCAGAACCGTGACAAGCCAAGATTGGATCAGAGATGGATAGAATTTCCCAGGTGGCTATCAATGTTGAAGGGAAATAAATGCGTAGAGGAAGCAGCCTCGTGATGTAATGAATTTCTGTTAGATGCTCCGAACGTGTCACTTCGCATTGTATCTCTGCTCATCTCGTTAGTACATAATTTTATGCTGTCGGTTATAGGGGAAGGTGAGTAATTAACACTTTGAATATAGGTTTTTAAAAGTTTTAAGTAGTTCTGTGAGATAATACGGCGACATTGTTCTTCCAAACTGCCACCTCCTAGTTTGGGAATTAAATATTAATTGTTGGAGGCGGCGATAAATAGATGGTAGTACTGTAGCGCAGTAGGAACTCTACCTAATTTTGTTAAAAAAAATATAAATATTCAGCAAGAACATGCTAACTGGCGGAATTTCCCGGCGGTAGGCTGCTGGTCGGGAGACGTGCCTGTCTGTGGATTTCCTTCAAAATTTCCGAAGGACACTTATTCTCTTTATCATGGAAAATTTCCCGCGATGGACGAAGGACTCGTCAGGATTGGCGGAACAAACATCACGTGGGATATGCGAGTTTAGCTGGGAGGCGAGAAGCAGAAAAACGGTTCTAGACGTTGGGAGGGCACGGCGGTGGGAAGGCGAGGAGGTGTAAATTGTTGGTCTTTAGGGAGAAAGAATTGAGAACCAGGAAGTCAGAGGAAAGAAGGAGGAGAAACTGGGTTTTCCTCAATCACCGGCAGTACCAGCTCCATCCCACTTTCCGCCAGCTGGGAGAAAATCTACAATTCAACCGTCAAGACACGAATTAAGATAAAACAGGTTCGTCAAGTGAACGAAATCTCTGCTGCACGTGATTACCCTAATAAGTAAGTAACCCTGCTAATTAAAAATACCCCTGAAATTAATTTATTTGTTTGTAATACCGTGTAGGATCCCTTTTAAGTGATTGCTATTCTACAATAAAAAATTATTGTATTATATCCTAAAGCGCAAGTAATTTAATTAAATAATTTAAATAAAAATCACTGGGGTTCAAGGAGGAGTACGCCGGAACTCACTTTGACACGAAGCTTCTTTATGGCATATTTATAGTGAAAACATAATTTCGAAGTAATCGTCGAAGGCGAGTGGTCACTCAGATTATGTAGGTGAGAAGTAGTAATTTGGCCGAGGTATTTGTAGGCGTAGTCGTGGTTTACTGCGGTCACCCGTTAGCGGACGCGAGTTACTATTGGGTGATGAGGTTAGTGACACGGAATTGCATTGATTATTCATAGGGTCCGCCTATATCGAGATTTATTGGGTCCCCAGGTGAGGACCGCAAGGCAAATAACATGCGGCAGGTTCGCCCGGACGCATGATTAATGTCGCCACGTTGGACTGGCCAAACAGCACCAGGGTTGGCACTATCACAGAAGGGGTAGAATTTGTCACGGCCGAGCAACAGACATAACCATTCCGCCGCTTGTTAAATTTGGTAAATAATACTCGGTAATAGCCTCAAATATATTATGAAAATCTCAACGGCACTGGTACTTTATTGACTCCTACTGTAATAAAATTGACTTCCTAAAGCCATTAAATACTCCATTCACCCAAACATAATCAGTTGCTTGAATTTTTCTTCCATTCTGATACTAAATAAAATTCATAAAGATGCCTTGCGTCGGTTTCATGTAAATTAATGGAAAATCCAGTTTTTAAAGTTATGTACTACATCACCCTAAGGAATTTTTTTTCGAGAATAATTACGTAAGATTTTAATAATACAACAGTTACAGTGTTGATGAAACTCCACCAGTATTATGCTTCATTTCTAATTTCGTCTACTTAACGTGTAATAGGGACGGATTTTTAAAATCTGTGTCGTTGTGGTAATTAGTCCTAAGACTGGTCTCATGTAACCTTCATACTAATTAAATTAGTTTTTTTAAAAAACAGTATTTTACCATATAAACTGTTAGCACGCCGATCTTTGAAAACTTTATACGTTAAATGCGTTAAAATTATCATTTGAGACATAATTTACAAAAAAAAATATTGAGTCGCCTTAAGCTTCTTTCAGATCTTCTTTAACAAATATCAAAAAAAGGATCCAGCCAATTTCAGATTAAAGGTCATTATTGATGAAGTGAGGTTTACTAGCAATGTTTGAATCAACTGTAGAAAATATATAACAAGAAACATAGTAATTAACGACCCGTACAATAGAAAATATAATAAAATTTTTAACAAAACAAAATTTTTTTATAAAGCCAACGTTTCGACCAACTCTTATGGTATTTGTCAATATGACTGAAATATTATTAGCAATGACAGTACAGACCAAAGAATAACACAAAGATGTTGCTAACATAGACTAGTTGTTGTGGTATTCAGTCCTAAGACTGGTCTGATGCAATCCTTCATGCTAACCTATCCTGCGCAAGCTTTTTTCATTACTACATAGCTACCACATCCTCCATAATCTGCTTATCATATTCCATTCTTCGCCTCCCTCTTCTGTTCTTACTCAGATTAACTCAGATTGAAACACAGATTTACTTCCAAAAATATTGTTTTCTTTTTACTGTCCTGAGACGTTCCATGTTCAATGCCTGTAACAGTTTCTCCGTCATCTTATTTCTGCGCTGTAATCTAAATCCAAACTTTCATACATGAAAGTCTATCAGGTGGGTTTCAACGTGTTCAGTTTAAAGGCCAGCTCAGTTTATTTAATAGTTGCTCAACTTTCCACATTCCCCTTTTCAATTCCCTTCCTATGCTATTAAAACGGAGTTGTCTGTTTTAGGATCACCCTTATGTAGTCTATTAAAAGAATACTTCAAACATTGTTGTTGTTATGGTAAACAGCCCACAACTTCCCTAATATGCTTACGGAATTCCATCCTTGGCCTCACTATTCTGTTCTTACCCCACAAAAGTCCCTCTAATGCTAATTTTACAAGACCCTCATGTCTCAAAACGTGACTGGTTACTAACTATCCACCCATCTGATTTTCAACATTCTCCAATAGCACTACATTTCGAAAGCTTTTCTGTCTGCAACTCCTACCGTCTACGTTTCGCACCCATATAACGCCACACTCCATACGAACAATAATAATTTCCTAATATTCATACTTTTACGGTTTGGTTAGCACCGACTCATATAAAAAATTGTTGGAAATATAAGTTAGTTAATAAATTAAATATTTTCTGACTTTATTTAAAAAAGAGTGTCTCGGAGGAGCACTGGTGGTGGAAAACATTCCATTTTTCCCCCGCACTTTCTTTGATCTCCAGCTCAATTTACTCCAGGGAAAGAAAAACTCAAAGAAGCGAGCCTTCTACCATCGGCCAGCGCAAAGGACGTGGTTTAAAAACGAATATCAAAGATTACGAAAAGTGAAGGTACGTTTCTTTTGAATTGTAAGTACACCGATCCCATCAAATTTACAGTCGTTAATAAAAGGTAAAGCAGCGGCGACGAAAAGGTAGATTAATGTGGTTGAAAATATTAATTTATAAATATATAACTGGAGAAAAGTAGAATATCCTTCATCGAAAAGTCTGGTTTGTCTTTCACTTAAAGATTTGTAAAATCTATAGGTAACTACTTTTAAATTTACATATATCTTAAATAAATAATTCAATACAAAATGTCAGAAACAATTTAAATAAAAATATTTCTCTCTTTTCTTGGAACCTCTTGAGGTTTAGGAAATTAGGAATTCTACATGTACAACAATCTTAGTATTAATTACTGCAAAATAAATTAAAGAAATAATTATTATAAAAATATCAAAGCATTTATAATTAAATTAAGTGAATATAATTAAAAAATTATTTCTTTTAATACTATGTAAATCCTAAAAACAATATAATTTGCTGGAAAAGTTTTTAAAATAATATGCTTTTCAAGCACAATGCAACAAAATGAGTGCTTTAGTCAGAATGTTACTCGGAACATTTTTTGGTACGATCTCGATTGTAAAATGCCAAAAGTTTAAATAAGGATAACGTAAACATTATTCAACATTCAGCTGTGAAATGTAGAATAAAAGTTCAAATAGTTCTACTAATATTGTCACAAATAGTGTAAATAAAATTTATTAAGCATTGTTAGTGCACGATTTTTTCTTTTCGCTTGAAAACTTATTATTTATATAAAGTCCATAATGAATACAAATAATGACCAAAATCAAAATAAAAGAATTAAATTTAAAAACGTTTAATCATTATATTAAATTTATTGAAGTAAATGTCTTTCGTTATAATAACATAACATAAAAGACTATGGTCTTCAATTTAGTAGGCACATTTTCTTACCACAAATTTCACAAGGAGAATTTGGAAATTATTTTAATATTCTATTCTAAAATTCATATCCTCCAGGTTTCATTGATAAATATATTAGAAATACATTACATTCTTTTAGTTATAAAAATAAATCACGCACAACCAATAATAGTTAAAATTCTATTCATTATTTTCCTATAATTAGAGAAAATAAAAGATACATTAATCAACTTCTTTACAATTACTATGTAAGAGTAACGCTTGGATCTTTTATTGATTAAAATTTCGTTATGAGAAGCAATATTGACGTTGCGTCTAATTTTAGAATCTACTTTTCATGGCATTTGTAGATTTAGAAAAATAAGTGGAGAACACTATTAAGAATTTTGAATAGAACAGGAATAAAATATCGAGAAAGGTGGCTTATCTATAATCTCTACAGTACATCTCAGCAGTAATTGAAGGTCAAAAAAAGGAAGCAGAAATCAAGAAAGGAGTAAGACAAGGATGCAGTCTGTCGCCCATGCTGTTTAACTGATATATTTAACAGGCGATGAAGAAACTTAAAACGGAATATGGTAAAGGAATCATAATGCAAGGAGAAGAAATAAAACCCCTACGGTTTTCTGATGATATAACAGTATTAGAGGAGTCAGAAGAAGACTTGGAAACCATAATAAATGGCATGAACGTGGTCCTGGGGAAAGAGTACAAGAGGATTAACCGAGGTAAATCCAAGGTAATGGAGTTAAGTATTGGAAACAGAGCAATAACAAAAGGCGTTAGATTGGGAAGGGATATTTTGAAGAAGTTACGGAATTCTGCTACTTGGGCAGCATAATAAATAGAGACGGTAGAAGTACAGTAAGCATAAAGAGTAGGTTAAGACAGTCAAGGAAGTCTTTCGCAAAAAATAGGAATTCACTTTCGGGTCGTATAAGTGTGAATATTAAGAAGTCATTGCTAAAAATGTTCGTAACGAGTATAGTTTTATATGGGTGCGAAACGTGGACGGTAGGAGTTGCAGAAATGAAAAGAAATGTGGTGGTATAGGATAAAGCTGAAAATCAGATGGGTGGATAGACTCAATAACGAGGAAGTTCTAAGTAGGAAAGGAGAAGAGCGAACAATATGGAGGACGTTGACCAAGAGAAGGGATGGATTAATAGGCCACGTTTTGAGACATGAGAGTCTTGTAAGATTAGCAAAAGGAAATGAAGTATTTTAGTTGTCCCAGGTGTGATTTCGCCTCGGTAGGCACACAAGGGATACAGATCAGAAAAATAAATACACGACTTGCTATTTCTCACGGCGCATACGTTTCCTTAATTTATTATTAAATTCTTTGGTACTTATGTCGATTTTTTAGCTATAGACTCCTAACTTTAGTTCGCGTCAGATTATTAAATTTGTGCTTTCATCCGCAAGGTATTCCCGGGCCGATGTCCATTAATTTTCTTACAGATGTCAGTATGTATAGCAAGTAATGAATGACTTTCCAGTAGTTCATTATTTCCTCTGATGGTCAACACTTACTACCGCTTAGCGGATTAGGGAGGATGTGGAGTGTGGCAGTTATGCGAAAATGAAAAGGCTTGTGCAAGATAGGCAAGGATGAAGGTTTGCATTAGACCAGTCTTAGAACTGAATACCACATCATTTTCTTTTTATAATTTAACACCTAAAATGACAAAGAAATGTAGTGATCCTTTTCAGGGGATAAAACATTGATTTATCAATTGAACAAATTTTAATCATTGGTTCTTCACAAAATTCCGGAGTTCCCCGCCATTTTTTTTCACACGCCCCGAGGGAGTTTCTCGCGGGGATTCACCCGCTTTCAGCCAACTTGACATTGTTGTTGGCCTAGCTTGTCGCGCACAAAACTTAAAACGTAATAACCTCTTGTTGTAGGCCGAACTGGGCCTCATAACGCCACAATAACAACAAAATTTGCGTTTTTTCATTATAATATATTCTAAGAAAAATATTATTACACAGTTAAAAGAGCATAATCTGTTGATTAATAGAGTTTAGACTAGAATCAGGTAGCTGTACAACAGGAGTTAATATAAAAAATGCAGTCTCCTCTCGCTTCTCGATGGTTAAATCAATTAAAACAGAAGAAGAAAATGTTATGCTTTCCTTATTGTACTTAAAGCACCCGCGGGTAGGCAAGGAGTAAAAATGGTTGTTTCTACTTTTACGGGACAGATGCTCGGAACTTTGCCTTGGGTGATCCCGCCCGGACACAACAGGTAGTTTCTCCTCGAGTGGGACACCGAAGAACTCCATCGCAGCTAGATGGCACTCTGGTAGGCCTAATTTGTGTCGTCTTGTCGTCGTCGATGTTAATTTGGCAAGCTAATTATTGCCCCGCCATGAGCATTGTTCCCAGACACAATCTCGTAATGCATAACGCTACGACCCCTGGCCGCAGGGCAGCCAACCAGCGAGCTTTACACGCGCCCACCCCTTCCCCAAACTAGGAACAAGTTAACCCGTGTAGGGATATTGTAGGTAATTCCATACTCGGAGCCACGGCCGTATCTCTGCTGGTAATTCCCGCAGGAACCAGCTGCGGAAAACAAGGCAGCCTGTAACACTATTACCGCCGGCACGCCATAAATCCACCTTAAACCTTTGCCGTTGGAAATCCAGCTATTAGGCAACCACGACACCCCCGTATATTTTCCGTTTTCGCACGACACTTAGGGATGCAATTGTAATAAAAGGCTCGCTCCCCACATTCACAAGCGTCGACAAAGTGTTTACAAGTGCTGCGAAACTGGAGAAAATAAGGGTCGAATTTTTTTTAAGCCTTTAACCGCTAAAACCAGGATTAACGTTAATAATTACCGTTAAAAATGGCAAACGATTCAGTGTGCTATTTACTGATTTGGGCAGATCCATAACAACCCCTTCTCTCTTGAACTGTCGACGCTGAGGAAACTGGAACAATACATAATAGTCATGATACGAGGACGTTCAAAAGCCAAACTGTACAGGAAAACAGTGTATTTTTACTCAATGACTGTTTTACTACGTCTCAAAATAATCCTACTACTTTTAATTCACTTACTACAACGATGAAATAGTTTTTTTTATACCTAATGTCTTGTTGAACTAGTTTCCAGTTTGATCTCTTCGTTGTTGCTGAATTTTTATCCTTTTAAAGAGACCAATGAAATTGAAAATTGGAGTGAGCGAAATCTGGTCTGTAAAGAGTGTGGGGTAGTAATATCCAACCTTCTTTCTTCGACCGTTTCTTGGGTTAGTTTGGCTGCGTGAGGGCGTGCATTGCCGTGGAGAAATATCACGCATTTTCATTGCGATCCGCGACGTTTTTCTGGCTTCACTTGTTTCACCAACAAATCTGAGAAGTTTGTACGCTGATCTTCCAAATGATCAAAACAGACGGACACCTCTGGCATCTAAAAAGACGGTGACTATAACTTTTCCCGCTGATGCTTGTGTTCAGAATTTATTTCTGACAGGTGAGCTGATGTGCTTCCATTTCATGCTTTACTTTTTGGACTCTGGTTCAAAATTAATCACACTTGTTCAGAAAATGACCACCTTCCCTTTCAAAGCGTTCTTTCAAGTCGGCGCATTCTTGGAGCCGTTTTCTTGGGTTTTTGCATTAACTCTTTCGAGACCAATCTTGCACTTGTTTTACAATGCCTCAGATTGCTACTGAAGACTTTATGAACTGTGCCAACAACTACTGCAATTGTTTTGCTATATTAGGAAATCATTAATAAAATATTCGTATAGAGTGTGGCGTTATATGGGTGCTAATCGTGGACGTTAGGAGTTGCAGAAAGGAAAAGAATGGAAGCTTTCGAAGGATGATGAAAATCAGATGGGTGGATAGAGTTGGTAACCAGGAAGTTATAAGCAGATTAGGGGAAGAAAGAACAATTTCGAGGAGTTTTTTCAATATAATGGAGAGATTAATAGGCCATTTTGAGACATGAGGGTCTTGTAAAATTAGCATTTGATGGAGACGTGT
Source organism: Eucriotettix oculatus (assembly GCA_034510155.1). Taxonomy (NCBI): domain Eukaryota; kingdom Metazoa; phylum Arthropoda; class Insecta; order Orthoptera; family Tetrigidae; genus Eucriotettix; species Eucriotettix oculatus. Next base: position 23,823,387 of record CM067382.1, on the reverse strand, counting down.
GGGTTAAGAACAGAAGAGGGAGCCAAGGATGGTGGAATTCGCTATCAGAATAGGGAGAATGTGAGTTGTGGTAGTTATTTAGAAACGAAAGGATTGCGAAGAATAGGTTAGCATGGAGGGTTGCAGTCTTAGGACTGAATATTACAACAACAATAACATCATCTGTAACAGTTATATGTCGTTTCTCACGAATAATGTCGTCAATGCGGGTTTCAAGTGAAGAGGTTGACATTTCATTTAGCCAGCCAGGACGTTGCATGTGAGTCGCTGAAGTCAATATTATACAAAAAATAAATGTTAATGTCAGGGAGATCCGCTACCCTCTCAAGACTCCTGTTTTTTTGTTGTTTAGCTGACAGGGTAGTAGATGTTTTCTAGCGAGCTTGGAGTCCACTCAGTATTTTACTTGAAATATGAGTCTCACTTTGCAGACTGTACAGACCAGCGGCCAACATTATTGTATATTGTCATTAGACTTTTCCATTGTCAGAGAAAACAGGAAGAAAATATGAATAAATGATTGATATTGTCTATTACCTGACGAAAAGAAGTTATTTTACGTTCGAAGCTCTATACCGTGTTAGACACTTCTACTTCGCGAAGATTCCTCTCTCTCATTTTTTCTCTTTTTTATATAATACGTTTTGTGTAAAGTCGAGGCATATTCTCGTGATTTGAAGAGTTAGAAAAGCAGGAGTCAACGAATCACATTTCCTCAACTGGATGCCCTTCTCTACGTAACTTGGATGCTATTTCATCAAGTATGCCCAGCCTGTAGCAACGTTGTTAAAGGCTCGTTTTACACTGACGAAACTACATTTGACTGTGCAGAAATTCCGTCCTTGGTATTCTCTGAATAACGCCGCTGTATCGGATTATTCAGAAGGCGGAGCTGTTGGTGTGGTTGTGATGGTGTTCATGGGAAGGGGAGCAAGGGTTCCACTGGAAACGGCGGTGGGAGTATAATTGTTATGGAAACTAGGTATGGAATCTCCATCGGGACTTCCCAAAGGTCATTAACAGGCAGATTATTTAAGTCCTGGTGCAGTCAAGAAATTGTGAGTTCTTTCAGATTACAGTTAATTTAACGGGTAGAAAAGTCCCTCATGATAACTTGAGATTATAAATTATACGACAGAAATATTTCAACAATTAAAGTACAGTTCATCCTGAAATTTTTACATTCATAAAAGATCGATAAAATCCATTTTAATAAATATTATAGTTGTAGCAGCATTGAACAGTTAATTTCAAATATATTCACTTTTTATATACAAGCAAGTAAAACATTTAACTACAATATTACAAATTGATCTTGTACACTTTTAAAACAACATGGTATGACTCTTTTGCTATCCCACACTCTCTCTCCCCTTCCATATACCACTCCCTCCTCCTGACCCTATATATCTCCTCATTCTCTATCCCTACTACTCTCCCGACCCTATCTTTCTCCCCTCCCTCTCTTTCCCTCCCCCTCATCTCTCCCCTCCCCTTCTCCCTATCCCCCTCACCCCTTTTCGTTCTACATCTCCCTGAGTGTATTTCATATTGCTTTTTATATATGGGTGCGCACGCTTGACATAAATAAATAGAATCAAATACAAACAGTGACATTTCAATTTGTGTGTACTACTGTCAAAATATAACAGATCAAAGATATTACACAAATCGTGTTAGCTTTTATCAAGTTAATTTGCAATATTCGTCATACATACATTTACTGCATTTTACGATTCTTTAAATCATTTAAAAGTCATAGACTACTATGTTTTCAAAAATCAAGAGAAATGTAACTATGGAGAAAATGAAAATATATTAAATGCCTTTTGTGTAATGTAAGTAAAAGATTATCATGAATAAGCCCTAAAAGGTTTATGTGATCGTGAACTTAAGGAAAATTGTGTACTTTGTATCGCAAATTTAAGAAAGACAATCATGAATATTTTTTAACCTCTGTAAGATACAGGGATTACTTTTAACTCATTTTGTGGAGAGGGACTTTTTTACTTATTCAATATTCCGAGCCTATTTTGGTCCCTCTCTCTTGAGTACCGGAAGAATTTTAACTCGATCAAAACCGTGGTTAATTTGAATGAACCCCCAATCGGTGTAGATCGGCGTGTTCCCATCAATCATGCCAATTCAATTAATCGTTGAAAAAGAGACTAACATTGAATTAAGTTTTAATTAAGGCTAATATAAATAAATATCCGGCAAACAACGGCCATCCGGCAAAGCCTTCATAAAAAAAAATACACTCTGCAACGTCTCTGCATTAAAAGTACAATTGAGCCCGAAATATAAAGCTCAAACTTTTTTTAAGGTAAAAAAATGAATATGCTGATTTACCTAAATAAAGCAATGCGAGTGTTGTTACTATTTTCTAAAACTTGTTTATGTCAACCTGCATTCTCTGCAATGTCGCATATGCAATACAAGCAAAGAATTAACTAGAAAATTAATGCCTTTATGAAACTATTACATTTCCCAGAATTGAAAATTACGTAAGGAAAAAAGGTAACAGCTATTCCATTGATTTTTTCTTTGTATAATAATTTAAAAAATTATAATTGAACGTTGCATTATTTTGCATGGTCAGTTTTAGGTAACTTATTTATATCTTATTTTCTGTGACATTCAAGAAACGCAATAAATTTACAGAAATTTTGTTTAATTTAACTAATATTTGAGCTATATTCCATAATTTTAATGTTATGCTGTGCGTCTTTTCGTTGTTTTTTTCTTCATATTTTCAGGCAAATTATTTACACATTCATTATTTTTTGTTACATTCTACAGATTAAATAATATTGTCACAGAGCCTGGGCTCAAGACTGCCGTAGAACCGATAAGCCAGCCGATCACATGTCACTCCAAATTCGGAATGTGGCGTCAGTCATCCTGGTAGATTTGGGTTAAATAATTGTATTTAGTAGTCCAATTTTTCGAAATTAGGCCAAGAATTGTTAATAGTGGTCCTCCAAAAGAAATTATGTATTTTAGTGGTCCCAGGTGTGATTTCGTCTCGGTAGGCACACAAGGGATACAGAGCATCTCACACGACTTGCTAATTCTCACGAGGTATACGTTTCCTTAATGATAGCGCCGGAATTTATTATTAAATTATTTGGTACTTATGTCGATTGTTTAGCTATAGACTCCTAATTTTAGTTCGCTTTTAGTTGTGCTTTCATCCGCAAGGTATTATTGGGTCGATGTCCATTAATTTTCTTACAGATGTCAGGATGTAGAACAAGTAATGAATGACCTTGTAGTAGTTCATTATTTCCTCTGATGGTCAACTTATTTCCGGGATTATGAAAGATTTTCGTTCTACGCAGAACGCCCGGCTTCTGGAATTTTCTTAACAATTATATACAGCGGCCGTAATTGCTGGTACTAAATAGGGCGCTTAAAGGATTCCGGGCCGCCTTACGAAAAGGGTTACGAGAGACTTTTGCAAACCTACAGGGGATTAACCCCCGGAGTGCACAGATGGGTCCTAATAAACGGTGCTGCCGTGCTTTATCGAAGGCCAAAGCTCCTTAAAGCGGAGGGGTTTGCTGCGTTCCCTAATCTTGTGTTTATTGAAACGCGAAGTTCGACTTAATTTGTTCTGTTTGTTGAAGGCACTGCACTCGAGTGACCATTCAGACTAAATCTGTTTCCGGATTAGCGAGCGCCGGCGGAAGGAAAAGGTTGCTGATAATGGCCATTGTTGGCTTGTCCCTTCTTCCTCGTCTCCTGCCTGCTGTTAATATTCCATTACCGTCGCCGTCCGAGACTAAAAAACGGGAGAGAGTAAAAAAGCCGATGTAGCTGAATTTATAAAATTGCTGGACATAGCAACGTGCTTGCTGTTCCACTCTAAACAAAGCACATACAGATATCTCTACTTCAATAACTGAAATATATCATTCCTTATGTACGATTCATCTAATTACTACCATTAGAATCTAATTTAGCTGTTATATTTATATTATCATTAATATTGAAAAAGTTAACTACCCTCCAAATAATTTTAATTGTAATTTTCACCAATTTTCATTATCGATCTGCGTAATGAAATTACATTTTTCTATAATAGAATTAAACACTTTCAAGCGGGGTTTCTCTGAATAAATTTAACATATTTTCAGAGTTAGGAAACATTTGTAACATAAAATCTGTTACCTTATAATTTTTTACATATTAATTAAATAGTAGTTCAGTTTGCTGCAGTATTTGTATATATTACACACACAGAAATTATTTAAAATTATTAAAGTTCGAAGGTTTTCCCGGTGTATATTCTGAATAAACAATTCTTGGGTCTTAACCCGGATGGAAACCTAAGAATTGTTTATTTAAAATTGATTAACGTTCTTTTACATAATATGTAAATACGTAATTAAAATAATGGTTATAAAACAAAATTATTTCGATACTGGTTAATGTTTTTGTAACTATCAGAAGTAGAGCTACTTAAACGTTATTGCAAATACAGGAAATGATTTGCAATAAACAGGACTGTTTTTTTCATACTGATAAATGGCGAAATTATTTCGTAGCCGTAGCTTAAAAATATTTTAATAGTAGGCTTGGGATACGCTAAATACATGTAAAGGAAAACGATTGGTATATTAACGCAGGTCAAGGCTACTTAGTCTGAATATGTCAAATTTTAAATAATTATTTTTGTTACGACGTATTGTGCTAATTTAATTTTTCAAACTGTGGTAGATTGGGCACCAATTTACATCTACTGCAGAGTTGATACACAAAATATTACCATTAAAATCCCATCGTTTACATATTAAACAGGAATGGAATATAGTGAAATTAGTAAATTTAAACTATATTCATATTTTTATATCAACGAACAATTAACGTTAAACGTTTATTTCACATTATTATTTTCTTAGTCGTTTTCTAGCATAACTGTATTTTGTTACAAAAATCTTATATTCGTCGGATTATTTCAGCACAAAAGTGAAATATTTTAAATTTAAACGTTTTCCATGAGCGGAAAAGCTATGAGATTGACCAGACTTTGAGTAAAATAAGTAACGTTACGGCTACTACGTCAATAACCAAGCTTCAAACCAACACTATAATCCTAAATGTACGTCACTTATTAGAAACTGATTGTTTTCTAAGTAACAAATGATTAATTACAGGTAGAGGGACGAAACCGGTGGGAGCTGGTTTCTTAAAAGATTAGCTCTCGCAGGTGGAACCTTTCAGGAGATTAGGTTGAAGCTGCTTATGGAGTATCACCCTCATGTAGCCTGTTATCCCCCCTCCCCCAAAAAAAAGGCACGGAAAAGGGAATGCTGTGCCCCCATACCAATCTCCTCTCCCGTCATACGGAAGTACGTGAGAATAGTAGCTAATATCCCGACCAACCTGATGCACGTTTTCCGGGTAGGATCCTTAAACTATAGCCCAGGGGCCCTAGTCAACCCTGGGATACCTTACTCTACCTTCCAAAAAACCCCTTCTCAATTCCTTTCCTATGCTATTAAAGGGGAGACGCTTGTCCCAGGATCACCCTAATGTAGCCTGTTACTCAAGAAAACTCGGTTTTTTGAATGAATGTTCCAACAAAGCGATGCACCTCGGTCTGTTTTGAGGCGTATATATTGCGATACCGCAGATTTTGGCACGCAAAGAGTTGCAGATACATGTACAGTCTACCAGATACCTCCTAAACTGGCTGTGGTATGGAGAAGAAAATGCTGCGTCCCAACGGCAGCAGTTTTTCTAGGGCATTCCCTGCATCACTCTTTCTGTGTTATTATAAAGGGAAGCCGGGGGGAAGGTGGGCTTGAGCGAAATGCCACTGCGTGAATTACTCTCATGTAGTCTGTTACTCAAAAACTTTAATATATACACTGAATAATTGTGGCGAGTAAAATTACATCTTTGTTCCCACATATTTTCTCTGGTTTTATACCTTGAAAGTGAATTGTCAACTGCATATTGCATAAACCATCAATTAATATTTAATAAATTTATATGTATGTATGAGACTTGTTAAGTACCCAAACGTAGGTCGTGATCAATGTAATTGGACTTCTGTTATTTTTACGGACAGAATGTTTTATTTACCACTCTCTTATTTATTACATATTTATTTTGACCCACTTCCATCTATTACGTTGGTTTTTAACTTTTACAGAGAAATAAATAAGTGTAACCTTTTATTGATGTTGATTGCTGAGGAGGTCGTGTATAGGAGGGAAGGGATCATTTTTTAGAGATGAAACCGCCACTTCTCCTCAGAGGTTGATGGGCTCCAGCACCGTTAAGTCCACCTTCAGATAGCTGCACCAGTTAGAGGGGAAAAAAAAGGAGAGAGGGAAATACTTCCTTCCGGACAGAGATATAGTGCGGCTATCAAGGAGAACACTTATTGGTTTCCTGCGGGAGAAGAATAAACGTGCTTCTTTTGCGAGAAGAGTCGTGAGGCGATGAACGTCTGTATGTGTAGAGGGGGATCAAATGGCGGCAAAGGCTCATGCGTATTGGCGTCACGTCTCTAGACAGAGTCGGTCCAGATGACTCCGGAGAAACCTCTCTTAGATGGCGTTCACGGAGCCTTAACAACTCCTGAATTCGGCCTTCGCATATCACCGACCTGCATCAAGATGTTTTCTATAATTGTAACAGCGATTATACGGATTCATTCGTGATGACAGATTACAACGGCGCTCATATTTCAGATATTTGGAACTATGAACCACAGTTGCACTTTAAATAGATTGCCGCAATTCACTTATTGCAACGTAACTAGTGGCTGGGCAAGCGCTTGGATGTAAACATTCAAGAAGTTGCATCAAGTAGTGTCATACCCCGTCAGCATATGTGACGCAAGTTCTTGAAGGAATAAAACCGTTTATGATTTTAAAATAGCTAACCCATTATTCATTTATGTAAACTGGAATTCAAGTTCGAAATCTTTTTGAATGCTGTGCCTTTTATTTTGATATAATAAAATTACAAATAAGTTTGTCTTTATGCACATGGTCATAATATCCTTGTGAACAAATCCTTAAACTGTTGGGGTTTACTAACTGCGTTGTCATGATAATTTTTCTGACAATATGATGTGAAATAATAAATGAATTCAATGATGCTGAATAAATACAGTACCATTAAAACTGCCCTAGCTTCATTTCATAAGTAAATTTTTGGTATTATTTCTCAGTATAGGAACAATTACCGTATGTTATTAAAGACATTTAAAGAATTACGACCCGCATAACAGACTTATACAATAACTTTCTGAAAAATTTTGGACATAAAGTTTCGACCATCCTTTGTGATCCTTGTCAATAAACTAAATCATCTAAAGATATAATACAAAGACCATAGTCAAGATATAAAATTAACTAAGACAATTAAACAAACCATCATATAATTGATTAAGTTGTAAAGTGTCTTGTTTAATATTTACAGGAAATTTGTTGCTTCTAAACACATAACGTTTCCTAAAAAAATCTTTTCTTAAAAATTCACTTCCTTATTTAAAAAAATAGTATTATAAAAATTAAAAGAATTATTTTATTCCAAACAGCGTTTAATAATCGAAGAGTGTTTATATGAAGAAAATTTTAAATTGGCTGTATGTTACTTAACTCTAATTGACAGATCACTTAGTCTGACCAATGTATATTATCTGCGATAATTTCAATTTAAAGTTTCTTTTAAATGACACGAAACGTACTATATTTCATAATTAAATAAATAGTCAATGAATAAGACATACATTAAATTACAGCAAGTAATTATGAATAATATTGTGATATTTCGAGCACTATTCATTTATTTGGAATATATACGATAATCAATGCACTTAGAATAGTTATTACATGATGGATTTAACCGTAATTTTTTTAAAGTTATTATTTAAAAGCAATATATTAAATATAAGACATAGATAGTAACTTAATCATGATTCCAGATTAGTTTCTGAAAGTACAATGGATTAATATAAGCAATATTTACAATTTTATAATCCGAGGTTAATAATCCTATAAATTAAAAATTAATCTGCAAGTCTTTTGGGCCAAATGGCTTAGTTCTGACATTCAATTAGATTCAATTTGAGTTATGACAATTAATGATAATTTGTATTTTTAATCTGTAAATTAAAAGGTGCTATTTTTGCCTGATGAATTTCCATGTCGAGACCTAAAATATTTAATTATATCGCAGGATACCTTAGCCACGGTTTACTTCCTACAATGTTCAACGATGCGTAAAATATTTTTTCAACTTTAACTGTGGAGAAAGCTGAGGCAGCTGCCTGTTTAAGACTATGCTTAAACGAGAAGGGTTGTTCAGACTCTCGTGACTATGCCCTTAATACCATCTACCATGAAGGACAACAAAGTTTGCTTACATTTGTAAACGTTTCGTTTTCACAATTCTTTATCTTATGATTCTGGCCTATTTCTTTTCACCTCACTAATAATCCCTGTCCAAATTCTGTTTATCATAAACCCCCTTAACTTCGACCAATCTAAACCAGAGGTGGCCAAACCGTGGCGCATGCGCCAAATGTGGCGCTTTGGACGATTAAAAGTGACGCATTGCATCCTACAGTCACTTAGTATTTCGGACGAGAGGTCCCTTTCCATTGTTATAAAGCATTTTAGAGTTAGATATGTATTATAAATAAATACAATGAACGTCCAAAAGTCAGAAATAGAAGAATTTAATAACAGTACTTCAGGCAAACAAGAAAACAGACAATTCAAAGGAAGCAGCTGGAAGGTCCATTATGTCGACATGGTAACTGCCCCTGTAAATTTTTGCTGATTTCTTATACTGCCAGATCCGATCTATGAGAAGGCCCATAACATACTACCCAGAGTTTAGAGATCGAGAACTGTTAGTTTTAAGAAATTAATTCGTATAGTTTTTTATGTAAATATTTATGTAGTATTTAAATAAAGAATTGCCGGCTTAAAATTTAAATTTGTCAAAATTGTAATATTGATGTAAATTTGTTTAGGTTAAAGAATTTTTTTTATAAAAGTCCTTTCTTAATATATTCGTATTGCACCAAAATAAATAATATTCCCCATATTCATCTCAAATGAAGCTATCACCATCTCGTACACAGATATTCTAGTGTTTTGTAAATTGTTGCTTCATTAAACGGGCATAAATTACTTACTTTAACTGCGTCAAAGTTATTCCTTTTCGTTCCCTAAGTGGAACAGATTCTATCCTCATCTCTATTTACCAACCTCTAACGTCATTAGTCAGCATCTGGCTCTTACCGGACATCTATATTTTTGACGCCATCGGAGACATCAGCTTCTTCATCAAAGGTCTGCAATTTATATTTCAACCACTACCATAACCACAATCTCCGTAAGGCTAATAACATTATCATTGAAACTCAATTCACAGGGTCAATAAGTGACTCCATTTGCTTTGCTATTTGATTTATTACAGCGATATTTTCACCGTACATATGGATCAGGTACGTTGTTCTTAGTCCCATCCATGAGCAGCGCGGATATCATTAATCATGTTGAGCGCGTGATTTCTAATTGCTAAGACAGCTGATCTATTATTGGCTGAAATAAATAATCTGGTCATCCTTTCTGGTGAACCGCTTTCAACTTGAGCAATCTGAAAAACGAAAGTTGGCAGTAGTAAAAATGAATATGAATAACCACAAAACGTGGGACGAATTACAATAAAATTAATAAAGCCAATGAACGTTTCCTTTACCATAATGACACAATATCAAAATAATTTCACATTGCAAGATTATTTGAAACATTATTAAAAATTAATAAAATAATAACTACCCCATTTTAATAAGACAATATTAGCACTTATTATAAACTTTATATTTACGAACAAATTGTTCTCTTTAAAATTCTCTATGTTTAGACTGGTAAAATTTAACTTACAAAGTTATTCAAAAGCATAGGATCGATTTGTGGTCTTCTGGTTTTAGAAAATTAATTAAATGTAGCTCTTTCGCAGAAAACAATTAAGAAATAGAAAGAGCAACACACCGAATGCGAAAAAGACTTTTAGACAATCTATAAATTTACTTACTTAAAACTAATGTAATTCGAGCAATATATATGGAGTTAATAATTATTCCTTTTCAATATTTTTCCCAATTTACTACTAGTTTAAACAACAGTAAATTGATAAAAAATTATTTTAATACTTCAGATGGCCTGAGAGGCTGAAAGCGTCTTAGATTATGAATGACAAGATATAAAAAATAAATTAAAATACTTATAATTTTGTAGTTTTGCTTTTTAAATTCCAATTATTGTTTGAATGATTTAAAAATTATTTCTTATATAAAAAAAGAATTTTTTCAATATAAGCAATATAAGTGTCTAATAAAGTCATTGTGTTCTAACAGGTTCTTATTTCGCTCCTTCTTCAATAAACTTTTTATTGATGATAATGGCTCATTAATGTCAAATGTTAAATTCCAATAATTTGAAATTAAGTATGTAATCAGTAAATAACTTCACTTATATACAAAATAGGTTAAATAGCAAATCTGAATGGTGCCTTGATTTTAGTTTTGGTTAAGAGGGTGATCCTGAAACAGGCAACTCCCCTTTAGTAGCATAGGAAGGGAATTGAAAAGGGGAGATGCGGAAGGTAGAACAAGGTAGCCAAGGGTTGACTAAGGCCCCCGGCCTCTATTTTAAGGATCCGGTGTTTCAACTAAATATATGCAGAAAGTCAGTTTGCTGTGGGGTCACAGCATTCCTTTCTCCGTGTCTCCACAAGCTTTAGGAGGCAGTTGGCCGACTGATCCAATGGGATCAGCGAACAACTTTTATCGCATGCCCAAGGTCTTAGACCCCAGTACATATACCTCCTAAAATAGGTGAAGGTGCCTCAGCATGCGAGAACTGTGAGAAAACCAGAGAGAGAACGAGGCATTCCCGACGGAGTTAGGTGAGCCCCGAAATCAATCTGGGGAAGAAATACCTGTGAGGGAAAATTCCCGCAGGCATATCTGTCTCCCTTACGTGAAAACAAATAATGTAAATTGTATTCTGGCACAATAAAAAATAATAGCAAATAGTAAAACAGTCATCTGTGCAAGAATAGTTGAATTGTTTACCTAGTATATAGATGATTGTAATTTATAATGTGTACAAACTATTACAGATTTGGTTGTGTTTGATTCAAGAATGAATTTAAACTTCATATAAATACCACAATAAATAACACAGATACTTGGATTTATTAGATGGAAAAATCAATTTAGTTACAACTTCAATAACTATTAAAAGGTTATATGTATTATTAGACAAACCAATTTTAATGTATGATACAATGATTTAGTGAGCGTATACTAAAAAGTTTATAAAAATTATTTAAACAATTAAACAAATGTCCTGGGCAAAATTGTCTGATCCGTTTAAGTACCGACAATACTTAGTCCCGAGGGTTTTAATTAATCATAATTACATAGTTTTGATTACCTTGTTGAGAATTCCATCTCTTCATTCTGAACGATTTTTTTAACGCGCAAGGACATGATTTTCATATGGATGGAATACTTATGGTTATATTGGTTGTATGGAATAAAATGTAACCCTAATATCAAATCACCCCTCGTATTCGGTGAAGAGTAAGGAAACCAAATGCATGACAGTGTGGAGAAACAAATTTTACAAACCAATCAGGCTGAATGATCATTTAGAATGGTTCCTAGGCAAATTCTGCATATGAAAATTACGTGCATAATGAGGTGAAGGAAGTGTTATAAGTGTACTACGTAAGAAGCCTCACCATAAGAGCAACCAAGAAGAGTACCAGTGCTAGTTCGACTTTCATTCTATCCTACTTCTGTTTTCCCAGTGAGTGAACGTTCACAGACCTCGCTTATCAAGTACTAATTTTTAAAATTAACGACCGGTCGAAGGTTGCACGAGCCATGAGGAAGTTCCGCTCAACAATACATATAATGACTTTTAAACCCATTAAAGACGATTGCAGTTCCAAGGTAAGCGGTTGAAATGTCACAAATTACCGAGTGCAGTTAGTAGTATCTCTAGAATGTCACCCATAAGTGTCCCAATTATTTGCCACTCTTCCTACACACTAAGCTAATTAGAGGTACTTAAAAACGATATGAAACCCTAATGTTTGTTTATATTCCTCCAAAGAAATTAATCATACAATCTTAATTTATACAACAAAAAAATACACTGGACTCTCGATGCTACTTTCCGTCTTCCTTCATAAGCATTTGAACCATTGTGTTAACTATAAATGTGAGGCAGTGTGCAGGTACACGATACGCCTCCTTTGCGCGTGACGTCATCTTGGAGACTAGTCCGTGCCTCTGACTGTGACATTTGGAAATAATTTTCGGGTGTGGAGCTCTCAGTTCTTTCATAGCACAAATATTTCAACTCTTTGTTAGTCTCTTGATTGTGATTGTACACTTATTTTATTTTTTTACGTAATTAAACAAACATTATTTGAACTCAATTCAAAACATCAAAATTTTTCTCCATTTAGTTTGCTATTGACATTTATCTATTACAACTTTTATTTCAATCAACATAACTCTCAAGTACATTCTTGTTAGTTATCACTTCATCCAAAAAAATTTAAAATATTTCTAATAAATTGAGCTAATGTGCCGTTGTGAAGGAATCTGTTCTGCCTTTCCGGAGAATCGGTATCAGCTTGAACAATCTGAAAATTGAAAGTCGTCAATAATTAGTTAAATTCACATGCCTAGAGCACCAAAAAGTGGGACGAAAATCTGTTGATCTCCAATAACCCCAATGAACATAATGGTTAACGTAATTAAGTTTCGTTTGTCAATATAAGAATTTCAAACTATTTTCATAAATAAACATTTTAAGTTATTAAAAAAATATATTCAACTTCAGCAAATTAACCCATTTTAATAAAATAAAAACTATCTCTAATTATATTACAAATAACATATTTTAAAAAGTGATTCTTACCAAATTTTTCTGCATTCGAATTTGAATAAAACCCACTTACCAAATTATTTATATTTATTTACCTGAAAATTTTTGTTAAACAGACAAGCATTATGTTTTTATTTATTAAAACATGCTAATTTCATGTTAAAATATTTCTAACATTTGTCTGTCTTATTATTTAGATTCAACTATTGAAAGTCTCAAATTTTTATTCATTTAAATATCAATACAACATTTCAAAAGTGAATATTGACATGTAATTATATCATTACTACTGATTTCAAAAATTTAAGCAAGTTTAGCTGCTTCCCAACAAAAAATGAGATCGGATAAGCTTGCTTTACTTAAAAGGAACAACAGATACCGAAGGACAAATGCATGAATATAGTTATTTACATTTAAACTAATATAATGCCAGCAATTTATGTCATGGAACTTAGGATTTTTATTTATAGAACTTTTTTTCAATACGGTATAAATTGAATTAAAATATTAGTACTTGAATGCTTAAAAAATATTTAATTAAATTATTTTTTGGATCGGAAACACCCCGGTGTGAAATATCCATCACATACACGCACACACTCACTAGGTGTTAACATTACTCAAATAACCTGAAATATTTAGAACGATGTCCCATAAGATCATCATTGGATTCGAACAGAGGGTATCCAATCTTTTTTTTAACTGTTACATTCCTGAAGATGCCATCGTTAAATCAATAGTTAATTGTTCAATATAACTTAGTCTAAGGGAGAGTGTTGTCCTGTCGCCTTTCTTACCACGTAACACAGTCAGACGAGAAGGCGGCGGAATGGATACCGCACCAGTAGTGAAGTGAAGTAGAAGCAATTTTCTCTCAAGCAAATGTCTTGATCATCTCCCTCCATCTCAGAGTGGAGTCGGATAATACGGAGCTAAGGGCACCTAATTAATAAATGCATCTTTCCTATGATTTAACTTTGTGCCTGGCATATCCGTCTCCTTTCACATCCCGAATGAAGGTTGTCTGATAAGGCTAGTAACGAAATGAATTATTTTTGGAAAACTTCCTTTATTTCTGAACATAATTTCCTTCCATGACTATGGCCCTAGGAGTTTCCAATTTCTTCAGCCCATCACAAAAATATGTTTTTTCGAACTCCAAAATACTCCGTCACATTCTCGATCACTTCCTGATTTGATGGAGATTTCTCACCACCAAGCCAAATTTTCACGTTCGGGAACAAGAAAAAAAATCTCTTGGTGCTAGGTCTGGTGAATAAGACAGACGAGGAACGAATTTTAATACCATTGATACTTTGTCATTTCTCAATCAGTACCCGTTTCAAACGATCCAACAGAGCAGAATAATAGAGCCCAGTTATGGCTGTGCCCTTTTCCAATAAATCTATGAATATTATAGACTGAGAATCCAAATGACGGTGGCCATCACCTATACAGCTCACTAGAGGGTCTTTGACCAGCTTTTGTCATTGTTTCCATTGTTTTTTGGGTCTCTGTAGTGTAGTGATAGATCCATCTACTGTTACGAATCTGCGCAAAAAAGTCTTGGGGATTACGCATCAACAATCAACCTGGATTCTGCGTCAAAATGTTTTTCCGAATCTTCTTTTGGTCCAATGTCAATGGTCGTTGCACCCATCACGCACAGTTTTCATGGAGGATGAAATGCATTCGTTCAGTTGGGAAGCCTACAGCTTAAGCTACCTCACGCAGTTTTAGTCTGCGATCTTCCATTACGATATTGTGAACATTTTGGATGTTTTCCTGGTTGGTGACCACAATTGGACGGCCGGAGCGAGATTCAACTTCTGTGCTTTGGCGATCTCGTTCAATCCTGAAGTAAATGCTCTTCAATATTGGTGGCGAGTCCGCATGAACTTTATCCAATTCAAATAACTTAGAAGTGTTTAATGACATCGCGAAATCCTTTTTTTTTTCATTTCCTCCACCTGACTACACATCTAACACTACAGAAGACTGCGAACAATTTCTAGCCTCAGAAAATATCGAGTGATATTAAGTAGTTATCAACAAAATCTGGAGAAATGGAGAAATTGGCGTTCTTAATATCATCAAAGGACACGCAGATGGATCTCCAGGTCATCGCGTAAGAAAAGTGCAGCTGCTTGGTGACTTTAAGGCAAGGAAGGAGAAGGAAATTTACAGACAAATAGTAAGCTATCCAAAACCACTGCACAATCAGATCGGGCTGTTTAACTACTTACATCAGTTCATAGGCAAATTGTGCAAAGGAACATCTACTGATTGACGTGTATAGTGAGTTAAAGGAAGACTTAAATACGTACTACGCAATTTTCCTTACCGTAAGAGCAATCAAGAAGAGTACCAGCACAAGTGTTATTAGTTTCATATTGTAGTCCTACTTCTGCTTATTCCCATACGCAAGTGACTACTCACGGACCTGGCTTACCTTTTAAAATAAACTGCCGGTTGAAGGTTACAAGAGCCTTGAGGAAGTTTCACTCAACAAAGGTATACTTTCATTTAACTTTTAAAACCATTAGGGGCGATTGCATTTTCAAGGTAAGCGGTACAAATGCAGCAAATTATCAGTTGCAGTTAGCGATATTTGCGAATTTTTCTCTGCTTTGCGATTAAAAATAAGTATCCCAATTATTTATCACTCTTGCACAAAGTTAATTACAAAAATCAGACGCATTGCAAAACCTCTTAATATCAACAAACGTAAAAACTATATTTCTATACTTTCTGTATAACTTTTGAAACCAATAAAGGCGACTCAATTTCAAGGAAGTCGGTAGAAATGCTGCAAATTATTAGTTGCAGTTAGCAATATTTTCGGATGTTACTTTAAATAACGATTACCCTAAACTGTTTCAATTATTTATCACTCTTTCAACACACAAAGTTACTTACTAAACAGCTGCATGTCCACATAACTTAAAAGTTGGTTTGTCACGAAAAAAGTATGTTACATCCGGAAGAAGTTGTTTAAACCTGTTAAAATTTATTTGTAAAAGAAAATGGGAGTTTAAAACCATTCTATCGCCTTTGATAGTGTTGAGTTTTGGACGGTTTAGTCAAAGATCCTTATGTACCGCGTCTTTCCTATTAACTATCCCGAGTTTTTCTTACTTCGATCGTTGAAGAAGAGAAGACAACGGATATAAGTCCAACTCTCTTTTAGTCTGATCATCGACGGTTACGAATCTGCGAAATATGTCTTGAAGGTTATGCTTAAACATTGCTAGATTCAGAATCTTTCCCTCGTTCAAGAGTAATAAAGTTTCGCCGAACAGTGATATACATTACTTTGCGTACAAAAAAAACCAGTAAAGGCGATTACACTTTCAAGGTAAAAAGGAAGTAATACCGTAAATTACGAGAGACAGATAGTAATATCTCTGAAAGTAACTCTACCTGAGGATTATCCGTAAGTGTAAGATAATTACAGAAAGGAAAGAGGTATTTCATAACAAACTGAAACCCAAATACGGGAAAAGCTTTTTATGTGTTTGTCAAGAAAACTATAAAGCCGAAGAAATTAATTGTAAAATAAGATGAAGGTGAATATAAAATTCGTAAAGTATCCCGTCAACATTTCTACTTATTCAAGCCAACAATCATTAAATTTGGAAGGGCAATAAGATTTTTTATTTAATTTAAATGTATTGTATTTTGTGTTTTTAAATTTAAAAATAAAATGTAATGAAAGCAAATAATTAATTAGTGGTTAACGAACAGAAAAATGGACATTACCACTATCTTGTTTTGGAAATTCTTAATTGTAAATAATATGTAAACAATAGTTGTATAATAATATGTAAATATACTAATATGCTAATTACAAGGCAGTCGATGAGACCTTTATAAATAAAAGGAAAAAAGCCAACAATGAAACAACTCAAAATAAAAATCATTTCAATATTGTCAAAGTTATTGACAATATTAAACATCATTCTGTATACATTTGACAAGTTTAACACCCAAATATATAAATAACCAGACATTTCGAACCTCCACGAGGATGAGTCCATCCATTATAAAATTGGTTAATTTGTGTATAAATTCCTAATAATTTTTTTTGTCTCTACTTGTCTTCAAATAGGTCATGAAGAGTTTTGTTTTATTCCAGAGATTTAATATAGATATTATTTTACTTTTTATTACTATAGTAGGGAATATCATTATTCAGTTTTTTCGGGTATTCGATTGTCTGGGTATAAAAGAGAGAAAGAAAGATGAGAAGATTTTTTTTGGGGTTAACAGACTACATGAGGGTGACCCGGAAACTGCCCTTTATTAGCATAGGAAGGGAATTGAAAAGGGGGGATGTGGAATGGGAATGGCAAATTATAACTATTTACAGAAACACGTGAAAGAATATAAATGTATAATAATTAAGGTAATATGGATGACCAAAAGTTATAAATAGAATAATTTTAATTAATACGTGTCGTCCAATTTAAAATGTAATTCAATAAGATTTAAGTTGATGAACTTAGCGGTACTGGAAGTTGGGGACGAAACGTCTTATTTAAAATTGAAATTATTCTAGTTCTCACTATTGGCTATTCATAGCACTTTAAAAATTTTGAGTGTATATATATATATATAATTATTGGTAATCTCATCTGACTGAATATAATCATAAACTAATAAAAATATCCAATCATAAAAATTAACGAGACGTTTCGTGTTTCATTTAGGACTTTATCACGTGCAGAGAAGAATTTGGGAATTCTACACAAAATTTATTTTTAATGTCTAATTTTAATATTACAATACGTCAAAGTAGAGAAATTATTATTAATATCCGTAACTAGATTTAGGACGAAAATTCGAGTAACTTTTATGTTTTCAAATTATTTCTAACAAATTTCAGTGTTTTCTTTAATTTATAAATGTAAATTGTAATAATTATTAAAATTTAATTATTATGTGTGCAGTTCATTACGAATTGCAAATTTGTTTAACAAGAATAAATAATAAGGTACATTAGCCTTATGTTGTTACTTTCTTATTGTTTTTTTTTTTGGATAACAGGCTACTTGAGGGTGATCCTGAAACAGGCAACTCCCCTTAAATAGCATAGGAAGGGAATTGAAAAGGGGGGATGCGGAAGGTAGAGCAAGGTAGCCAAGGGTTAACTAGGGCCCCCGGGCTATGGTTTAAGGATCCTACCCGGTGTTTCACCTAAAGAGATGCTGGGAAAACCCTAGAAAACCTGCATCAGGTAGGTCGGGCATTGGGAACTATTCTCACGCCCTTCCGAATGACGGGAGACGAGTCTGCTGTGGGGTCGCTGCATTCCCTTCTCCGTGTCTCCACCAGTTTCAGGAGGCAGTTGGCCGACTGATCCAATGGTATTAGCGGAGAACTCTTGCCATATGCCCAAGGTCTTTGACCCCGGTACATATACCTCCTAAAATAGGTGAAGGTGTCTCGGCATATGAGAACTTTGATAAAAAAAATACCCAGAGAGAGTGCGAGGCATTCCCGACATGATCAGGTGAGCCCCGCAGTCACTCTGGGCTGAAGCGTCTGCCAGAAAACTCCCGCAGCGCCCACTCCTGAGCGTGCCAGGATCGTTACTTTCCTAGTTTATTTGTAGTTTCATAATTGTTTAATTTTTCTATTTAGTTATGAGTTACTTCTGCTAATAAAGGTATGCTAATTTTTTGCGTCGACAAAATGTTATCAAACGTTTCAGTATATGTTGAGGTAGTTAAGTCTTTACTGCTTTTTGCCGTCGAGATTTAGTTTAAAATTGTTTAATTCGTTAGCATTTATTATTTTACAAAATTTAATAAAATTTATGATTCAAGTCAGCTTCTGTGCTTCTAAGATCGACAGGGAATTAATTTCTCCGACAGAAGTTGACCGTTTCTTTTCTTCATTCTGAACTGCGGATACTGCAATCAACAATGTTATAGTAATTAAAATAATCTAAACATTTATTTGGAAGACGTTTCATCCTCCTTACTTTCGGGATCTCCTCAGTTCAGTCATTGAAAGAGAACAAAAATTACTAGTAACAACAATGAACGTCTGTGAATAACATATACAAATTTAATATCCGTGTAACGGACATTTACACAAAATTTTGAATTTTTTTTTCACATATACTATACGTTCCGACCATCCATTGTGGACGTTTTCAATAATTGATTTCAAATATTGACAAGGACCACAAAGGATTGCCGCAACGTCTAGAATATGTTAAAAATCCATATTTTCGTCCCCAGATGTTTACGGAGTAACATGAGATTTTTGTTATAATTTAATTAAAAAATTGAGGAGGGCTTGTTAGTTGAGGGACGAAACGTTTTCAAATAAATTATTCCATTTCTGGCTTTCGGCCATTCTTTGTGTTCTATTTATAATGAACAATATTGTTTTTTGTAATTGTTAGTTCCAGTTTGTCGAAGACTGTCATTGTTGTGTTAATTTTTTATTGATATTACTACACTTGCACCTTAATTGTTAAATTCGTACCTCCTATTACTTCCTAAGTAATAAACCATCCAAATTATTCGGAACCTCTTCAGGTACATGTCAGAATTTAACTTATTTCTTGAAATATAAATACAAACTTAAAATTTTAATGCGAAAATTTCTAAAAGTGTGTGCATTACACACACATTACAGCGTTTAAAGTTACACTTTAACAGTTTCACCTATTCAGTTTCCATAATTACTTTTGATCCTTCGCCGTAATCAACGGTTGGCATTGTGTGTTCGTAGCACGCATCGCTCAAACTAAAACAATTGTTACATAATTAATAACAAAGAAACTGTTATGATTCACGTTTATGTTTCGTTATGACGTGAAATTTAATAGCTACATTTTCATCGAATAATTTTCATAATAATAAACGATACGTTGAGTCTGAAAATTTTCGGCTAGGAAATTGAAGCAATGGGCGTTAAGTATAAATAAATACGAATAATTTGAATTACATACATTTAGATTGAAGAACGGATTTCTCATGAATACACATAAATATAATTGTTTTAAATTCAAATTATCGTAGCTTTACTGGCCCATTTATTTATTACATTTAAACAGATTGCAAAGATCGGAACGTTCTTCAGTAAAGTAAAGCCATGATATGTTTCGTTTAAAAATATATAGATTTTAATTTTTTTGGGAAAATAACCACAACGTTTCAAGTGTTTATTGATATTACAAGATTGTAAAAATCAACTTACTAATTAATTAATTGGATTTGATACGAAAATTCACGTGACGTAAAGGAACAAATATTCCGCAGTGTCAAACTTTTAATTTTGTAAATTTTCCCAATGGAATATTTTTCACCTTGTCTTGTAATCATAAGTCAAAACAATTACTAAATGTCAGTGTTCATGACAGATTGTAAGTTATAAATAAATAAAAACTATATATTAGTATTTATCGTCACTATTTTTATTTTTTTAACTCTTGCGATCTCAGTGACACTACTTTTTAAATATTTTTATCAAATCAAAAACCTTTACAACATTAAAAAATATATGCAAGGACGTTATTTACGTGTTTTGTATTATCATAGTATAATGTACAGAAATGTCGTTTAATAAAATATTATAAACTTAATATTAAATTATATATATTAAAAACACACTTTTAGAACGTTGTTTAGTAAAATTGGCTGGAGGAAGACTGTATTTCTATGCTGCCTCATTGGCCCTCTTTTTATTTATTGTAAATTTTAACGTCGGAAAACTATGTTGCAAAATTTGATATATGGATTATGGATTATAAATATTAATAATAATTATTATTTGGAATCTTAATGTTTACAGTTGTTTTAATAACATTTTGTAGCCAACCTGATGCGGGTACAAAATTGAACGGAAACGTTAATTATTATTTAATGACACCTATTAAAATATTAAAGCCTGTTATAATGTATATAATGTTATAATGAACCGTAAAATTTTTTATTAAGTTTTCATTCTTTTTCTAACATTTATTTAACAATGCAATAACTAAAATAATCTAAAAGACGAGTGGGGATAAATTTTTTAGAGAAAAATAAATATTTCATGTTAATGGTCATGAAGAATAAATTGGTCGGCATTTATTAGACTTTGTTGTTTTTTCATAAATATGTTTGAATATTTAACATTACTTTCAAACTAATCAATTTGTAAGAAATATTTTCAATGAACAGACATTAGCAATACGTATCGTACTTATGTTTTGAAAGGTTTCCAGGAGGTCAAAATAATTAATTTGATACGCTGATTTATTTTTATATAGACATGATCTATATAATTGAATTATGAGAGTAATTACAATATGAAACCACCTTTCTGCTTCGATGGTCAGTGTCGTACATTACTTCACATCTACATTAAACCTCTGGAAATCACATATGAAGAATGACAATTTTCCGCATTTTCCGATTTTAAAAATGGTCAAAGAAAATAATTTAATTACCAATTTTAAGAATTCTACAATTTAGAAGCATTTATTTATAGTCTTCAATAACCCTTTTGCTGAAATTCACGCCACGGCTGTTAATAAAACCGCAAATACGGAGGGATTAGAATTAAATACGAAAAAGTATGTTCAAACTTAATTCACGTCATCGTGAAGAAACTGTTTATATTTTAGCTAACAAAAATAATTTCAGAACCTCTTCTGCTCCCTAATTACAACCTAAAAATATTCGTATTGCTGCTGCAACATCCGTGTATCAAGCATTTGATAGAGTGTGGCATGAAGGTCTGCTAACCAAAATAAAGGAACATCTACCGGACACATACTTTAGAATAGTTCAAACCTACCTACATAAAAGAACATACTCCGTTAAAAGTGGGAATAGCACATCAACGACTTCACTGATTCTCTCTGGTGTCCCCCGAGGTAGTATTATAGGTCCTTAACTATATTTAATTTTTTCCTCGGACTTTCCAGTGTCAGACGACGTAAAGGTAGCCCAGTTCGCAGACGATGTTGCTATCCTAGTCAAGGGTTCATGCCGAGAAGCTGCCTCAAAAGCACACGAATATCTGCACCTCGTCGAAGACTGGTGTAAAAAGTGGCGTGTAAAGCTATCACTTCAAAAGTGGAAAATAGTTAAATTTACGTATAAGGGGAACATTTCAAACTATCCGATTACCTTATTTGGTGAAAATATACCATATGCTACTGAAGTACAATACCTCGGCTTGACACTCGACTCAAAATTAACATGGGCCCCACACATCTTATTAGTGATTCAAAAAGTTAGGTACAGATTAAAACAACTAAAATTATAATTAGCTGGAAACTCAACACTATCAATGAAAATAAAGAGACTCGTATATATGACAATAATACGGCCAATATGGCTATATGGCTGTGGATTATGGGGTTCTGCGGCTGCATCTCAAATCAAAAGAATTCAAACATCCCAGAACAGAATACTAAGAATAATATCAAATGCACCATGGTAGATAAGAAACAGCATCTTACACAGCGATTTAAACATTCCTACAGTTCTCCAATCCATCAACTCCAATTATCTCAAGCTCCACACTTCTATGACAGGCCACAGCAACCTATTAATAAGTGATACAGCAAACAACCTTCCTCAACCCAAGCACCATAGAAGATTAAAAAGAAAACGTCCAACAGACCTTTTGGAGCAGTGAAACCAGAACTTCAACTAATCATAAATACTACAATAATCATTTCATTAATTAAAATTTTCTATAATTTCCTGTAAACAATCATATGCTGGGGCCTGCTATTGAGCAGTTTTCCCATTCATGTGTCAAGTTATGTCAGTAAATAATATTATCATAACTAAATTGTACACTGTACAGATAAAGTTTTCTTTTGATTAAAAAAATGAGCTAAACGGGGTTGTCGACTCCTATTTTAGGTTAGTTTTTTAATTAACATACAGATGTTTATTATACTATAATAATAATTCAATAAATCAATAATCAGTCATCTTCAGTAATAAATAAAAATTATTTTTAAAAGCCTCTTTGTCAGTTATTATTTTATTATGATGAAATATACTACGTTTTGTCCAATTTTATACTTCTTCAGGTATGAAAATTATTAAATAAAAATTAAGTTCATTATTACTGAACGAATGTTGAAATTTTTTTTACAATTTAGTCTCTTAAGCATTTATTTTCCATATAACAAAGATTTAAAAGAAGATAATGTTATACAAATTTGAAATTTAATATTGTTTGCTCTTTATTTCACTTACGACTAAATATTCTTTATTTTCTTTCTGTGCATTCTATTTTCAAAGTTTAATACAAGTTTGTTATTTCAAATCTGAATAAAAACATTTTATAAGTAGTTTATCTGATATTTAATTAAATAATTAAACGAATTGTAACAGCGTCTTTTACGAATGAAGGATTCATAAAGTGAACAGCTAAATTTTTTTATACCCGAAGAAGCCTCAAATGACAGACGAAATGTCGTATATTTCATAAATAAAAGAGAAACTGACGAAGTGTCTTTTATTTATTTAAATGTTAGATACTGATATTTATTTTAGACATCTACTAAGTTTCGTCCGTATTTGTAGACTTCATCATGTAAATTTTATATACAAACGGTCAGCGGCGGTTACGACAGAAAACTAAAATAAATTAAATTTCAACGTTGTTCACTGACAAATTAGATATAGTTTTTATTCATAATTTAATAATAAATATTATGTTTAGATTATAAATTTAGTAGTTATTCAGAGTATCAAAGCTTAAAAATTAATTAAACTACTATAATTACTTTCTCCTATTCTTTGCATGTTTCAAATTTTTCATTGATTTCAAACTGTTTTATCGAACAGCAAACTGCTATGGCAATTGTAGTAAGTAGCCAGTAACGTATATTTAACGATAATGAAGTTGCTATTATCGAATAAATGGGGCATTGTTGAAAAAGTTAATCTCAACGGCTCCGTCAGTTTGAAAGCAGACACGGAGCGAGTAACAACGTCATGTTGGCCGCAGACAGACTCGTGACTTGCGTTTACAACATGGCACACGAGATTTACGAATCAAGATTGCAGTACCATCTAGTTAAATGTCGGAGGGCCCACGGTGGCCAAAATAAATACATATGCGTGTTCGACAGTACACATCACGTTGAAAGATCCGAGAAATGGAAGCACGAGTCGACTTGTCCCAACCGTCGAGTGCTGGAGGAGTCGAAGTACTACATGGATGGTGAACGTACCAACGCGGATATTTGTGCAAAGAACTACGTGCCTGTCAACATCCCGCCTCCGGAAGAAGACTGGGACGATGATCCTCCGTACCACTTCGATCCGGAGAAGGCGTCGGCCTGCAGACCTGTCATCCGCATCATGAACGGCGGGACGCGCTCGGAACGTCGCGAATTCAGGGATAAGGAGCGGATTCGCATGAAGCAGCTGACCACCTATTACCTGCCACCTACTAACCACTACTCCAGGAAGGGATAACTTCTATGGCAAGTGCCATCATTTTTCAATACCATCCTCAGTATTGAGAAATTTTTGCGATATAATTCTTCTTTGGGTACAAACATTCAACATAACAGTTAATTTTTCTTCTTTCTTTAACTTGTCCTTTTATACCTTGCGATTTGAAAGTTTTTGGCAGAGATATCGCCATTATTTTAATCAGTTTTCAAGTGTGCTAGGGATTGGTCAACATCACTCAAATACGTAGACAAACACCCAAGCCCTTGCCAGGAATCGAACCCGGGACTACTGGTACGACGCAGTGACGCTAGTCACCAGATCACAGGGGCCGAAAAAAATACAAAAGTGAAATACGTCAAAAAAATTTTAATAAAATGAAAAATTTATATTACTATACCCATGAAGCATTTGGTGTAGCGTCATTTGCCGCGAATATAATATCTTAATGAAGTATTAAAATATTTGTAATTTAGTACATTTTTTCCTTCTTTATATACATCTTTGAAATTAATTTAAAGATTTTATCATTGAAATATTTCTAATTAGTAAAACATTTTCCTTTATCCTACATAACTGAGCTGAATTGAAAGCTTAAAATTCAAATATTTCAAATTTATTAAAAGATTTTCCTTAAGTTGTTACAGCATTGAAATTGATTTAAATACTTTATTCATTCTTTATAGCTTCCAAAATAATTTGGAGACTATCGCTTAGTTATTAATAATTGATTTTTCTGCATTCTATACAGTTTTGAGATCTATTTACTTAATGATTCAAATATTTCAAATTTAGCAAAATGTTTTCCTTTAACTGCTACAGTTATGAAATAACTTAAAAAATTTTATATCAGAAATATTTGTAGTTTATTAAAATATTTTTCTTCATTCTATAAGACTTTGAAATTAATTTTAATTTAGTAAATGATTTTTCTGCATTCTATGCAACGTTTCAAACAGATAATTTACAAGGAAAACCTGCGGAAGTTAACTTTGAGATCAATTTAAAAACTTGATTAAAATATTTCATACTTGTAATTTGCTAAATGATTCAAATTATTCATATGGAAGTCAAATAACACAACCTCTGTTTTGCTATAAATTAGAGTAATTCTTAACATTTTTAATTAACTGACTTAATTGAAATTTTTTTTCAGTAAATTTAAAAGATTATATTAATGAAAGTATTTTTCCGTTTTAGAATCTCTTATGGTGCAAGTATAAAAATTTTGGAATTTATTTATTGAAGCATCGTTTTTCCAACTTGCAATATATTTGTAAAGCACGTACCGTAAACAATTTTCTCTTCAAAAATTTTAAAATTGATGTTTTTATGAAATAAATTATATTCAGGCTAATAATATTTCTATATTTGCACCCGAATAAGTTCCAAAAGGTGTTAATTTGCAGTTTATAAATATGCTAATTATTCTTTTTATTAAAACATATTTCTGATTTATAAATTTGGCTGGTTTTTAATTTAATAATTGCTAAAAGGAAAACTTATTTGACCTCCATAATCACATAACAATAATTTTAGTTAAAAAGAAAAGAAAATTAATAGTGACTTGCGAGTGTTGTTGGTATTGTGATTTTTCTCAGACTTTTTTTGAAGTAACGTACTTATTTTAAGGTACCAGGAGATTTCATGATTCCATTAACATCAGCGCTTTGGCTTTTATCACATTTAACTCTCATAAAGCGTCACATTTTTGTAAATTTACCGTTTACGCCCCCGTAAACGGTTAATTTACAAAAATGTGACGCTCTCATTGATGGTTTTATAACATGTTGACAAACATATTACTGTCGAATTAAATACTGTAGCGGGCTACTATAAATGATTTCCCCGGGCATTACCACAAAAATTTTTTATCTCCTTCCGAATTTATGTCTACGTTATTAATTTTATAGACGTTTTGATAACTATTGCAAATACCCAAATGTATATGACATGGAATTAACTTTGCTTAAAATACTTTAATTTGTGTACGAAATAAATCTAATTAATTATTTTTATGCAGATGGAGTATTTTGCTGAACTTAATAAAAGGGTAAAGAAAATTCCATCCCAGAAGTGAATGTCAAACTATTTTTATGGGAATTCAAGTTTTCTTGATTTATTTCTATGTGATTAAGTTTCTAGAATTCTAATGTTTTTATGAATACACACTTCTTACTTAATTGTTATAGTTGTTATTAATATTTAATTTTATTTTCTATAATAAAATTTACAACAAAATTTGCTTTCTTTTTTCATTTATATATTTTTATTCATGACCTTCAGCCAATATTTGTTCTTTTGTAGTCTTTGTAGTCTTGTACAGAGAAGAATGAATAATATTGAAACGTAACATTTATATAATTTAAAAAAGTATTTTCCAGACTTGATTTTTAATTAAAATTTCATAATATGGATATTTCGGCTTTTATTTAACGTTTGGAGAAATTATCTGAGGAGGTCCCAAATATCACGACGAAACTTCTGTTTAATTAAATTAAAACTTTGTAATTTGGTCGTAATTTTAGTGGATTTATTTTCATATTATTGTATACAACACGGCAGGATGTCTCGGAGAGATAAGTATGGAATTTTTAAAGTTTTTTTAAAAAAAATTGTTAATATTGCCTGTTTAGAGTAAAGTAAACAAATAATTAACGAATGAAAATATCCCCGTAATACACAACTAATGAATTTGTTGTAGCATGAGTGGAGCTAAATTTTAATTTAATTTTTAATTGCGATAAATAATGTTTTTCCCATTTTTATCAATGTTTTGTTTTTGGTTGCTGTAATTGTTAAAAATAAAGACGTGAGTGTTTTAAAATGATTCCTTAATATGCAACCCAATCATATGCAGTGTCATCTCTTTTATTTTTTATATTTATTTTCCGTTCGATAATGTAGCAACGTTGATATCACTTAAATGGGCGACAGACAGGCAGAGGATAGCAGCAACAGGGAAGTTGTTCTGTCACACATTTTTAATTAGATATACCAACGCAATTTTGGTCAATATTAGCTAAAAAAAAGAAAATCTCCATTTACGTCACTTTATCTTGCTTAAGCCTTATAGAATCTTTGGAGAATGATCTTTGATTATTTTATCTTCAATGGCAGTCAAAAATCTTGCACAATTGAATATACTATGACTAATGTGTATTACATTAAACGTAAAAGTCATCTAGTGTAATTTATTGACAACAAATTTACTGAATTTCATCATATTGTCGAAGCTGTGAACGGTATGTTTGAGTTAATTTATTTTTATTGATATCTTATTACGGTCCGTCTTTTGTGCACAATTAGCCTTCTAAATGTTTGTAGTTCCCAGTAGAATACTTATTACTATTCTTATATTATTAATATCATTATCAATTTTTAAACGTCAATAACCAGATTTGCAGGTAATATTCGAATCAAAATTTAGCCTTGTTTACCGTTCAAATTGAATACTTTTGTTTTGCATTCGTTTTACATTTTTTCAAACAATAGATACCGTTATCAACACAGTAACAAACCGAAAAGTACCTGCCATTATTTATTATCAGTACCGTGGTATAATATATTTACATAAAATAAATTAATAACATGCGCATAACATTCGGTTTAAGTCACTATTATAGTCAGTAATATTAGTTAAAGTTATCTGATTTCATTGGTTTCAATGAAGAACAAGCCAACTCAGTTAATAATTTGCCATTATTATCAATATTAACAGTTTTATTTTTCTGTAAATAATATATAATGATTGGCCAAAAGTCAGAAACGGAAAAATATTAATTTAAAATTAAACGTTTCGTTCCCAAACATTCAGTCATTGTGTTAGTCAGCTTATTGAAAACAGTCAAATTCTGTTTCAATTCAGGTATAACTGGCATAGCCTTAAAAATTTGATGGGATTGTTGATAAAGTATTTTGTAGCCATAGAGGAATTTGGTTTTATCAATGGCGGTCAAACGACTACTTATCCCAAATGCGTTCTAATAAGTGAAATGTCATGTTGACATTATTGAATCGCGTCATTTATAAACAGCGAATTGAAGTAGTTTAACAGCAAATATGGAGATTTTGTGCTAACGCCGCATTACAGTTTGGTAATTATCACGTAATAAAAGGTTTAATATCCGATTTCTATTATAAACAATGCAGCATCAGTATACTATTTCCCTTTGATTACTGTGCAAATTTACGTGGTGGTCGGGGCTCGCTGATGTAATGTACATCAGCCAAGTAAATACAAATCGAGTTCATCTCTGTCGTTTATTGGTGTCAATTAGTCGGGTAATATGTGGTTACCATACATTTCTCCCGGCAATTAATACGAAACGAACTACAAGGTTTGCGGTCTCCTGGGCAGCGGACAGTGCGCAAAGCTAACTTAAATTATCCGAATTTGACTCTAGGCAAACCGCAGCTGCATATAATTAGAGACAAGTGTCATTTTGAATAATGGAGGAGAGAAATCGTAAATAATTTCACTGCGAACACAGGTAATGGAGATGATTGCAGGGGGTGAGGTCTTATACCAAATATATGGCTACTCCTTTTTATTCCATTCAGTTTACGTTGGGTCAATCCAAGCCAAGTAGTCCAGCACTGGTTGCCGCACCAGCTCAGAAAAATATTTAACATTTTGTTTGTGCATTGCCTCATGTTTTGACAGTTCAGAACTAATTTTGTTTCATTTATATTGTGTCCGATTCAAAAATGGCCGCCGCTGTAGTTGTAGCCCACACGCCGTTTTTAGCGTTTGCAGATATCTACGAATTTCTAAATTATCCACGACTGTATTGACGTATCTTTTCGAAATAAACTGCTTCGTGTTCAGAACACTCAGACCTACAAGTTACAACCCTAATAGTATTTTTTCATGTACTCTGTGTACACGCCCATCCGAATGAAGGGGAGGGGTGGGTTAACAGGCTACATGAGGGTGATCCTGAAACAGGCAACTCCCCTTTAATAGCATAGGAAATGTAGTGAATGCGGAAGGTAGAGCAAGGTAGCCAAGGCAGCCAAGGGTTGACTAGGGCCCCGGGCTATAGTTTCAGGATCCTACCCCGTGTTTCACCTAATGAGATGCAGGGAAAACCCTAGAAAGCCTGCATCAGGTAGGTCGGGAATTGGGTACTATTCTCACGCCCTTCCGAATGCAAGGAAACGAATTTGCTGTGGGGTCGTAGCATTCCCTTCTCAGTGTCTCAACCAGTTTCAGGAGGCAGTTGGCCGACTGATCCAATGGGATCAGCGGCAAAAAACGAAACAGAGTACGAAGCATTACTGACGTAATCAGGTGGGGTGGGGGAATGTCTGTGAGAGAAAACTCCCACAATGAAGGGGTGATTGGGTGGGGGGGGCGGGGGGGTTAACAGGCTACATGAAGGTGATCCTGAAACAGGCAACTCCCCTTTTAATAGCACATTAAGGGAATTGAAAAGGGGGGATGCGGAAGGTAGAGCAAGGTAGCCAAGGGTTGACTAACTGGCGAACAGGGTCCGTGATGAACCAGTGCCATCTTTAACTCGTTCATTTTCGACATCCAGGTAAAGAGTGTGAGAACTGGTGCGTTAAGGTGAAGAATCAACACATTCGGTTTTTTTTTATATTTCATCACTCGGACGCAATATCATCTCTACTACACGCTGTTGGGTGTTTTTCCTTTCAGAAGGTAATCGTTGAAAAATATTCCACTTGCATCCCAAACGACAGACACCGTGATCTTTATAGCAGATGGACTGTCTTCTCTTTGGAGCCGATTCTCCCCTTTAAGGCCATCGTTTAGCCAGGTCTTTCGTCCTAAGTGTGAAGTTATGGACACATGTTTCACTCTGGGTGGCAAAAAGCTTGGCTATATTGCTGTGAAACATCGCCAAACAATCGATTGAAACTTCATCTCAATACGATTTTTGTTCCATTGCAAGCAAACGTGGCACTCATCTTAGCAGAGCTTTCTAATTTTCAGTCAATATGCGACGTAGAATAGTTTTTGAATTATACTTGATCTGCTACCCCAACGGCCATCCAATTCTTCCCTTGGTCTTCCACTGCAATGTTCATCTTGACAGCTCATACGGTCTTGTTTAAACTTCGCCACCCAATACTTATTGTTGCAAAAAAAGGAGAGTAGCATGACTTTGATATTGGCTGGACTGAGACCTTTCAAAAGATGCTTATAAATTCATCAAGATCGTTCACTTTGATGACTGTCAAACAGCAACCCGTCGGGTACTGGTGGGACTACCCTTCAAGTAGTCAGGGTCATCCGAATTTCTACCCTGTACTCTTTCTACTAGTAAATAGTTCGGATTTTCTAAGAATTTCAGTAAGTGATTAATGAAACTCTGCTATCACAGTTTTCTTTTTGTATAAATATCCACTGTGGCTCTACCAACGTTTTCCTGGTATTGTTGTCAAGCTTTCGCAGAATGTTAGATATGGTACGATAACTTTCCCATTGTTAAGTGAGCCTAAAGCTCTGATAACTGAATTCTAAATTATTCGTTGTTGCATTTTACACAGCCCAGTAATGAATATTCAAAGCGCGCAGAACCTAAATCAACACTAATGAATCACCCATCATTTCCATTCCTGTCTAATGTGCGAATATTGGCAGTGATACGGGCAGGCTGTGGATGATTTCATCTAATTCCAGATGAGTATATCTCGAATGCAATTAAAGGCGCAGAGCAGCGACGACCGACCGACAGCAAATTGCTACTGTGTAATTACGGGAACGGTTCGGCGCAATCAGAGCTGTCACACAGACTCGGGCTGTTGTCGAATCGACAAAGCCGGACAATCCCTGCGATGCTGTACAACTTACGCAGACTTTGCAAAATGCTGCTACCTAGGAAGTAGTACTGCGGAACATAGGACGAGTTCCTCGTGTTCGATCAGAAATCATCAGCCGATAGACTGGTTAGCCAAGCGGACTTATTTGTAGTTTGCAATAACGAAATATAAGTCAGAAAGATAAAATTTTTACTAACAGATCAGAAATTAATTAATTTGAGATAGACTGACGGCAAGGGCGTGGTTTAGGGATTAGTCCAAAACTTTGTACTCTGGTTTACTGAATCGATTATTTGGACTAAAATTACATTTATTCGTAAATGGTTGATATGGTTTGTTTTTGTGCACGTCTCAAGTTGTCATCGCAGTTTCAGTTGTGTCTCAGATGAGGTCAGTCTTATATGTGGTTTAGTAGCAGGTAGCAGCGGCTGTCCTAGGACTAGGTAGTGCCAAGAGCAAGGGTGAGAGTGTCATAGAGTACATTTGACTCATTAAATTGATTTTTAAATTAGCTACAACAATAAATTAATTGAATAAACAACTATTTAATTTATTAAGTTCCACTAAACAATTGATACCTTTTATGAAATACAAATTTAATTAATAAAAGGAAATGCATTAAGAAAAAATTTTCGACACTTGAAAATATTTCACATATATGTCATTAATTCATAAAGACAAATTCATATTTCTTGGTATGAATACAACAATTTTCAAAGTGATAAGGGGTTTATGATTAGGTCGAAGCACCATAAACTTTTATATTTTCTAAATGTTACGTTTAACTGTTTTAATTCCATTAAATAACCCATAGCCGGCTTCTCTGGAGGAATATTGCTCCCAATTCTTGGCTGTATACGTATTGTTGGCTGAAATACGAATTTTGCGCTCTTCTTCTAGCAGTGTATTCAGGCAGGTCGCTTGAGGTACTGTATATTTAATGCAAGCCGACGCTATATGAGAGTATATATTTCATGTGCACGGCATTGCCGTGTCACATGGGACAAACGTGCGGCACGCCTTCTTCAGCCCGAGAACACCATACAATATTTTTCGCGTAATGTATTCCTGTGCTGTTGTTCTGGCTTTGTCTTCGAACACGTCTCTGCCAAAACGTTAAGGGACTTTATCCTTATTTAACATCGTTCCATACGACCGACGGCCAAAGAGGTACAAATATTCATTTTAACAGCTTCGATTTGTTAATTACGACATATTTATATAGTTTCGACACAGTGGCGACACGTATAGACCTATTTTACCATTTATCATTAAATATTCTTAATAATTTATAAATGACGTTTATGTCTGTTTAACAGTAATTCGTATTATGGTGATGACAAATACATGCAATTCTAAAGGATAATTAATCCCAGACGGTTTCTTCTACAATTACAGATTTCATAGATTTGAAGACTTTAAACTCTATTCATTCCTTTCGCTGAAGAAACCCATCTGTGTTATCCTCATGATGCTAAAGACAATTTTTGTTGCTTTTAAAAAAAATTCAAAGTATCAAGTATTGTGAATTGAAACGAAATGTTATGACTACTTCATTAGGAATATAAATTAAACTTTTAAACCAGCAATAAAATTATTATATCCATAGATGTGGCAAGTTTTAATTGACTAGCCAATCAATTATATTTCTCTACTTTGAATAAAGCTAACTAAATTAATATTTTGCTTCAAAACTATTTTTTGGTGTATATACCTCAGAATTAATTTAATAATATATTGATACATATAGGTAAATCACTAATATATTTGAAGTATAAGTGTAAATCTTTTATTGAAATATTTATGTTCTGAAAAAATATATATTTTTTTAAAATTTCGTATTAGTGGTGTTATTGAAGAAACATCTTTAAATTATTTGGATTCAGGTGGTTTAACATGGTTAGATATTAAGTCTCATTTTCCACAAGTCAAAACAAATTATAGTAGTATTCTTTATTTGGCGGTTCCGGGCAGGATTACAGGTCAGATAAATTTAAATCATATTTTAGCAAGTGTTAACTAAAATTTTTAGTATTAAAGTGTACAAAGTGATTTCACTTACAGTTTCCATGCACTTCAAAATTCTTCTGTTAATATCAGCCTAACACTGACATTATTCGTCGTTCCTCCGTATTCGAGGATTTATAATTCTTTTTAGGGCGCCAGGTATTTTTCGCAAAAAACACCAAAAATGGATTTTAGTAGTTTTAATTCCAATCAGAGCACGAGAAATAATTATATCTGCAGGGCGTGGTCATTCTCTCGTCGTCCCGCCGACACAATCTGCTCCTTCCACTACCCCATGACGACTCTCTGCCCCTCGCCAGACTACATTGTTGGCCCGGGCTGCGTCAGTTCCTCAACAATTGCAACTCGCAAGCTGGCCTGCATTGTTAAGTGTAACTTTTCATGTTACAATAAATATTTTTTTTTGTAGAATGGCCACTCTAACCCAAAATAATAATAATAAAATGTAACTTAAAAAAATATAATTTTTCTTATCTTCTTAAAATAATCATAGAATTTATACTGTTTCGTATGTGAAAAGATTATAACCGTAATAATTTTTAATCACAATGAATAGCCATTAGAATTTAGTGTTTGTATGAATTGTGTAGGAAATACTTTTATAATTCCTACGACTCCCTGAAACATCGAAATTATTTAATTTCGTATTAATTGTAGACTGGTATTTACAGCTCTTGAGCTTTCCCTATAATAACTATATTTTAAAAGTTCAAAATTATAAATGAACAAACGAGGAATATACATTACAATATTTGAAAAATATATAAAATACTCAAAAATTGGCACAGCGTATACATTCTCTTTTGAACATCTTCAGGTTCGAATATAAAAATTGTACAAGTTTCAATACAATTTAATTTTTAATATATCAATTCACAATTAAAATTTTGTGGGGAAAATTCAAAAAATTGTGTGCTTTACCAAAATATTTCAAAGCAAATTGCCTGTAATTTTTATTTAATTTTATTTACATATCCAATTCATACTGAATTGATATTCCAAGAAATGAATTATATTCAGAATATTGCATTTTTATTTTTGCACCTGAAGAGATGGCATAAAAGGTTGACGATTCAAAAAATAAATTATATTCAGACTTGTATGGTTTTTATATTTGCCCTTGAAAAGATTCCATAAAAGTTAAATTCTTTGCATCAATTTTAATTTTATATCCATGTTTTGGTGACACATCTACCTGGTTTATACGTTAATTCTTCTATAAATTATAAATAATTCTAATTTTCTTTTATAATGAAGTGTATATAACTTTCCCGTATTCACGCAATATTCTTATTTTGATATTGCAGTGTATTCCTGGCCGATAATTATGGCTTTGTTCAAGAAACCAAAGAAGAATGTCAGTAGGAGAGTTCCAAATGTGGATTTATCTGAAGACGATACATCTACAAAGATGCCCCCAGAACCCAAACAGAGCAAGAAGAAATTGCAACCCGAAAAGCCGAATAAGCATTTGCTGAGTTTCGAGGAAGAGTTGAATGAAGACGAAGATACATTTCAAGTGAAGAAATCGAATCACAGTAAAAGACTAGCGAAAATTCTCAACAAAGAAAGGCTAAAGAAGAAACAGCCCGAGAATATAAAAATCGATTCTATAAATAAACATCCAGTTTCAGAATGTTCCGGTGGAGTATGCATTGACAGTGACGTCATCACGGATGGTAACATGAGTGATAATGAAGGAAGAGAATGTAATTCTATACTCTTTTCTAATGTGGCGGAATCTGAATTGTCTGTCGAAGATATAAGCTCAGATGACGAAGTTTGTTCCAAGTGTCCGGAAACAGACAGGTTGAAGATATTTCTACAATGCGGACAGATTCCAGATGCTACGGCGATACACGCCGCTAAGAAACGGCGACAAATGGCTAGGGAAGGGGAAAGAGAGCCTTTGTACGTGCCCTTAAGGACAGTATCTGCAATTGAAGATGTTATGACTTCCAAGCGTCCAAACTGGCAGCCACCTGAGGTATCGAGTTTTGTAGACCCCAAACAGTCATACTGTGAGGAAGAAACTCAGTGGGAATCACAGCAACTTGAAAAGGGAGTTTCGAAAGGTCACCTGGAGGCAATATGTCGAGAATATGGCTTGGACAAGTTGTCAAGAAACGTGAATAGTTTAGAATATATTCAACAGGCGACGGCTAACACAGCGCCCAAGTATGACAGCGAAGTGGGATATTCCATTATTGATACAATAAGAAGTAGTTTGAACGAAATGAAACTCATGCACAAAGAAAACTGTTTGAAGCTTGACGGGATTGTCACAGCCCTCGAAGAAAATGAAAAAACCAGAATACAATGTGAATATGAACGTCCCCAGTTAGAGAAAAGGCTGAGATTCTATCAGGAACTTAGGTATTACGTATTGAATATCGTAGAGCTGTTAAACGAAAAGATACCGCTGATAGAAGGCCTAGAAAAACGATTTTGTCATGTACTGAGGAAGATGTCTCTCGCGATAATCGAGAGACGCCGTCAAGATGTCCGAGACGAGACGGAAGAGCAACTTGTCCTCGTGAAAGGTTCGTCCAGAAGGGACGTGAGGGAAGAGGAAGCTCGTGTCCGTCGTAGCGCGGAGAGAGATGGAAGACGAGCTCGACGTCGCCGAACTCGAACACAGCAGTTAATATCGGATCACACTGAAGGGATGTCCAGCGACGATGAAATGACAGAGGTTGAACAAGCGAGTTTCGTCGCGAAGATCACTTCGATAGCCACGGAGTCTAAGCGCGTCTGGGACGATGTCGTCGAGGAATTCTGCATTATTCCTCGTGTCCTCAGCCGCTTCGAAGATTGGCTTCAATTACACCGGGACGATTTTCGGGAGGCGTACGGTGGACTGTGCCTGCCAAAGATTCTGGGTCCAATGATAAGAGTAGAGATCATGACCTGGAACCCTGTTATAGACACCGTCGCCTTAGAAGATAGCGATTGGTTTCGATGTGTCTCCAATTTCGGAAATTGCTCCGAGTGTGAAGAGAATTCCGAGTTCAATCTTGCTGCCAGCATCATCGATAACGTAGTCTTGCGGAAGCTGCATGACGTGGTGGACGCCGTCTGGGATCCCATGTCGACGACGCAAACGCTCAGAGTCGTCGGGTTGGTCAACAAACTCATCGGCCGGCACCCGACAATTGCGAACAGCAAGAGGATGGCGACGTTCACAGATATGGTTGTGGAGAAGATGCGTTCCGCCGTGGCCAACGACGTTTCCATCCCTCTGCGGACGTTGCAGAGTCGCTTCTCACTGTTCGAGCGACAGGTCGCCGCTGCTTTGAAGCTGTTGAGAAATATGTTCAGTTGGCACGGCATCGTGGCTGATCGGGCTCTTTACGACGTTGCCATCGGCGTCCTGTTGAACCGATTCCTGCTCACGGCGCTGAAGGCGTGCTGTCCGAGGGATGCTGTCCGTATCGGAGGGATGATCGCGACCATCTTTCCCAGGGTCTGGTTCCACGAAGACTCGCAGTGTCCGCCGCTAGACCCGTTCATCACGTTGCTCAAAGCTCTTTCCAGTTCACTCACTGGAGATAACTCTGCCTTGCAGGCCGTCGAGAAACTTATCGCAGATTTAAACAGGAGGAACGATTGATAATCTCCCACAACACATCTACTTAGACCATTCACTTAATTGTGCTTAAGGAAAATAAATTTTGACCATATCATTCACGATTGGTACATGTCATTAAACCAAAATATTCTGTTATTAGGTTTCATGGACTTCTGTACCGCTCATGTCGAATAAAGGATCTCTGATTTCAAAAGATTTACTACTGGAGTTAAACGTTATTAAACAACAGAATTCACGTTTTTGAAGTTTACCGCAAAAGTTTCTAATCACCCGCAATTTAAGCAATGAAATTACTTAATAATATATTTAAAAAAATATATTTTTTAACCTCTGAAGCCCTGAGCATTCAGCCAATATGGCCGTATTCATCTGTACAGAATACAAAAATTATAAAAAGATAGATCAAATTACTACGATTTCAGGCAATGCAGAAGCTTTATTCAATTACGAAGTCCACCAATTTGAGACTTCATCAGGTAAGAATAAGATACAATTTTTTTCAGATTTCTACAGGCAAAATATTGTACAAAAAGTTTGAAATTTAACTTTGTGTTTTAATTCCCAGTAATTAAATGATATACAACAAATGTGTTTCTCTCTATTCTTAAATCGCATTCTTAGTTGTACCTATCAATGGAAGCAGTCCATGACAAAATACTGAAGATTTGGACGTCTACTTTTAATCAAGGTATAATTACACTAACCAAAAATATAAGTTTGTATTATTTATATATTTTAACAAATTAATTAAAATTTGATTAATTTATTATTAAAGAAATATTGTCTCTATAAGTTTACAAATTTTGTATGAAGTTAAAAACCTGAAGAAATTTATTTTACCTCCTTTATACATGATGAAATCTCAAATTTGAGGAATGGGTGAATAAAGCTTCTGAATTAATAGTAAAAGTGGCTATTTGTTTTATCTCCATATTATTTAGAAAGACACTAAAATATTTGCAATGGGTACACAAAATTTAACAATTTATTAAAATGTTTTTATAATTCCAATAAACTACTATATTTCGTTCTAAAAATAATGGTTTTATTCTACAATTTGTCAAAATTCGCCACGAAAGAACATGAAACAATTCCTGTATTGATATTGCTGTATTCAAAAACACGAAATAGGTTACGACAATGTAATCTCGAAGGGAAAACGATAGAGTCTATAAATATTTAAGAATCTGACTCGTCTAAATTGAAATAAAAAAGTGTTGAGATTTCAAAGATTTATGCACATTAATAAGGCTGGATTAATTACTTTAGGTCTGGATATATATCGTGGATTAAAGTCGATACTTATAAATTTGATGTTCAAGCCTATTACAACATTTTAAAATTGGCGTTTTAGATTATTCTTAATAGACGCACAATGTTCCATCGTGGAATCAGATAGGATCGACGGTTATCTGGACCGCAGGTGCAAAAATAGGAAACTGATACACGCAGAAAATTGACGATTTCGTTTTAGATTGCTGCTTGGAGAAGGAATTAATTTAGACAAAGTATGTGGAATAAAATAATGAAATAGGTCTATTTAGTGATAAAATGCAAATATTGATGCATTTTATGACGAGGGAATCTTCTGCAATTATAAATTTGTCAAATTTTGTCAAATTTTACTAAATTTATAATTTATGCTTTCGGTTTAGACGATTATGGCACGAAGGTAAGCAATTAAAAATAGTTTTTTTAATTATTATGCAGTTTTATTATTTAAATTGCGGTTAGTAGAAACTTTTAAACACGTATTTTCATATAAAACTAAATTTATTTGGACACTTATCGAATTTCAATAAAATAAATTTAATTAGGCACTTATTTGGACTCATATCACTTATATATGTTAATTGTATTTGACATGAAAGTCTATAATTTGTCACATACAGACAGTGTAAACCATTGAGCTCGTAAAATTATTTCTGTTTAATAATGGATGTGATGAACGTGGTGGCTGGCTTGAGCAAACCAGTCCACGATCTTTCAAGTCCTTCAGCCACCTGGCTTCTGCCGAGGAGAACCTCGCTGGGAGCTTTAATCAAGGAGCTCAAGAACGTCTGTTTCGGTTGAGATTCCTGTTGCGGCGCAGGATCAGGTTGCATTGCAGACATTAGCATAGAAGAAAAGTCGCCGCTCACTACCTGCGTAGGAAAATCAGTGGAAATAATCAGCAGGTTTACGGCACGTTTTATCAAATTTGGAAAAGGTCAGTTGTAAGTGGAAGAATTGCTTATCTAAGAGTGTAAATGAACGTTTCTTATGTTCGATAAAGGTGAGAAAGATAGGTGTAGTACACCCAACTTTTAAATTATATTTCTAAAAATCTGGTTATTTATTCAATTGAAGCACTTTAAATATTAATAAATAGTAAAACAGCTTATAAGTCAGAAAAGAAAAAACTTTATTAGTAGTAATAACACGACGTCTCGTTCCTCAATTGGAACCTCATGTGGTGTAAACTAAAAATAGAAAAACAAATATTTACAATATAACGTGTATATTACAATTATGAAATAAAAAATTTCTTACTGAAACATTAAATTATGGTTGAAAATTTAAATATTTCGCACAAGTGAAGAAATCGAAATAACAATTACAAACGATTACTCGCAACGGTATTGGTTGTGTTAAGAATAATAGAAAAATTTAACAATGAGTTAAATAGAGGAACATAAATTTTATTTCAATTACTTTTATCAGTTTTAGAATTAATAGCCGAAATATAATATCTGATGTGAAGCATCACACTTATCATTTTGGAATAAAGAAAGGGTATCTATAAAGCTTGCAATAAATTAAAAGTCATTAAAATTATTAAAGAAAAAATTAATTAGTTTGATAAACAATGTTTAAGACAAATTATCTGTTTTTATGGTAATT
The DNA here is from genome assembly GCA_034510155.1 of Eucriotettix oculatus. Lineage (NCBI taxonomy): Eukaryota > Metazoa > Arthropoda > Insecta > Orthoptera > Tetrigidae > Eucriotettix > Eucriotettix oculatus. Next base: position 23,783,704 of record CM067382.1, on the reverse strand, counting down.
AATGCTGAATTGGTATAACTAAAGACTAAATAAAAACACAGCCAAATGTTTCAGAGTAGACACTCGTTAAAGACCAGCATTAATGCAGATAAAAATAATTTAATATTTAATGTACAGAACTATTTAATCTTTCCGAAGCATATATATCTATTTAAAGTTTTTCAATTGGGACGGGTCGATGTTGGCAGACTGGCGGCCATGTTGTTTTGGCGACGTCTGCCTAATCTGTTGTTTATTCTTCAGTCACTTACGACAAATCACCGTGGTAGTTGCAATATCTTATGGAATCTTTAATATCGAAATGAGTGTTTTTACTTCAAAGATAATCTCAAAGGGAAAACTATATTGCCTATATATTTAACAGTGTGACTGTTCAAGAAGAAAGTGTTGAGATGTCAAAGATGTTTAGAGCATTAATAATAAGGCTGGATTATTTACAATTTTATAAACTGAAATCATTTTATACATGGATAAATACCGTGGCTTAAAGTCTATAACTATATAATTGATATTCCGGTCTATTCCTGTCATGTTTAAGAAAACGTATCAGTTTTTAAACTGGCAGTTTTGGATTATTTTTAATAGTCCGACAATATTCCACCGCGAAGTCAGATAGGATCGATGTGCATCTGAGCCACAGGTGCGAAAAAAAATTACAGAATTTTTCGTGTGCTGCAGGAAACTGATGGACGCGTGGAGAACTGATTAATTTTGACAATGAGTCAAAATAGGTCCATTTTTCGATATAATATTAATATTGGCAAATTTGATTTTCACGAGAATCTTATAGAATTGTAAATGTGTCTTATAAAGATGGTAATGCAATAATGATCGAAAGGTAAGATTTTCAAAACAATTGTTTTTTAAATTATTATGTGTGGTGACTCATGACTCCTACATTGAAGCGGTAAAGCGAAAATAATTTAGATTTTGGTATTCGCGTACAGCAGGACGAAAAGCGAGGGTGGTTTGGTCAAGGCCGAGTAGGCGGGAAACGTCGCCGTTTACAACATTATTTATTGCCTGGAGTGCATTGTATTTGGACAGTTAGTCCCGGGAGCTGTCCTGAGAAAGACGGGATGAGAGAGCAGTGGCTGAAGGCATGTTTCGAGAAAGAAGATTCATTTGATGGGAGTACGGAAAACAAAAATATAACATTTGATGGAGATTTAATCTGAAGAAGAGGCGCTAGAGGATCTAGAAGACGTGATCCAGCAAAGGAACCTCCGGCAACTGCATTTTTACCCGGTCTCCACTTAAACCATTCTCGTTGATTCGTGATTGTTTTTATTTCAATTATATCGTTCGTCAACCGTGTTCCCGGGAGCAGCTGTTTAGAAGCTGCATAGATTCTTTTTGCTTTACCGACTGAGCCAATTTGATAATACATTTTACTAGTAAATTAATATTTTTACTAAAACTTAGTTTGAGTTATATTTCTTTTGTAAATTTTATATTGTAATACCACGTTTTCGAATTTTATTATCATCATAATTAAATGCAATATATTCAAATTATATACTCATTTTATTATTTAACAATTCCTTGTTATAATAATATAATTTGTTGGTGAAAACAAAGACTAAACACCACATATGTAATTTTATTATTTAAGTAGTGGCAATAAAAACATTTAAACATGTATTTAAACTAAATATGATAATTATTTTGTCACTTAGCGGATGTCAGTAAAAGTATTTTTTTAATGATAAGAATTTAATTAGTCACTTATTTGGATTCATATTACTTACAGTTTGCTATTTTACTTATGTTTTATATGAGATCTTTTATAAATTTTTGTCATATCTAAAATATTTGGATAACACAGATATTGTTTAATACTGACAGCGTAAACTATAGAGTTTTTGAAATTATTTCTGTTCAATCATGTTCGTGATGAACGTGGTGGCTGGCTTGAGCAAACCTGCCCCCGCTCTTTCAAATCCTTCAGCCACCTGGCCACTGCCGAGGAGGATCTCGCTGGGAGCTTTAATCAAGGAGCTCAAGAACGTCTGTTTTGGTTGAGATGCCTGTTGCGGCGCCGCGTCAGGTTGAATTGCAGACATTATCAAAGAAGAAAAGTCGAAGCTTACTGGAGCGCCGCTCACTACCTGCGTAGGAAAATCAGTGGAAATAATCAGCAGGTTTACTGCATAATTTATTAAAATTGCAAATGGTCAGTAGCAAATGGAAAGAATTGATGTATTTATTGCCTGTCTAAATATGTAAAGTGAACATTTTTCATGTCCGATCAAGCTGAGAGGGTAAGCATTCCAACAGTTAGCTATAGTACACACAACCTTTAAATTATATTAGTAAAAGTCTGGTAATTTATTGAATTGAAGCAGATTAAATATTAATAAACAGTAAAACAAATCAACATGGCAAGTTGCAAGATTGAGCGGCACGTCCCAATAATAAAACATTATAATCAAACTTAGTGTTCGTTAGTGAAAACGTTGACCGGCAATTTAATACAGATGATCCCCCCCCCCCGGGGGGGTGGCCGTTCAAAGTCGGCTCTCCAACGTTTGGTGGCCAAATTCGAGACTACCAGATCAACATCCCTTCTTCAGAGGAACGCTAGATCGGCCGAACGATGAATTGGTCATTCAAAAAAATTTTGATAGTACCTCGGACACAGCTTGTTTTATTGTTTCAATGTCAACCCGCCCTTATCGAAAAAGAATTTATTTAAACAATCACAAACCTCATTGGCAAAATTATAGATGTAGAATGTAAACTTCATTCTAACTCAGAGATAGTAATTTAGAAGACAAGGCTTGAAGTAAAAAAAAGTCAAGTCTAGCGTTAGGAAAAGAGAATAGACTTAAGTCGAGCGTCTGAGAGCGACTCTTTCGATGTTCCGAAGGGGGAGGGATGCAACGTCAATATATCAAACCCACCCAGTTTAAAAAATGACTGATAGTAGTTAAATCATCTACAGATATTATTGTTGACTGCTATTTCCACGCCAGAGGCAAAATACTGCGGAGTTAGGAAAGTTTTTACATGAGCTAGGGCAGACGTTGATGGCAACAGACGATCCTGTTGAGATTTTCCACTCATCCACTCAATCCCTCCGAATAAATACAAAACTTTATTATTACAGTGGGTGCATTAGGAGAAATTTCTTGTAACAGTCATGAATATTTTACTTGGATACTTTATCTTAACTGGCCTACATATAATAAAATAATTAAGTGAATAATTGTTTTCTGAAATTGTTTTGTTATATGTAAACCAGTGAAGTTATGTATGTAGGTCAAAAGCTTGCAAGCAAAATAATGTCTTTAAGGATAATACCGTTGTTAGGTTTTTCAGTAAAAATATTGGGGGAGGAGTATAGAGGAAAATTAAAACACTGAATCGTAGCAGGATTTCCCGGTGATCAGTTCCTACATCAGTAGCCGAGGAATCGCCCATGAAACGCTACTACGTCAAATGAGGTTACAGGTTTCGCATATGTCTATTCAGGATGTGATATTTACGCGAAATTAGCATCACATAATCAGTCTTTTGTCCCTAGAAGTCAGCTTCCACGGTTTAAATAATAAAGTCTCTGTCCAGTCTGCTTGCCACTTACCGTTTGCATTGCCAAAATAAGACACGTTAAGAGTAAAACTCTAACAGCCATTTCTTCTGAAAGGGCAGAACAATACTGCTGAAAAATTAGCTTTCCATGCATTAAGTATGTCAGACGGGAGTTATCGGAATGGTCTTGCTAAAGGGATTGCTGTTGAAACGACTGCCACAGATGCCAGTTTTGAAAGTAGTTCGCAGATACGGCAAGACGACGCTCGTGCAGAGATAAGACGCACGATTCTATTACAGTTTTCGTGTGTACTTGTTCTAGCAAAAAAAAAGTTTATGTCTGCAATAATCGAGATGACAAACTGGTGTTCTATTTACAATGACATTTTCGGAATTGTAGGTTTAACTGTCGCAACAAACAAATTAAGTGAACATACGCCAAGAAAAATCTGTATACGTTAACGTATATGGCGCATTAATATAGACTGTGGTTTAAACGAATTTAGGGTTGCTCATAGATACTTTAACATTCGTTCAAACGATGTTATTTCCCGGAACTATGAATAAGATGGTATCTCGGGACTCGAATTCTTGTGGAATTATAACGATGTGATCTTATTACTATCTCGTAAAATGTTATCAAGTAAAATAATATAGGCTCACCTGTTGCTTAGCGCTCGTGCAACTGATATGTAATTGATATTCCCTTCATCTTATTAACCAATAACTTGTCATTATCGTAATGAATAAATCTCGGAGGGACTGGGTGTCGAACCCAGGACCTCCGCTTGTACAGACATGAAGACAAACACACGTACAATTTACTGAATCACAATATTATTGAATAATAGGTTTATAAATGTAAAATATAACACATGTTCGAATTCCAAGTTTATATACAAAATACGACGTCGAAAATTTTGTTGCTACATAAGCTTTTTTAATACTATACTAAAATATATTAATTTATTTGGATAAATATGAAATAATCCCAATGTTTTTCGAATGTCTGTTCTTTAAATTTTGTAATGTTGTTCCGCGAAGTGATAAATTAAAAAAAAATTAACTGAAATTTTATTTTTTAGAACTTTAAAATGACGTTCCTACGACAACTAATTGTCCATTTTTTTATTTAAATGTTTAAGAATTAACAAATATAAAAACTAAAAACTAGGAAACTTATCAAAAAGTTTATTTATGAAGATTCAAGCAGATTTTTTGACGGGTACAAACAAGTAATCAAATTCAAACTGAAGTTAACTACAGACTACTTTTTTACCTAATTATAAATTTAAGTACACAATATTTCGTTATTTTATTGAATATTTATAAATCAATATTTTTAAGTTTTGAATATTTATAGAATTTATTTCTGATTCGTAATTTTGATTGTGAAAATAATACTGTTCATTCGTGATTCATGATTCGATTTTTAAACTTATGTATAGTTATGTATTATTCATTCCCGTTCCCTACATCTTTCGGAACGGAAAACTAATGATGTTCATTTGAGAAAAAAATTTAGAAGGAAAACTTTTTGATATTTGTAATATTTTACAGTTTTTTCGTACGCTCTTGACTTGTTTTTTTATCTTTTTGATACATTTTATTTTTAAAAATTTTTGTATTTAAACTGGTAATATGAATTATTGTTTTGGTCGCTTCACCACTAGAAATGTTTCATTTATTAAACTAAATAAAATCGTATTGTGTGTAATACTTAAACACTATTAATAAACTTGACATTCCGTTAATATATTGATAGCCAGACAGGAATAACTTGAAGCCTGTACAAATGTATACCGAAACGTTCTAAATATTTTATGATTAATAAACATTCTCTGAATTACAATAAAATGCTAACGTTCATGATGTAAAGTATCAGTTTCATGGTTCTGGTAATAAGCGTAAAATTAGAGAATTGTAAGGAATTTGTTACTTATGAATTTCTGGTTGTCGAACGAATTATTATTTCTAATGTTTGATTAAGTATTAAATAATGTAAAATGTTAGTGTAGGTTTGACTTTGTGTTCGTATGTTTTACCTATACTTACTTCTAAAGTGACTTTTAGATGTTGGATCTCCAATAGAAAGGTCACGTACAATATTGTTTACTGAAAGTAATACAAAGAAATGAGGTCCGAATGACTACTCTTTGAACATTATGGTTGTTTTGCCTTATTCAGAGCCTCCGAAGTTCGTGTGAAAGAAATTTCATCTGAATAGAGACGGTTGTCAAGGTCGGTGTACGTGTTTCATGACAAACGCAAATGTTTTCCAGTGAGCGTGATGTTCCCAGATGTCAATCTGTCAAACGACTATTATTATTACAGCTGCATCGAATATCTGGCACTGACATTGTCTTCCGATGACTACACAAGGTTTAACCAGAAGATTTAGTATATATATACACGAGATTCTCCTAGATTGTATATCAGTTCCGCACGACTCCGGAAAGAGAACAAACATGATAAAACTACTGATGCTGGTCTGCCTGATCATGGTAAGATACGACAATTACTTCACTGTAGCACTGAGAAAATAATACCATTTAATTCCCTCCTTAATATTTCTGGTACCTCGTGAATATTGCCATTTCCGATATTCTGATTTAAATTAAAAATTAATGCAACGCTACTTGGATCTGAGTCGCAAGTCATTTGACAGTCCTACAAATTCTTCTTGGATTTTTTAAAAAAGAAAATCGATTCCTTTTTGTAATTATACAAAAAATGTCATCAAAATGTCTAAAGTTTGTCAATGGTTTAAATCTAATAACGAGATGCATGCCAAATCTCTGCAAAAAAAGGGGGGAAGCATGGGTTTCCCATTGGAGATCCATTTATTTGGTTATAAATGAAAAATAGATTCAGTCCAAAAAAAAGTAGACAAAAAAAGCTAGTTAGCCCTGAAAAATTGTTTTCCCATCATTTTTAGAAACTTTTTATAATTAACTCCTTAGATAATAAGTTAAATAGGGAAACAGCATCTAAGGAAACTAAAATATGGTCATTGGGTACATTAATATTTTAAAATTATTTTTAAGGAAGTTAAGGGATTCTTCTACTTGAGCAGAATAATAATAATAATAATAATAACTAGGGATGGTAGAAGTATAGTAGACATATAGAGTACAGGCAAGGAAGACATTCGCAAAAAGGAGTAATTTAGTTACCGCTATATTCGTATGTAGTATGGCGTTATATAGTTGCGAAACGTGAACGGTAGGAGTTGCAGACAGGAAAAGAATAGAAGCTTTTGAAATGTGTTGTTATAGAAGAATTCTGAAAATTAAATGGGAGGATAGGGAACCATGAAGGTCTATGCAGAATAGGGGAAGAGACAGCAATTTGTAGAACTTTGACCAAGAGAAGGAATAGGTTAATACGCCACGTTTTGAGGCACGAGGGTCTTGTACAATTAGAATTACAGGGACGTGTGTGAGGGTAAGAACATAAGAGGGAGACCAAGGATGGAATGCGGTAAGCAGAATAGGGAGGATATGGGATGTGGTAGTTATGTGGAAATGAAAATGGGTTGCGTAGAATAGGATAGCATGGAGGGTTGAATCAGACCAGCCTTAGGGTTGATTACCACAACAACATGTAAAATAGTGTTTAGGAATCCATTACGTTGGAAACGTCGAGGAAAATGCCTGATAAAAGGATTAGCGAATAAAGGTTTCAATTTCTAGGCTACGCTATTAACTGTAAAAGTTAGAATTAAGTTATATCCCATAGAAAATGTTGAGAATCTGTCTTCCCTAGGTCTATGAATTGTACATAAATACATGTAATAATCATTGTTATACCCAGAAATTACATTATTATTTTATATTTATATATATCTAATAGTTGGAATGGCTGAGCAAAAATTGTTGCAACTTTTTCTAACTTCTATAAAAATTATTATAATAATAACACATAATGTAATATAAGTAGTGTAAGGTATTGGTTGGTTTCTGTTTCTGGTAATAAAATAGTTCATATCGTAACTGTTGTGAATTTTCACAAAGATTATATTGTACTTCTGATTTTCAGGCTGTGCAGGCAGCTCCCTCTGATGCAATCGTCAACGCTACAACCTTGGTCTTTAATAGGATAACTAATGCTACCGACACAATCGGTAACTTAGCCCAGTTCAACTTAAACGAATTCATTAATGCAATTCGGAGCGGCCAATTAGTCCTGGCTGATGGTACTAGGCTCGGCATTGAATTCTTTAGTAATATTTTTTTTGCACTCTTCAGGGCAGGAATTATAAACTTCAGCCAATTCTTCAGTTTGATCTTCCAATTTATTCCACGTTTTCCAAGTTTCCCATTTCCTCCGCCGGCTATAAATACAGGTGGTTAATCCACTTTAATCTACAACCAGATACGCATTATCGCAGATGTCTAGTTTAGCTCCTAATGTAACAGCATGTCAATAAAGATATTAGAGTATAATTTGTTGCATTACATTATATATTTCATATTCCTATCAATTTTAATAAAAATTATTAAATATGTCTTCTTCATCACATTTATAGTGCTTTTATCAACGCTAATGCGTAATGTTGGCCAGAATGGAAATGCAAAAGAGTTTGATCCTTAATTATATGGGTGGCATTTCGGTTTTGTTCCTCCGTATGACTCCATCCATGGTTTCAATATCAGCTAATCCAAATTTATGTTACGTACATTTTCTCTACCTGATGCATTACCCGCCTATATATGTCAAGATTTTTAGAAGATGGAACAAGTAAAAACAGGCGTACTTTCATAGCATTTGCAGATTTAGAAAAAGCCTTCGATAATGTAAACTGGAACACACTACTAAGAATTTTGAAGAGGTCACGAATGAAATATCGAGAAATAAGAGTGATCCATAACCGCTACAGAAGGCAGCCAGCAGCAATTATAATTCAAGAAAAGAAAGCAAAAATAAAGAAAGGAGTAAGATAAGGATGCAGTCTGTCGCGAATGCTCTTTATCACATATATAGAACAGGCGATGAAGGCAGTAAAAAAAGGAATATGAAAAACCCTAAGGCTTTCCGATGATATTGTAGTGTTAGAGGAGTCAGAAGACTTGGAAAATATAATGATTAACATCAACGTGATCCTGGATAAAGAGTAGAACATGAGAATTAATAGAGAGAAAACCAAGTGTAGTATGGGAAACAGTGGAATAACAGAGGGAAGGGATATTTTGAATGAAGTTAAGGAATTCTTCTACTTGGGAAGCATAATAACTAGGGATGGTAGAAGTATAGTAGACATAAAGAGTAGGATAGCACAGGCAAGGAAGGCTTTCGCAAAAAGGAGGAATTTACTTACGACCAATATAAGTATGAATATTAGGAAATTATTACTAACAATGTTCGTATGGAGTGTGGCGTTGTGTGTGCAAAACGTGGATGGTAGGAGTTTCAGAAAGGAAAAAATAGAAGCTTTTGAAATGTGTTGCTATAGAAGAATTCTGAAAATCAAATAGATGGATATGGTAACTAATTACGAAGTTCTAGGGAGAATAGGGGAAGTGACAGCAATATGGAGGACTTTGGTCAAGAGAAGGAATAGGTTAATAGTCCACGTTTTGAGACACGAGGGTCTTGTAAAATTAGCATTAGATGGAAGTGAACAGAAGAGGGAGGCCAAGGATGGAATACAATGTGCAGATATGGAGGATGTTGGGTGTGGTAGCTATTTAGAAATGAAAAGGATTATGCAGAACGGAGGGTTGCATCAGACTAGACTAACAAAAACAGCATATGTTAACTATACGTTTCTGGCGGAATACATTTATAAAAATAGCAGAGTGCCCGGCGTTGCCCGATACAGTATTTAATCACTATGTCAACACTCCCCCATTTCATGAGACATGAATTTCATCATAACCACCGCGATGAGTCGCAGTATTATAATCGAATCACGAAATCATCTGTAATATGTGGATCAAATACCTGCTTTAATGACCCAAAAGGAAAGGGGGGGAGGCGATGACCACGTAGATTAAATAAGAGACCCTAACTGCATCGATACGGACAGTATTAATCTCAGCGTTACCGGAACCTACTTATGCGATGCTATTATAGGTTATTTCGTTTTTTATAAGAAAACATTGTCGATTCCCCCACATTTAGGGTCGACACACGTCATAGTGTTCCAAAATTTCGACACGTTGATGTTTGCGGAAAACACTCATACTCGGGTCTGTATCCAAGATTTAAATTTGTTATAGTCATGATTTCGGACCGAGGTTAATATTTCAAATGGTATGATTGCTATCATAGAATATACGCTGTGAAACTATAGAATAGATGATTTGCAAGCGAAATGTCTTGCTGTGAACGGCAGGTATTTCAGCCGTGGAAGCGGGGAGAAAGTAGGGGATGGGGTGCAGAGATGAGAAAGGGTGGCTGGTTGCTTCTGCTTGTAAATTTAATGCACGTGGAGGACTTATGACAGCATACATTACGCGGGGAATGTTCAATGGAGCCAAAGGAAGACGCATGTGGCATACAAATCATTGCTAAAAGCTGGCGGAAAGGTTTCGCAACATGATTGACAGCTCCTGTTGAATTTTCAATAAATTTAACTGATCTATCGTCAAATACGATCAATAAAATTTAACAAATGTCACAGTGTAACTAAGACTCTCCACAGATCGTTACACCAAAACATTTTGAAATAAACTTGTAACGTTACCACAAATACAAATAATGCTAAATCAGTCTCCAATAATATAAATATTATTAGTAACTTAAATAATCGCATCTATGCACGAGGTCCTGGAAAATATGTAACGTATCTGAGAAGAGAAATTCTCCGCCTTCCATTCTTCTGAAATATAATTATGTAAGGGTTAGTTTTATAAATATTAGAAGAGTACTAATAATTATTGTCCATCATTATATGAACATTATTAAATAACAGGACATCTACTCATCAACTGAGAATACTTCGTATAACTTGGAATATTGAGTCTTTCCTCACTTAATCATCAATAAAGCAACTCCACGAAGAAGTGTAACTTGATATTTAGTATCAGCACTAATTCCAACTGTATATAAGTATGTCTTCTACAGAAAGAAAAATATTAAGAAGATGTGAATATGCAAAGAAACGTCGTTATTCTTTAATTTGAATAAACAAATTTGTCTGGAAAAAGGTAATGAAATACTTTTATTAATAGAAATTTAGTATCATTTGACAGCAAGATAGTTTAGTCGATTAACTGGGTGGCAATTCAAAAAGTCTGCCTCATATAGAAAAATTTATTGTCATTATGATTTTATTGGGTAAAATGTTGCTTTGATACACTGGCTATTGCGAAACCAAGAAGAACTTGTTATTTAATATCAAGGCAACGTCTAAAATGACTGGAAATAATTTCCCTTTCTTGGATTAGAAGAATATTGATTAGTTTTCTATTTGAATGATGAACCAGAATTCCGTACGTGAGACAATTCCGCTACAGTGTATGGTTTGATTGTAAATGTGTCGGTCGCTTATATTCTCCTTCATCATTTTTCGATCAATCAAGAGACCAACACGAGATGGTTATGAATCTGCGTTGAAGGGTTTAGGAATAGGTTATGGCTAATTATGGAAATTTATTAGCAAGTGTGACACTGAATATATTGTAATATTTATTACCTTATCTTAAAACATATGTTATTGGTTTAAGACCAATTCTGTGCTTCAAAAGATTTTATTGTCAAAATTTATAGTGTATTGGCGCCTAGTAAAATAAAAGGGTTGTTTCATTTTGTTTTATTTAATTTAAATAAATTTTGTGAAGCCAAATTGTCTGAGCTCTGGAACTTGTGGGGGCCATTGCCTTCAGGTATGAGCGGCCTTGGCAAATTCCCATTTAATCGGAGGTTTGTGAGGGATTTAAAAGCCTGCGCTAACGATGACCTATGGGTCATAAATTCTTCAATAGGACTATCTCTGATGCCACAATATTGGCACGCACGGGTGTACTCCCCAGGAAGTGGGAATATTTTTGAACGTGAAGTTTCCCACCTTTTAAGAAGACGTTTTGCCCCGTATTGGAGGCGGTGAGGGTGAGAAATTACCGGTCATTGGCCAAAGTCCTGAGTAATTTGGATCTGGAGGGGAGATACTAGGTGTCGAGATAGACAGAAAAGATGAGGGACATAAGAAAGGAGTCATGCAGGAAAGTACATGGAGATACGGAAGACGTCAAACGTGAGTTATATGGAGAATGTGATACGGGACTTATGAAGAGGACATGATACGGATAGTTATGGACGAGATTTCAGACGAGGCAGTGATGGATGGAAAGTAGTTGAGAAGGCTTATATAGACGAACGTGAGACAGCCGGTTATTAAAGGGCACCACCAGTTATTAGTTCCAGAAGTTAAACATCGCCGATTCTGCTTCAATGACAATAAAGGTTCCTGAGCGTCTGTGGTAATATACAGTCAAACCAAATGTATTTCAAAGTCGACAATTATAATCCCACACTTTTCTTCGGAAATAATTATGGTTTGTAAATATTAAGACCTAGTTATTTGAGTCCACCATTCCCTTATAAAAAATCATGAAATATTAATTCATTATATGTATTATTTTGACAGAGACGGAAGATAACATTTGCTTTTGTTTTTGTTAAATATATTATAATTATATAAAACTTTTTTATTTCATTTACCCTGCTACATTATACTAAAGTATAAGTTCCCCAACTGAAAAACATTACACGCTGTACAAGTTTTGTAATCAGAGTCACTCACAACAAAGCTCCTGCGGCCATATTCGGGGTTCTTGATCAAGTCTGCATTATGAAACTGTGTCTTTATTGCCACACATCCAACGCAGCACGCAGTGTACGCATGCAAACATTAGCAAACAACATTGGTTGGTGGTGTGTATCTTTATCGTTATTATGGTGATAAATTGGTTTCGTCGGGCGCGCGATTACACTAGTTTCCATAATACATGCTAAACAAGACACGTGGTTAGCGGACGCAACTAAAAGTGTTTGTTGTTCACACACGAGTAAATACACGCAAGAAAGATATAAAAAGGTAACAAATTACAGCGTGAAATAACTCAAAAAAATGCATCTTATGTGTTTCCGATTTTACTGAAACAGCTGCTTAAAATAAGAAAGCTTATTTATCATCACTCAAAAAATGTGTAACTAATGTAACAATTCTCAGGAAACTGAGATCACTTTGTAGAAGTTCTGTAATCATCTACAGAGGTTGCACCAAGACGTGAAAAAATTTATACGGCCTATGCTAGGCATATTCATGTTAATATGGAAATTATATCTGCAGATGATAATGTCATTTTATAAAAATAAAGGTATGATTCTAATTTCTGCGTCTTTTTTAACTCTTTAGTAGCTCTGTAACCATTTCCTGTGTGTCTTTTCAACTTGGTTGTCTAGAATAACGACTTCATTCAAATTTTAAAAATTTAATATTATTACAATCAACTTAACGGTTGTTTAAATATGTATGCTTCAGCAAGACTGTATAATTTGGGACACTAAATTTTAAATTATCTATTTATTCATTAATACGAGATTTCATTGAGTGTTTGGTTGGACCAAAGAAACGGGAATTGCAATCTCAGCAGTTAATTGGTATTGAAATCATGTTAATCGGAATTATTAATTTTCTGTTTTTTATTTAGCAAAGTTTAAATCATTGCAAAGATTTATAGATGACACTGACCCCATACTTTTAAGCAAGTTATTAAGTTTATACTGAATTGTCTTCGAAAATAATAAATATTAATTTAAAACTGAAAATTTAAAAGGTAAATTATTAATTTCGTATTTAATCCTAATCTAATTTTAATATATTTGTAAACCGCGGAACTTGGACAAATAACATCGATAAACTTTTCCACCATTTTGCTCAGGAGGGCTGAACGCGACCTTCAAAATCAGTTGTCTAAGGTTGTATTAGTAATTTTTATTTAATTATCTAACGAGAAACATTTCAGACAACAATGATGGGTAGTACTTATTGTCTTCAACCAGATTTACGTTCTATTAGAAGTAATCAAATCAGTTTAATTCATTATCGTGGATTGCTCTTATTCATTTCATATCTTCTGGTTGAATGTGTAAACATTAATTAAAATAGTACCCCATAGTTTCAGAATAAAACAAAAATATTCGCTGTTTTGCCAGGGGAGTTGAGGGAATAAGTGGAGAGCGCGCGTCATGCGTGATCCCGCTTCAGTGCATATTATCGTGCTTCGTGACGTTGGTGGTGTGACGCCAGCAAAATAAATTTGCGTGAGCTGGGCTCAATTATTGGTCACACACACCCGGAGGGAACGTCCCCGGCACCCCCCTGGACGCATGCATTGTTAATGAGCGCAATTACAAAGTTGATGAAGCTGCGCCTCGCGTTAGGCTAGCCACGGCGCGGTCACTTCGATCCGGTTAGCTCAGTCGGTGCGGGTTTTCGCACGAGGAGAAAAACACGCCCGGAATTTATGTGCGGTCGCGAGCCTTGGGAGTCAAAAAAAAGCTACTGGCTAGATCAGCAGGGTGACAATTACGTCTCCATAGAGTGTTGAGCGCGCACATTGGAAAACGAAAAGAAAACTGATGTCTGACCGTCTTGGAGCAGCAAGAAAACATTCATCATAAATTTGAGATATCATCCTTGTAGCGTCCAATTTTTTTTATTATTTACGGAAACTTAAATAATAAATATTTCGGCATGAGCAAGTCGCTGGCCAGGAAGATGGGAGTTTTTCCGCGCGCCGTCTTGGCGGCTCGGAATCTAAACAAAGGGACTGCGGCTGACACTTGGACCATAAAGCTCGGACACCTCGTCGCCGGTTTCGGAATGTCTTAATCTGCCTGAGAATTTGGCGACCGGGTGGCGTGTGTTCCTCAAATGAAACAAGGGATATGATTGGAGAATATCCATCCCTGCCACCTTAGTGATAGGTATCGGATAAGTGGGGACAAGGTTTTAAAGAGACTGGCGGAGACAATTTTAAGAAAGATTTTTGTAGGTGATACGAGGTGATGGCGAGAGGATATTGAAGGAGAGTGGTGGACGGATTTCTGGTGAGGTATTTCAGAAATATTTTTTTAAAATTTTAAAACAACATGATTAATAAAAATTAAATACTTATTAAGTTCTAGACAATTTAGTGATAGGAGAAATTTTAAATTTGCTTTATGTTCCTTAATTCTAGTTGGTAGACATTGTTTGATCTTGATAAAGTAACAATATTATTACAGGAAATTTGATGACATTATGATAATCAAAATTTTATTTTAATTTCTGTTATACGGGTCGTTAATTGTCATGTTATTTAAGTTTTATATGTACGCTAAATTGTCCTTAGAAATTTAATAAATTTGTTCTACTCCTTGTGCGACTCGTTATCTAGACTGCTACGGAGAAACTACGACAATTCAGAAAATATTTGCGCAGTAATTATTCAAAAGACCATGGCATACGCAAATAAGAAACTTTGAAGAAAATAATCTGGGACATAAGTAGAATGTCAAAAATTAAATGTTTGATTATAAGGCAATCGATTTCTTTAAAAGTCGTAATTCGTTTCGTAATCATCTTAATAAATTCAAACATAAAGTAATCAAAGATAATTGAGAGGAATAAAATTCAAGCAGCATATTAACAACTATTGAAATTGAGGAATGAAAAATAATATATTTAAGAATACATCTTTAAAGCGCTTCCGTTTAGTTAGGGATAATAACGTGTACGTCGTAGAGAAACTTCTCCAACAAAGTCAATTATTTATTTGATCCTTTCTGAGCTAAGCAGTGAAACTCATGCCAGACTCGCCGTTAACGAAAACAAAGTTGTCGACGATTGCGGCCATTGGTCTCAAGAGCCGGGCAGTTGGTAACACTGTTCCTCGCCTTAATCCCTCTTGAGGGACATTTCTCAAGTCGGTGGCTGCAACCCCATTTATTACGGACTACGCTAAGGATGAATCTATCTCTGGAGACTACAGGGTATACGCACTTCCAAACTGTACTACGAATTAAACTCGTGCGAGGAAAGAAATCGAAAATTTATTCTTACTATATTCGTACATATTGACAAAAAAGTGAGACAATTCACGAACCTATATCATTTTTGCATTTTTGTTGGCACTTTTCCATTTAATAAGGAAAACACTACACGGAATAGTAGACGCTGTTCAACGTGTCAATAGTTACACACAAAGTGTATTTATGCTGATAAGGTTAGTTAGGAAACGAACATCGCGTGTCTCATATCACGTAAAAATTTCAGTGTTAGAAAAAAGTTTCGTGATTTAAGATAACAAACCTAATGTAACTGTTCAAAAACGATAGACCGCCATTCAAATTTAAATCTACTGTCTATATATATATATATATAGTCATAATATATATATATATAATATTCAAAATTATATTATAAAAAAGTTAGATAAGAAACGAATGCATTACAAATATTTTTAAACTTGTATAAATTTGCGAATAAGTCTATTTCCAGATATTATATGTGTAGCATTTCTTACAAATTATTCTAAAGTGTATATTATTTTATTTTACATCTCTTATATTTTAGGTCAGTTTTTCTGTCTTTTGATTTCTCAACTATGAAGTATGTTCAGAAAGTAAGTGTATTGTGACCATAACGGACTGTGTTTCTTTATTTTCTTGAAGTATGGCAACACTGAGAGCGAGCATCGCAGGAACACGGTAATACGTAAAGTCACGTAGTAGTGTCCAGTTGCATGAAATATGTGCTGTGATCCGTTTCCTACTCGCGGAAGGAGAAAATCCAACCGAAACTGTTTACGTTGAAGGAGTTACGAACAGAACGAGTATGTTGAAGTGGTGCAGAGAGTTTAGTGGAGACGGAACAAATGTTTACAATGTCGGGCTAAAGTTGGGGACGAAACGTTTTGTATGTGATTTTGTATTAAATTTATGACTTTTGCCCAGTTTATTCTATTTTATTAATTCTCTCAGACGTCAGGGTTGGTATTTTAACCTCTTCATCGAACAACCATCACTTTCAACATAACATAAAATTGTAATTATTGATTGCCCACTTCGACTGTCCTTTACAGGGAGCTCAGAAGCAGAACCACGGATATTCTAAAATTATATAACTGTATGCAATTATTGCAAGTTAAACATTTGTTCAGTCTTCATTGTGAGCTTTGCAAATGTATAAACTTTTTGTGTAAAGTGTAATTCAGTGTAAAGTCCAGAGAAATTCGGGGAAATATGTATTAGTAAAGAATTTTTGCAAATATCGATTAATACAGAAAATTGATTCGAGGAACGAAAAAAAAGGTTCTGATTTTCCCGTCTGTTTATTCTAGTTTCCGAGATATTTTTACTGCATTACTACTAATTGGGACAGTAAACATTAAAAATATAAGATCAATATTAGAAAAATTCATTTATATAAAAATGAATAACAGAGATGAACACTTGACCTCCTC
Organism: Eucriotettix oculatus; assembly: GCA_034510155.1. Taxonomy (NCBI): domain Eukaryota; kingdom Metazoa; phylum Arthropoda; class Insecta; order Orthoptera; family Tetrigidae; genus Eucriotettix; species Eucriotettix oculatus. Next base: position 23,766,713 of record CM067382.1, on the reverse strand, counting down.
GTGTAAATTTTTGCATAACAGATTTTCAGTTCAATTATTTCCATCGCTTTACCTAATTTATAAAATTACCCTTAACAGGAAGTTCTCACGAGAAGTATCACTCAGAACTACTTAGCCCAAAGTCCTTGAAGCAGGCTACAAACTTCACAGTAAATATTCTACTTAAAGTACTTGAGGGAAATCTAGGACAACATGCAAAGTAAGTGGCCAGAGTTATGGATTGGCAAACAAGGAAATCAAAGGAGGGAGGTGAAAAGACACGAAAAAGGCGAACATGAAATGAAGCTTATAGTAACGCAACTTGTTAGAAAAAATCAGAATATAGATTCTTATGAGTACATTGCGAAACATTTTCTATATATAAAATTGAAAATCAGCGTAAAAACCCAGGTGCTAATTAAACTGTTCCTATATATTTTTTGAAAAATTTCAATAGCTTAGATTAATACAGCCAACTGCCAACTGCAATCTTCTATCATTTACTTTACAACTTCTTAGTCATTAACGTCCAGTTCTCAATGCATAATACCCGATAATCAATTTTTCTTCGGATTTAACAATTTTCCTCCATTTTATCTTTTGATTTCTTTCGATGGTAGGGGCCCGATCCTCTTCAATCAAAAGTCTTTATCTTTAGTGTGTAGGAGGAATCAATCACCCCACTTCATCTATCATTATCATGTTTCACCACATTCTAGGTTTCCCGGAATTTCAACAATTTTTGAAAAAAATTCTGCTTCACCATTACAGTCTGTTGACTTATTAAGAAATCCAAAAGTCTGGACCAAACGTAGAAATTTTTAACCAATAGTGTTGAATAAAACAAATTGACGTAATGGCTGTGTTGTTTATTATTGTTGTTGTATGTTTAAATTTCTTTGCTCGATAGGTCCGCACAAGAAATAAATTCCCCAAATTTCTCTAATGACCAGTAGCTGTTTATGCGACTCTAAATAAACAAAAATTTTCACAGCCAAGTTCATTTATTTAAAATAATTGTATTTATCACGTATCTGCCACCAAATTGAATGAATATATACAATATATATATGTCGATTTGGTAGCCCATGTGTGGAAAATTTTTCATTTTCCTTGCTTATGATTGTATTGTATTGTACGCTCTGAATGTTTCCGTTTTTAGGAAGTAATTGTATTTTTTAAAGAAAATCCTAGTAAATACTGTATTTATAAAAGGAAGATTATCTACTGAATAAAAACCATTTCATATACAAACAATACGCTTCAGACGTTACGAAAACTAATTCAAGCAAGCGGGTGAAGAGATTGTTGCAATGTCAGACGATCCAGCATCCATAACGAACCCAGCGGACTGTGTTTGCTCTCAAACAACAACTTGGGCAACGACAGTCAGACTTGGAAGTTGTCGGTGTAGCCGTCGCGCCGGCATGTAAATTTAAATTAACCAGCGAGAGGCATCTTAATTAACACCAGCAACTTGATTAGAGAGGACTTGCGGCTTCAGCTGACAATCCGCCCAAAGGGTGGGCGGTGGCAGAAAGGGTCCCGGAAATAAGGGAAGGGGTTGTATTGTCTCGTCGGCTCTGACGAAGAGGGCGGAAATTGCGCTAATAGATTGCTTGGATGTTGTTAATGGAATCGACGAAAGTAGGCCCCGGGCGAGTGGCCAACGCGGATCGCATGCATTCCGAAGACGTTCAGCTGACAGCTCAAAGCCAACAAAAACCTGTCACTCGGCTGACACGATCGCGTCAAATAAAATGAACGTACTACACTTCCAACAAAAAATAAATTAACTACAATAACAATGTAACTGGCTGTAACCCACAAGTCCAACCGTTTAACAAATGATCCGAAACGATTTAAACCAGAAGTAATATGCCTATGAGGCAATTCTGCTGTAAATCAACGCTTCTGCCCAGTAATACTTTTAAACCAATCATTTACCAATTAATCGCCGATATATCAATAACAGGGAAACAAATACAGTTGGTATGGTTCACAAAAATTAAAATCCGACCGTATGTGTACTTCGGTACACGGATTGGACATCAATAAATGTTAAAATATGAAAAATATTAATTATAAGTATTGAACGTGACAAATGTGAAAATCAAATAAAAATTCAAAATACAAAAAATGTCAAGGTGCCATAGTTAATACCATTTTAACTGAAACGAATGATGAACACCTGACATGATTAAATCAATAAAACAATTATGTGTAGTTGAAAGACTAATTTTTACTTAGTATGAAAATAATTTTCCCTATGTTAATTAGACACATTAATAACGAAAACTATAATTTAATTTTGATTTCAAATTTATTCTCTAGGAGCTTTCGGCATTGCCATAGTCGTCTACAAGATTCAAAATATTTTTTGAAACATTACAATTTTTTATGGAATTTGTTTAAAATTATAACAATATAAAACTATCTTTTTTCATTGTACATACCTTCATGTAATTTAGTATATATATATATATATATATAAATCTGAAACTCCGCAGTTCGATAAATGTTCTGTGTAGTCCAGCACAGTCTGGAATCACGTAAAATTCATGAAGAAAATTAGAAATTATATATATATCTCATTTTCTTCATGAATTTTACGTGATTCCAGACTGCGCTGAACTACACAGAGCATTTATCGAACTTCAGAGTTTCAGATCATGACTCATTGAAAAAAGGTTTCAATGTAAATTTTCGACAATTCGTGGTTGTATGGTGCCGATTGTGCTTGGTGAGCATATGAGCAAAATAATTATTGAACTTCTAGAACTCCGAAGTTCGATAAATGCTTTTCTGTTAGCAGAACTTTCTTTTAAGAAAATGGGATTTAATAGTTTAACTACAAGAATATCGTGCTAAAATCAACCTTTATTATGCTAGGCTAATTTCTGAAATGATACATTAAAATTAAGTAATATAGATCCAACAAAACGGGCTTTAATTACTCGGCAAAAAGAAGGAAACTTTGCTTTCTTTTTCAATTAACTTATAAATTAAAAATACAGGAAAATATCGTTCAACTATTTCTAAATATTTATGGAATGTTAAGACTGAGAACTTTACTATCTCCCATATTTTCTTCCCTTTATTTCACTACGTTTCCAGTGCTGTCAAAGGTTATTCGTTCACGTGAACTTTGTAACGATTTGGAAATATTAGATTTTCGATTGACAAATAGAAGCAATTTTACGGTACTACCTGGCGGACTTACTCGCGTAATAAATAAAAAAATCATAGTAGCTGTATCCTACGTTTTTAATTAAAATAACTTTAAAGCTGAAATAACAACGGCGGAGAGAGGAGAAGATATTTTACTGGTTCCCTTTGTAGCGGCGTGTCCGAATTCCACCCGCGCCTCTCGATATGGGCATATGTATGTGAGTGAGGCTGCCAGAGTTGTAAATTAAATACTGCAGGGCAAATATGTGCGTCGCCTTTGAGACTGTGGGACAATATTGTATCTGGTGGCGCAATATAAGCAAGCAGCGGCCTGCAACCCTCACACACATGGCGTAAAACTCACCCTCCTCGGTGCCTCACCCCCGGAGGGAGAAATACCGTGTTTGAACCTCAGTGGGAATTCGCAGTATGTGCGACACTGTCTTACGAAACTCGGCTCAAATCAAGTAATCAAAAATATAACCATAGTTCAGTCCTCACAAATTTGATTAATTTATTGAGCAAAGCTCTCGTCATACATTAGAAGCTTTCGACCGTATCCTAGTCATAATCATCTGAAAAAAATAAGTGAAATCCTTGTTTACCAATATACCGGTGAAGACAGTTATATATATTGTGAATAATAATTGGTTGAAAGTTATGAATAGTACGGTAATTAAGAGTAAGATGATGTATTTGGAAGGTCTGAGGTTATTTTGTGAAAGTATTAAAATTTATTTCAGCTGGATCCCTACAGAGACGCTGTTATACCACGTCTTGAAGATGGTTGTTCCACTTGACATTCGTCAGAAGCAACGTACTGTTTAAAATTCCTGGCCTGCGTGAAACAAGATAGTGGAAAACATCCACAAGAGGTTAAAAAAGTCTATGGTGATCCTGCTGTCGATCGCAGTACAGTTAGTAGGTGGAAAAGCAGATTACATAGTGAAAGAGGGCACAGGATACTCCTCACGACGGCAGACCCCACACTCCTAACACTTAACGACATGGCTTCATTCGATTATCATATCAATAATCAAGAATAAAGATTATGAACCTGCACTTGAACAACTCAATCCAGCAAGAAATTGAAAGCATTGCTCAACAGATTTTGCGTCACGTGATGGGGAACTTCAGGAAGCGCTCGCAAGAATGCATCCCTGCGATTGCTTCGATCTAACTGATTTTATTTTTATGCTTAACGTGTTTTCTACATTCTATTGATTCAGAATAAGTTAATGTCAATAAAATTATGAAATATACAATACTGTTTTTCCAGGGCTCATTTGAGAATGCGATATTGACGGCCGTACCTTGTATATGAAGCGTAAATACCGGATTCCAACAATTACGGAAAAAATAAAAAGGTATACTGGGTAGAATGAAGCTACGTTTCACCTTTACGTCAATCCAATAAACATCTTTAAAGAAACTTGAAGAGGTGAAAACCAGTTGATCTTGGGAAATGAGCAATGTACAGAAGCAGAGAATAGTGCGTAAGTGAAGTGTACACGGAATCACAAAAACTAGCAGTGACAGTGGATGAGTATATAATTTAAGATTTATGATGTGAAATTTAATGATTAGTCTCAAACAGATAAGAAATGCTTATTTGAAGCTCAGACTAAAAGCTGAATTTAGAAGCTCAGAATGGAAAAATGTTAATTGGACCTGGGAATATAACGCAAGAACCTCCCGCTTACCAGGTGGTATGCTCTACCGCTGAGCTAGTCCCGCTCAATGCTAGGTTGGATAGTCTTTTAAGATTAGCTTTACTTGTAGGAAAATTGATTCTATTCATTTCAAATTTCTAAATTATTTTCATATTTTCTTGATTCCCTTGTCAGTTTACTTGTTACTCTCGTAAATTATGTGGGACCAGTAATATAATTCGCACAGTATTATTTAAAACTATAATCCTCAATTCGACATACGATAGATAACTGATTCGTGTCTCGTGTGAGGATCATACAGTCGGTGATTTGTAAAACTAAGCAGGCAACTCTCCCCTGCGTTAAAGTTCGCAGCGTGGTTTTTGTCTGAGTTACGTTATGACCCTTCAACGACCAAAGCTGGTGGTGCTCTGTACAAGATTTTTTTCACTTGATAAGCAAGGAACATTGTGCCAGACTGTGAGTACGCGCGGAGTTTTAATACGCTGAGCGAGGGTCTGTCATGGTCGCAAGTGAAAATAACAGCTCTGCAGACCCTAACACGGACACGGAATGGCACTCAGCAGGCTCTTGCTTCTTCTTTGCCCTCATTAGCTGCTCGACGAATGCGTTGATGGCCTGCGGAACCGTCCAGTCAATGACTGATGGTACCTTCACGGATGTTGACTCCGATCTGCTGTATACCGAAATAAATTGTTTTCCTCTTACGTTTTTAATACAGAATCTAACATTACTTCTATCAATTCCGATCCTCAGTTGAGTTTAGAAAGAGTTCAAGTTGGTAATATGCTTTTAGCACGCCACAAAAACACAAATATAAGTGTCGGTTTAGATGATTAACACAAGTTGCTTTCCCAGTTTCAGATAAGTGAGTTCTAACGACATAAATACAATCCAATTAATTTCCAAAGATAAGCGACCACTTCAAACTCATTTTAACGAAATCGGCGATTCGTACACGTTTGTGTCTGTTTCCTCTCAGCACGCCATGATAATTTTAGGAAGAACCTGGTATTGCGGTAACATCGATGTCGGTCGATAAAGTAAGCAAAACTAAGCGCGTTTCCAATTTCACGTATGTATGTATCTAAATAAATTACAACCCATCATCGCTGAAACTAGGTCCACAAACACTACGCACTACGTTAATACGGGTAAATGTGTAAAATTATTAGAATAAATATGTGAAAAATAATATACGAATAAAAATGTTATGCGTATAAAATATTTATCCTTATAAAAATATACAAAAAATACGAAAGGTTAATAATAAAATTAATCGAAAAACGTAATACGAGAAAATAATTACTACGATTAATATTACTTTTACAAAATTATGGTAAGTGCATAAAATATGTGAATAGAAATGTAAACAAATTGTTCAGGTACAAAATATACTTTTAAAAATTATTGGTACAAAAATTATAATGATTGAAATTACGTAGTACTATAAACAATAAATAATGAAAACATATTTTATGCACAAAATACAATATATTTCTAACCAGATATATTTATCGACCAATAAGAGACTTTTCAAAATTCAAAACCAAATTTTTGTCTCTATGTCATACACGTTTCCTCAGCCTCGCTATAGGTTTCTACGGTAACGTATCATCTGATGTTTGGTTTTTTTTGACACAATCCGATATTATTACGTCTAACAAATTAGATAACTTAAATGCAAACTTACCAATTACTTTGATGTTCCGTTACTGTAGAAACGTAATAAGTAGTACTTATTAATCAATGTTTATAACATCAAGACAATGAATAATTTTTTTGTTTTTAAAACTGAAAATTGTGGTTAATAAAAAATATTATTAGATATATATTGATTTTTGTGCAATGTACTGTTTAGTACACGAAACATGTAGTTGTGTTAAATTATATTTTTTGTTAATTTTTGTCTGTTTTTGTCCTCATTTAAAAATTTATGAAAAATTAATAACTAATCAACTAAAAGTTTTCTGACTTACTCGATATTGCATTCATTTTTAGTCATTAAAATATAAAACATAATATTCAAAAAATATAAATGTCCCGATGCTAAAGACTTGTAACTCAAGTCGTTGGAACTAAAGTACGCCACACGTTGCGTAGACGATTCTTACAACAGGATCAAAAAATGCCACATGTTATTCAGAACGCGACCTACAAGAAATGTGTCCTCTCACATTGCCAGCGTTCATTAAATATACAGGAACAGGAGCTGCCTGCTTGAAAACACTGACCCGGACAGGGACAGGGAAATGCAAGAGTTCCAGAGAGATTAGACCTCGCGTGTTCAGGCACTACATGACCATGATAAACTTACAGAGTTTCCATAAAGAAAAAACTTACCGACGATCTAACTGGATCAACTCTGGAAAGCCGAGAAAAATTCGACCCTGAAACAAATGGAAACAACATATAAAAACTAAAACAATTAAAAATAAAATAAACTTAACGTTGATCTTATCAAAACTTTGAATAATTAAATATATATTTTATTATTGAACTATGTTACAAACTTTTTTTGTACTCTCATCATATCGCTTACAAATATTATCCATTGTTTCTATGGTAACAGTATATATTTACAATTTCTCCTGCGTAACACAGAACTCACTGACATAATGTCTGTTACTTATACAATTTACTTATTATAAACAACAAGTTATTATGTCGCTGAATAAATAATAATAAATCTGGTAACCGAAAACCATGTTACAATTCCAAGAGTAATGTGAATAATACAAGTTTTTAATATTACAAATTGAATTATTAGACCAACCGACTATTCTCCATTTTATATTAATCAAATAGTTGAACAAAATTATATATCTTAAAAGAATTACATTTATAATATATAGTGAAATATGCTTGATACAGTCACACAATTCAAAATTATTCTTACAAAAATTTAATAATTTAGAATATTTAAATTCAAATAAATCAATATCCAAAATATTATTTGAATGTCATATTCTCGCGAGGGTAATATTTGAGTAGAATTTGCTGTTCAATACTTTGCAGCAAAAAGTTTCTATCTAGATATTCTAGAACGAAATTCAATAAAATCACTCAATAAATGTCACTATTAACCAATTTAGAAATAAATTTCAAATCTTTGGAACAACCTTTATATGCCAGAATCTGAATTTTCAATACAGTCCTAATTATTTTATAATTCATTCCATAAGACATGATTCTAAAAAGTTTGTTGTCCAGTTTCAATTTTCTTGACAAATTTATGAGTGAAAGATGATGAAACTATCGATCCAAATATAAATATTGTATTTTTACAGTAATTGGGAAAATTTCTTCTAATAAAACCCAAAATTTCCATAGCTCTATTAATAGGTGCTTCAAGCGTGATTTTTGAACCCATTTGTTTTCTAAAATCTTTAATCACACTAACTTTTTCCAATTCAACGACCAACAGTATTATAAGAAAAAAGGACCATATTTCTAGCTCTTGAGGATGTCTTCCATTTTGATATACTTAATTTCATATTATTCTCTCTGCACCATTTAGAAGTAGCATTAAAATATTCTTGTAAATTAATACAATATAAATGAATCAATAAATGCATTGAGTTCATCTGCAAACAGTTAAAGTTTATCATTTGAAAATGATGATTCAATATAATTTTAAAAGCTCTGTGGTACATATGGCACTACTACGCTTTCATCTAATATGAGACATAATCTTTTAATAAATATTGTGGGTGCGAAACATGGATGATAGGTGTTGCAAAAAAGAAAAGAATAGAGCTATCGAAATATGGGGCTACAGAAGAATCCTGAAAATCAAATGGTTGGATAGAATCACTAACGAGAAAGTTCTAAGCAGAATAGGGAAAGAGAGAACAATTGAGGACTTTGTCGAAGAGTAGGAATAGATTAATAGACCACCTTTTGAGACATTAAAGGGAAATGTGTGGGGTAAAAAAAGAAGAGGGAGATAAGGATGGACTACGATAAGCAGATTAGGCAGGATGCAGTAGTGTATTAATGAAAAGGCTTGCGCAAGATAGGTTAGTATGTAGGGTTATATCAGACCAATCTAAGGACTGAATACCACAACAAAATAAATGATTTTCAACCAATTGCAAAACAGTTCCATAATTGGCAAAGATTTCAGTTTTCCAATCAAAATATAATGATTATCAGTATCAAAAGCTTCAGAAAATCTGTAATTATGTGTAAAGCTTCTAATCCATAGCAGATTATATGATCAATATTTCTCTCATTTATAAATCCAATTCTATTAAAATGAATCGCATAACTGCCGGATTAAAAATAATTTGATATTAGGAATTGGATGTGATGTATTGGAAAAGTTTGAAGTCTGATATCGGGTTTACCTGTATTGAAATATGCAATTTATTTTTGTGTGACGGTATGGAGCGGAGGTAAAGGGAAGTGAAGTGTGGGGAATACCAGTTATATCCCTACTACGCAAGGCCAATCACCAATCAGAAACCACCACATCAATGGAATTTAAATTAATTAATATATGACGTAATGAAGCCTTCCCATCCATGCTTCGTATATTTATTGGAAAATTATCAGAAGCAATAAGAAACCATTTATGCCAGTAAATATTCTGGTTTTCTCATTGCCAGAAAGGAAGATTATGATGAAACAATGGGAAAGTAACGACGTTTCTTATCAACACTCTGACCCCACCTGTAATATGTTGCATTTCTAATTATGTTTCCATTAGTATCAATTTTTTTAAATCTGAATAATTAACAAAAAAGTTAGAAACATTGAAAAGTTAAGAACTTAATTTATAAAAAAGGGACGTGAAATATTTTAAAATGGTATTTTTATTTTGTTTCTATAATTTATCTTTGTTATTTTAATTTATCAATTTACATTTAAACTCTAATTTAAACTAAATGCCCACCTGTAGTAATATTGAATACAATACTAACTTGACAAACATTTCTAAAACCAAAGTATTTCTTTCTTCATATATATCTAAGTATGCCCAACTATGATGGCAGTATTTCATGGCTTACTGGCCCAGAGGCAGTTTTAAAGGTAGTGAGTGCTTGGGGGTTGAAACGGAATACTGCGCATGCGCATTTCTCAATTCAGGCAGATATTTTATGTTTTGCACAGGCAGTGACTTAACAGTTTACAGTCTTCAAGATCGAAACAGAAATTCACACTGTTAAAACATAATCATTATAAAAATTCTTAAAATTGAGAAAAATTATTCTTAATAAATTTATTTATGCGCTGGGTCACTTCTGCATATATGCATCAACCACAGTGAAGACAATTTTGGGTCTGGTTGGCTCAAATGTTGAATTATATTATTTCAATTAGTTTTACTATATTATGCTTAATAAACATCTTCCTCGGCGTGATTAATGTAAGAACCCTGATCGTTGATGTAGGATTCGTCTACATTTGAATGCCAAGCGACATCTTTCGTGATTAAAAAGGGTGCACCTACATGTCGATGAAGTAAAGGAATTGGAAATCACCAACCTACAGAGAAACCAGATACATTAATGGCAAAGCGGAGGAGGGGAACAACTTTGGTGATTATAACTTTGGTCACAGTCGACGCCATCTGAAGGATAAGCCCTGTAACTAACACAAGAACCAGGAGAATATTAAACAGGCTTGTTACCGGGAACTTCCAAGGATATTCTCAATTAGGATTAATAAGCCTACTCCATTATGCAGCGACCGACTGACTGAGGATGTCTCTGTGACTGCTTGCTGAGTGATTTTCAAAAAAATTCTTCATTCAAAACACGGGTTCTTCACATAATGTCTAACATTTCATACACAACAATATTTCACATAAAAACAAATTTTGTACTCAAACAAATTTTTCTATGACGAAAGAGAGAAGCTTTGGACTTTTCGTCAAGTCCCATTAAACAAACAGGTCTATTTTTACAACTTATATTATTAATTATATGGTACACTCACTATACTTTCTTTCCATGAATTAATTTGGCGCTCAAAGTTTGAGCCAGATTAATTAAGACGTAGGCTACACTATTAAACCGGACATTAAAATAGTATCTTATTACGTCTCACAATTATTAACACACACATTATACATATTTATATATTATTATATATAGGATGGTCAATTTTTCATTTTCCTTTTGTACGTTATGTAACGGTACAGTATCATACTAATTTATAATTGTGGATAATAGATAATTAACTTCTTCAACGTTTAATAAACATAGGCTTTCCTAGATTATTTACTCCATAATTACTAGTCGGTTTAACAATCTGGTTAAATTTTTAACAGAAACGATGCTTCTGTACCCAATCATTACGGGGAACTGCTACACTTTAACCATCTGAAAGAACACTGAATATATAGAGAGAAAATGTATCGGCATATTAGTCACAAAATGACGATGATGATGTTTGTCGGAAAACCTTATATTTGATACTCATTTTCATCATACCATTCATTAGTTTCAGATCTAAAGAATATTCTTTACATAAACTACCGTACTGCATTGAAATAAAATTGTAGCCGTTCACATGTTGTTAGGCTGGCGCTGAAAGGGGCATTTTTGCTTCTTTACCGTTGAGTAGCCCCTCAAGATCTTTCCTTCTGTGGTGTGTTTTTATGACGGCAGTTTATCATCCGAATACACGTTTCAATATCTTCCTCGTGCAGTCCAAGTGTTAAGCCGGATTATATCATTTTTCTCTCGAAGAAAAGTAAAAGAAATGGGAGAGGTGTTTTGGTACAGTTCTCCCTGCTTTTGGCAAGCGATATTCGTCACAATTCAGGGGAGAGATGTAATGTTGAAGGGGGGTTTTCAGAAATGGAAGGCTGTAGTGGTACAGATATCATTATTCGTCGCAAGGGGAATTCGTCCGGTAGATAATGCGTAAACCTTGGAAGTAATGTCCAAGAAAAGGAAAGAAAATATTTCACGATCATATCTTTAGATATCCTAGAGATTAAATAATATTTGAAAGGCACGTACTTGGAAATGAAACATTCATTTAGTAAGGACCAACATTATATTTATACCACATTCGCGTTAAATAGAAAAAAATGAAGTTATTGTTTCAAGTAAATATTGACGTACATATAATTGTTGAATTACATTTGTGAAGTCTTCTCTTAACTTATTGTACGCAATCGGTCAGTCACACTCTCATATATGCACACACATCATACAATTAAATCTTTGACAAAAACATATAATAATCAACTTATTCTATATGTATAATTCTATACGATACTTTCATCTTTAATTCTAAAACTAATTCATTAAAATACAGTAGCCGCTTAGAACGGACGTCCGAATTTTAATTTATCATTTCAAGTCATTATTTTTATTAAATCAATTAACGTATGATAATAAAATATTTAAATGAAATAGTTTTACGTCCAGTTTTTTGAGACAGTTCTTATTTTTAATTAAACGACGTTTCAGTTTTTTTCACAATCTGAGGAATATTTCTCCTTGACCTAAAGAAAGAATCCACCAATCATAATGGAGAAACTACCTTTAAGGCAGCCACGACTTGACGGAAATATTAAAAATTCTGATTTACTGTGGGTAATTTCAGACTTCTCCATTTTTAGATCGAAATGAACATTAAACATTCTTTTTACTAACAGAAAACATTTTAGTATGAGGATATTTATAGTCTCATACCGCCCTGGCCTATATAAGACTAAGACTACAAAAGTTTTTGAAGTTTAAATTTAAATTTACATACAGTCAAAAAAGTGCAAGAGACTCTGGATCAGTGAAGAAATTGACAGCGGAGTAAAAACATGTTGACGCGTGCAAAAATATGGATTGTAATCGTGTACAATATCAAAGTTAATTAATAATAAGCAGTTCAACAATTTGTCATTCGACAACCCCTTACGGACATAGAAAATTAAGTTTTCAATTGTGCTCTTTACTCAATTGAATGGTAAAAATTCAGCTCCAGACTAACTTTGATGGTCCTATTTTGAAAGCGCAAGTAGGAAGATTTTATATTTCAATTTATAATAGTTCTGAAATGTAACTTTGATTTTTTATAATAATTAAATGAAAATATTCTCCTTTCTGAAGTCTGAAAATTGAAGCAAAACCCGAGTTTAATGAACGCCATGGCTGCTTCTGGAGATATAACTTTTCGTAATTTTATTTATGTTTTATTTGTATTTTTTGTATATAGCTGTCACCGGGCAAATGCCCAATAGCAGCTTAGCAACAATAATAATATATTAAGTGATATTAGTGACACGAATAAATTCAATTCAAGGATGCTATTACACCCGAAAGTCTCCAAAAGAAGAAGCTTATCGCAGAAAAGAAAGAACTATTAAGACAGGACACAATTATGAATTTTATAAATTAAAGAAAATTGAAAATATGTTTCCACAAAACAGTATGCAGGGTGGTCAAAAGTAAATATCTATTATTGATAAAATCCCCATATAGGTGCTAGGGGAATTCCAGAGAAACAGTTTGTTCCCGGAGCGTAAGTGACATGTGTAAGGAGTTTGGTAGAAATTGATCCAACGTTATGCGTAACTTTTTTTCACCCCCGTCCAACCCCACTCCCACACCAATCTGTGTTATTTTCACATACCCTTTATTTAACAGACGTTCACTCCTTCCACCCTCGCCCCAACGCTCAAGATAAACTACTGCAGACGTTGGAATTAAACCCAGTGACTTCATCAAGCCCGGATTCGACACGATGCTCGATTACTTTTTCCCGTATTCTTTTGTAACTTCCTTCCATCACCACCTCTTTAGGGTTCAAATTATAAGCCACGACTTAGCTTCCCAGTATTTGTATTGAACCGGAACATGTGTACAAATTCTGGTCCAATAATAAAAATAATGAGTTAACTATAAATTAAAAAATAAACATTATTTCCAGGCACGAATATTAACTAAAATTCTAGTGCTTTATTTTGAACGGAAATTTTTTAACCAATAGGAAAATTAAAATATAATTCTAAAATATTATGTTTTGCCATAATCCGTTGAACTCATACTGACAGAACGGTATAAAAAAGACATAACTTACTCATGAGGGCAAAGAGGATGTATAAAAATCCACTCAAATAATACTGAAATTATTTTGTGGCGGTTATTTGAAATGACGAGCTGAAATAGAAATATATTCCCAGGGGCAAGTTTTAAATTTCTTTTAATTTGTCTCATGTAACAAAATTTCCGGCGTTTACATGAAATTTTATATATTACATTATGGCTATTCACATTTCTGACACAATTTTTGCTTTCTTTTATAATAATCGACAAATAATTGGTTCACTTATTGTATGTGATACTAATGTAAGCTGTTGAAGCAAATATTACAAATATATTTATCTACAAGTAATTTTTGTTTATAATTAATTCTTAACTGACACTTTGGTCATTAGATGAAATTAATTCCCTATGTTAGCTACATATGTAAAAACTATACAAAACATATCAATTGCAGCATAGAATATTGTGACGTCACCAGGGAAGCAACAGACAGAAGAACATTGAACAGCTGGAGCCGACAAAGCTTAAACTCTTTCAAATAAAATTACATCGAGCCCCTTTCTTGGATTCTTCAAATACTCGCCTTTCATCCGCCATCGCGTAAATTTGAATCGATCTCATACTAAATCGTGTCATCTATTACTCCTATGACACGAATGAAGATGTAACTCTACTGAAATAATTGTGAACATTGTGAATAAAAATACAGAAACAGTATTAATTTCGAGCATGACTCTGTAACGCCATGCAAACCATCTTTTTTTCTGAAACGTTCTTCGCATCCATCAGCCCAATCGCTCATATTTATATTTAAATGGGTAAATCTAGAGAGACAACCATTTTTCACTTTTTACCCAGCCTATTAAAACAAAAGCTTCACTTTCATGCTAATTTCCTCAACTGTCTAGTAATATTGAGATTAATCAATGTTTATTTATGTGCAAATAATGCTATAAAGCTTAAAGTTCTCTTTATAAATGGGAAAAGGATTTTACGATATCGTGAAGTCATTACCGTTAATTATTCGTCGAATTTAAAACAAAGGGGAAAATGACTACATTTAACGGGTCAGTTTCGTGATGTTATGTAGTGCTTTCTGCCGCTTCTGTATTTCTTGGGATCAAGTTTCCTGTGATCAAGTTTAAAAGTGTCCCGAAAAACTTGGTCCTTGTCCAATAACAGCCGTGAACCTTGTACGTGTTTCAGTGACGGCTTACGTCTAGACCGTCTTGGCCCAGTTGAGTTTATGGAGGCCGTGAAATATTTTATAGACCCTAGCTTCCATATGCTTCAGGTAGAAGGAGCAACTATATGAGATGGTCGAAATGTGGGTCAAGGAAGTTCAGTAACGAAACAAAAATTTATCTTATGAAAATGACACATATGATGTAAATCAATACATTCAGGCCAACGTGATGTTAAAGGACGTTCATCATTTTGTTGTTAATTATGAAATTTGAGAGGAGTTTACAGTGTGTTTAATTTCTGGCATTTATCTGGAACTCACAATTTTTTTACAGCATAGTTAGTTCTCCTTTCCTCTGATTAATAAGACTAATACCTAAAGAGGACCTAATAAATGTTTGGATTAAACATTGCGTGGTTAATTGTTATTAATATTTTTTATTGCAAATGTGATTTATTAAATCTTAAATATATTTAATAACCATCAACAGGTGAAGGATATTTTCAAATAATTCTATTTAACAGCAAAACAATCTTAATCGCATTACAGAGGTCCCGAGTTCGAATTCTGGCATGGGCACCGATGTTGTGCGTGTTTTCACACTGTGAAGCTACAGACCATAGTCGTTAATAACCATAGTGACTTTAAATAAAGAGAGAGAGAAAATCTTTGTGATATTCTACGCCGCCACCAGTTGGCAGCACTAACTGTAATATAAAGTGGCTTTGGGCTGGTTGCCTAGCAACTTGTTTACGGTTTTACTCGCGGAAAGTTGTTCTTGTTTTTATTTAGCTGTGAATAAATTATATTTGTTGCGAATATAATTACATTTTCTGTATTATTCAAGAACACGAGGTAGGATATCACCACATCCCACTGAAGTTGTCTGACTGTAAGATTTCGTCTTAACTATTTCTTTTTTAAAAAACTAGAAAACATGAATGGGGTACAATATGTACTGAAATTTCGTTATGATATTAAATAATTTCTTTAAAAAAGATGGTTTGTTAAAGCTCAATAAATATATTTTATAAATTAAACAAGGCATAATTAAAATATAATTTTGATTAATCAACTCAATTTATATTTTTATTATTAATACCCTATTAATAATTATATTTATTTTATGAAATAAATTAACCTTATTAACACATTCACAGATTAGGATAGCAAAAAATATCCAGGACTATCTTGAATGATGTAAGCACTACAAAGAACCTAAATATTATTATTATAATGTAGTAAGTTACCCAAAATTTCTGAATTAGTCTCAATTTTTTAAACCCTAATAAGTAATTTGTTCATATATTTAGATGTTTTCTTTGCAGGAACTTTCAGCAATAAGCCTTATTCATCTATTTAAAAGACCAAATTATATTTAAACAGTTTCAAAAACATCAGATAACAATTTTTTAAGGTCAGTTGTTTTTATGTAAAATTACTTTCTTAACACATTGATATCTGTTGCTTTTTGAAAATGTTTCACTACAATTCTGTCTTTTATATAGGTGAATATGACATATTGCAGAAAGCTCCTGTGAGTAAAAACGTACTATTAATTATATTTTTTCATCAATTATTGCAATTGCTAGAATCCATTTCTCAACGAATTTAGAAAGTGTTAGTATCATAATGTAATAAGATATCCAAAGGTTTTAAATAAATCTCAGTTTTTTCAAAACAGTAATAAATTATTAAAATAAATAATTATTGATTACTGTTTTTAAAACCTTGATACTGATTTAAAACTTTCGGTTCTTTATAACTGGAATATATTAAACAGGAATTTATCTGTTATTTGTGAATCACGAATCATTATAACTAATACGTTTACAAATTTAAGTATAAAGTGGTGAATGGTTATTACGGAGATATAATTTACAGTCTATAAATTTATTCCCACGGAAAAACGAGAATGTCGCAAACATAAAATAAGATGACAATATTTCTTGTAAATTTTACTCATTCCAATCTGAAAGTCACGCCAGTGGTAGAAACGAAGCAAACAAGATAAGACACGGTAGAAACCAGGTTTGTGGTTCACGCACGATAAGTATTTTTAATCACAGTAAAAACACTCATGTATCCAATTAAAAATACAGGACTGGTAACATTTACGCTCAAATTTAAAAAGATCGTCAAAGTAGTCTATTTAGATTAAAAATTGTCACACTATAAAAACGATACAGGACCATATTAATCAGTAATCAAAATTAGTCAAGTTTGTGTCATAAGGTATGACCCATTTTTTAACGATTACGTAATGTACAATTAAAACTGTGATTTCTTTATAAAAAAATTATTCCGAGGAATAGATGAGTTAGCTTTCCTAAGTTTGGAAACAATATATTTTTCAGTATTAATAGTAGCTATAATTCGCTAAAATTCTATATTAATTGAGTGGGGTAATATTGGGTTTGTAAAATTGTTTAATTTTGTTTCAATATTTTAAAAGTATTTATTGTACTGTGATGAAATTTCATGAATAAAATATATTTTTCCGAGAATATTTCAGTGATGCCGCTGATATTAATTATTATGATTTCTTTCACCGTAGCATTTTCCCAGGCTTCATGTAATAATCTATTAAATGATTAGTGATTTACAAATTTGCGTAGAGCTGAAACTAAAAGGCGCACACATGTTGACAGTCATGTATCTGAAATAACAATGCTGTCTCAACAAATTTGGTAAATTTTTTCACCTGATAAAGTCCCAAATGCTAGATGGATCATTGTGGTTTATGTTTGAAAAATAGATTAAACTTTAATTTATAATTAATATTCTGGTCTGATTTAATTATCTTAACTTTTATTTTCATCATATTGATGGATATTACATAAGAGTAGTATCGATATATTTATTTTACTGAGTAACAACAAATATTAAGTATTATTGTTCCGTTTTCATTCCTGACAGATTTGTTAGTATGAATGAGATATATTAATGACAACAAACATTAAAATATACTGAAATCCAGTCGTTCTGCTGGAAGGCTGACAATCGAAACGTACTTTTCCAATTTTTCATGTTAATTATCTCTTTGGATGAGGTCGACAGCAAGCTTCATCAAACTTCATTAGTGCGACTCGAATTCGTGTATTCGTTAAAATTGAATATTTATCTGCATTTTATTAATAAAAGCCGTTCCCTGAGAATTTTTTTTTTGTAAAGTGCTGCCTATATTCTCTGTAGAGGTAAACAGTCCTGGTTTTTATAAATTTAATCCCCCTTTTTTTTGTTTTACTTTACCTGCATCTTGCTTCTGTATTTATAGAGGCGGAGTGGTGCGGTTTTTATTATTATTAAATAATATTGTCGTTTCTGGAAATGTATTCATTTCTATTCACCGCTGATCACAGCTGTCTCGCCCCCGTCACTAGATTATCGTCTCTTGTCTGGAATCACTGATGTGCTCTAATTTGATACGTGAGTAAATTACCGGGGCGTTCCTTTGTCTGTCCGCATTAAATTGTATTTCATTTCGCACCACTGAACACTCTAATTGGATGTTCTGTTTATTTTTTTAAGCGAACTCGGATCCTGTGCTTTATTCTACGCACCCGATGATATGATGCTCAAAACCAGTCACATCCAACTCCACCACACTCGTTTCTTTTTATATCTTTTACGCGAATAAATACATTTTTCTTCTTTAATTATAAAAGGTGTAGGCGCGGTCGTCGTTAACTCTTTTAGTACGTTGAATCGTTCTTCTACTCTTTTGCACTAACACAGTAAAATTTATTAACTCTACATCCATAAGTTTTTCATTTACGCACATTTGAATGTTTCCTGAATTTTTTATATTTCAATAATGACATTGTTAACGTTGAAATAAATATAACTGTGGGTAACTATGATCGAAAACTTTCTCTGCTTGTGTACACGGGGTATTATAAGTCTACGAGTCTAAACATAAATCCTTATAAAGTGAAACCCTCGTAATGAGATACATAAACTTTGTCACTGATACTAGTTAAATAAAATCATGAATAATAGCTTTCATTTGGAACATCTCAAATAATGATGCCATCTTCAATTACGAACCATTGTATTGCTCAGTTTGTTCAATGTAAAGCACTTTTTTTTATCGAACTAATGTGTCCCTTTACGAGGGAAAATTTCACGTTTTCCATAACCTTACAGGACTAAGAAACCAAAACGGGGAAAATTGTCAAATAAGTGGAATACTAGAGACGTAATATATAATTTTTACCGAAACAAATTTTCAGTGTAACTGACTCCTTAAATTTATAATTTACCCCTCTGAAAATATGCTGAAATTCCATGTTAATGTTTTCAATTTTTGCATAACTTAATTCCGTTTTATCTAAAGTCAATCTTTGTAATATTTACTCATTTTAATCTATTTTGAAGAAATTTAATAAAATTATAAGTATTTTTAGCCACAGCTATTGTAATATTAAAAACGAATGTAGACCTCTTAATCTTTGGTTTACCTCGTGTGATAGTGGTACGAATTAAATATTTTTTTAAACAACGATGAAACTTGTTTTGACTGACGGAGCCGTTTAATATTTTAATTTATTATTAATTACTTAGAGAGAAATAAAGAATAGTAATCTCATTTACGAGTCCAAGATTTATTTCTAGTTAAAAATTTTACATAGGGAGAGCTTTCGACTCTGTGGCCATAATCATTCCAAGACGAAACCTTCACAGTATTTTCTATTTTACAATATTACAGGTTCAAGTCTGTATGTAATATTGTGAGGAAGTAACCTCATTTTTCAAGATCTCAGGAACAGTCAAACTTTTATAAATTATTTGTTAGAGTCACTTTATTGACTAACTGTAGTTCCTAGAGCAAGCATGAAACCTAACACGCGTGGGTGCAGTTAGAATAATTTTTTAACTCAGTCCATAGTACGACAGAAACAGTGAATCTAAAGACTTCTCAATATGTGGTTTTTCAGTAAGTGCGGGTTGATGTTGTAATATTGAAATGGAATGAAACAAGCTGTCTGTGAGATATTAATGAAATTAATTTTTTATTTGAAAGGCCCACGTATGCCTTTTAAAATAAAAATAATAATTCCCTTTCGTAAGAACTCTGTATCTTTGTCCTTTTAGCACTTCAAACTGTGGAGGATTTACAGTGAGGAAATTGTAAGAAATATTTGATTATGTCTCCTCGTTTCATACGATTAATCTTTTGCCCTAATGAGTGTGATACAGACTTTGAAAGCCCTATCACAAAAGAAGGAACATGCGACTACTGAACACGTTTAAATTGTGTTACCAGAAGGCTTTCTTAACGCTAGGCATATATACATTGAATGAAGATTCTGGGCGTTTTTAAATTTAAAGTTTGTTCTACGTATCCTTTCCCGGACACTCAGAGTTTGTTGAATTAGCACTGGTAATAATTACACTCCTTGTAAAGGAGAAAAAAACGTTACGGGTACAATAGACAGAAAGAATTGTTATGAGAAACAACAAAATACCTTCATGGTGTAGCCCAACTAGAGCCAGATATAGGTTTTGAGTAGTATTTTTGCTTTATTATCTATCAGGGCCGAAGTATTTTTCTCCGAGCTAGTGATCAGACGTAAACGACTTTTCAGTCGCCATCAGTCACCAGAGCCCTGCAGTCCGCGATAGCTAAGACCCCCTCCTTCCATATCACCAGCCAGGAGGGAATTATCGCCCTTCTGCCGTAGCGAGCGAGATTTTCCGTCTCCCTATTACGGCCGCTGTCAGAGCGGGACGTCTTCCACGGCGAGCCACGGAAAATAAATAGCCCCAGGGCCCAAAAATCTCCGGCCGAGCTTCAAATTATCCATCAGCGCTAAGGGACTGATCTCATTTAGATCCGCGAAAGAGGAACGGAATTAATTCATTCGCACATAAATCATTCCTGTCACCTCAGATCAATGACTTTCACGAAGGCAATCAACTTTCCTCGAGTACAGAAAATGTACGGCGTGAGTGAATGTTAATTGAACTGCAAATGTTTATCAAGCTAATTCCTGAACTTTCATAAAATATTTATCGGCGAAACTGTAACAAATATGGTTAATAATACAAGAATTGACCAAACAAACCATTTTACTTCCCTAATATGCATTCCAACACACACAAATCAAATATAGGATATGAGAAATTAATTTCATTCTTTGACTGCACATCCAATGTTACATTTGGGTATAACCACATGAAATTGCGAGTCATTTATGTAACTTCTAAACCATAAATAATTTTGAAAGTATGTATAATTTGTTGAGCCCTATAAGAAGTTGATACTGGTCCTATTGTTACGAGTTCGCCTGATTTTGTATATCTCCAGGGAGTCGTTGACAAGAAAAAAACTGCCACCGTCGTAGAATCTGGCCTTCATTTTTGTTAGTGACGGCTGATTTGGATCGTTCGAAGGGAATGAGATGAAAAGATTATCTCGAAGATTTGTAAAGAGGTAAGAAAGGTCAGGAAATTACGCTATGACTAACGTCATAAGAAAAAATATTAAACAGTTTATTTGCAATTTTTGTACAGTATTTGCCAAGAATAACTCTTCAGAAATCATGTGACCTGTCTATATAAATAAAACGGAACGTTTGCGACGGTCTCCAGTCCATTTTGGGGGAGGGGTTAACAGGCTCCGGACCTATTTTAACAAACTGCGAGTTATAAGATTTGCCTTTAGGCGTTCCTATACCATGAGTGCGTTTGCCGTTAAATGTTAAGGTTTTATCGCTGATCACCCCAAAGAAAGTATCTGTCAATCTTTTGAATATTTAGGTCCCATCCCTCCCACCATCAGGTCATAAAAGGGCCCTAATTAATCATCTGCTCTGCGATGTTTGGTCATTTTATACCATTCATCCAATTGCCATGAAATTTTATTGTAATGTAAACCTCTGCCCAGAGAAAATTTCTATCAATCAATTGAAGATTTACGTAGCTCCCTTCCCCTCTATTGAAAGTGAGTTGCCTGTTTCAAAAAAAGTGTATTGCTCCTTTAGTTTAATTTTTATGATTCTTTTAAACACAAACGTAAACGGTATATTATTTATCTGATATTAGTTGAAGGAGCCCTAAGAAGTTATATAAGAGGAATGAAACTTGACGTGATTAATATTAAATTATTTGCATTTTATCTAGTAAATAATAATAATATTATGTTATTTGCTGTTAGGAAAACGTATATAAACTAAAAAACGCCCAGCACAAGATTTTATTAATTAATTGCAATATGAAAATGAGTGCTTGTAAAAATTAAGGTGTAGAAAAGAACCAATTGCTTTGCTAGGTGTTTGCATGTCCAAACACAAAATGTTTTTTTTAAAACACACACTAAAAAAATATTAATCAGTGTTGGATCAGACAGAGTTTTCACTTTCCAGAAAATACATAGTGCTGAGAGGGTCACGCGTATTCAGCAAATGTATTTAACGGACTGATGCCGAAATTTTTTCCACGTCACGCCTACGAGGGTAGTAATTTATACACAGAGAGCAAAGCTGCACAGGGGATATTTAAATTTACCAACAAATTGTGACAGAGGCGTTGATAATGTTTGATGAACCGTGTTCACTACCAATTGGTGCGGAGTCGTAGCAGCAGCAGCAGCAGCAGCATCATGCATCATGCATCAGAGGAGCGTCACAGCTGCACACAGACTCAGCCAGGGACAACACACTCATTCACTGCCATTGTCGGGAATATCAGGGTGAGAGCGCCTCCTCCTGCCCACAATTCTAAATTACGACCGTTGAATTGCTTGTTATGACTCTCTGTACCAGTCGCAAATCTGTTTACCGTTAGAGCTAAATTGTTCCCGCATATTTCATCCAAATCTTCAGCCTTTCAAATGGTAAACTGAGCGTAAATGTCGACTCCAAGAATGCCCCAGCGAAATAGTTATATATAATTTATTCTGATCGAATTAATTAAAAAGCTTTAATTTAATTTTGTAGTATTAGAAACAGAAAAATTATAACTGATGAGAAAATACATCGTTTCACGCGGTGTGCCGTTAATTTAATATAAGTTTATGATTACTCTTAATCGAGTCCAGTAATTAAATGAATTTGGACTATGTACACATATACTGTTTATAGATTTTCAACAAGCGTTTGACAGAATTAAAAGGAGGCAACTATATAAAGCTATGCATATAATGGGAATCCCACAAAAGTCAGTCCGTTTGATAATGATGACTATGACGAACACTAAGGTGAAAGTTAAAATTGATAACAGACTTTCATTTTAATAAAGGGGTGAAACAGGGCGATGGTCTGTCTACCACACTATTTATATTGGCTCTACACCATGCAATAAAGGACTTGGACCAAAGAGGAACATTTTTCAATAATATGAACCATATGTGCGCGTATGCGGACGATATCGCCATTGTAGCTATATCTAAACAAAAATAATGGAAGTCTGTGAAGAATTAGAGGAAAATGCAATAAGAATGGGGCTCAAAGTGAATATAGGAAAAAACAAAATATATGGTTATATCGGCTTCAAAAGAAAAACAAACTTTACAGGATCTGAAATATGCTGAGAAATAATTTGAGGGAGTAGAAAAATTTAGATATCTGGAAAACATGATAGAAAATTAGTCTAAAATAATTATCACAAAAAAAGACAGAATCCAAACAGGAAATAAAGCCTACTTTGCGAACTCGCAACTGTTGAAAAGCAAAATGTTATTCAGGAAAGATAAAATACAGACACATAAAACACTATAAGACCAGTGGTAACATATAGGACATTGACAAAAAAAGATCAAGGTGCTCTAAGGAAATTTGAACGGAATAATAAGAACAATATGCGGATCTTTCATGGAACATGGAGAATGGAGAATTCGATATAATGAAGAGATTAACCAAATCATAAAGGGAAAAGATATAATACGATACATAAAATCTTTAAGGCTGCAATGGATGGGCCATCTAAGTCGTATGGACACAAATAGAACACCGTCAAAAGTATTCAAAGCTAGACTATATTCGACAATGAAGAAAGAAAGGCCAAGAACGAGATGGACGGAGGATGTGATAGAGGATCTGAAGATTATGTAAGTGAGACAATGGTGAGAAAAGATCAGGGAAAGAGAAGCATGGAGGCGTATTGTGAAGGAGGCCAAGGCCCACACAGGGCTGTAGTGCCGTGCAGGAAGGAAGGAATTAAATGAGTAGATTTCTGAAAAATCTGTAACATCAGAGAAGACACTATCAATGTCACTAAACGTGAAAAATAGTTATTAACTTGCAAATATCTGCTACTTATGTACGTTTTAAATTTCTGTACCCTCTATCTCCGCCTCCAGGGGTAGTTGTTTCTTATCCCTACAGCCCTTGCTTTCTTTCGTTTCGTTTCGTTGAAATTGCTCCATGCACTGAGATTTGTATGCGGTATATTTATAAAATAAAATAAATTATCATTACGTCTGATTATATAACTGTTAAGCGTAAAATAAGATTATGTTTAAGTAAGCGTATTTCTGTTTTTCACGAATTATAGTCACGGAAATATTCTGAAGAGTCGCAATCATTTGCATTTCAACTTACAAAGCATTTTTCTTTTATTAACCAATAAAAAAGTATCATTACTTAAATAAAATGTTAATTAAATTTAAGTATTACTTCGCTTAACATTAATTTAATGATCTGGTTTCACAGGCTACGTGAGGTCATATCCTGTTGCAAGTCTTAGGACCCTCTTTGGCCTGAAAGGGGAGAAGGAAGAAACCTACATTTTCAGATGATCGAGAGAAACCTTCTCTAAGCAGTGCAGTACAACACAGCAAAATTTCATGTCAATTGGATAAATGGTATAGGAACGCATAACGGACAAACATGAATTTGCAGAGCAAATGATAGACGCTAGATATTTTATGGCCTTGAAGAGAGAAAGGAAGGAGCCTAGATATTAAATAGATAGACACTAAACGTGTCAGGTATGAACAGCTCTAAACACCGAAATTTCATGGCAATCGTACAAAGCCACGGTATGTTTGAACAGGTCAGGTATATAAAGCTTGGAGCGCAACGCATACATTGCCTATTACTTATATAGATTAGTTAGATTTATTTCTATTTCTTAAATTCTTGGCCTTTTTTCTTGATTTTGTTTTAAAAAATTAATTTGGAATCAGTCAATATTTCAACCATTCATCTGCAAAACTCCGATTTAATTTTAGCCAAGGCTAAAATAATAATTACTATTTAAATAAAGACTAGGTAGATGAAGCATTGGATACACCCTTTGTACGTAATAATTAGTAAGTAAAGAGTGGTCATAAAATATAATTATAATAAATTCTCTTTTCATTTTAGTTTGATGTTAAATTTTAATCGTTAATATTTGCAAATTGGAAAACTGTGTATTTATTGCCACAAATTTGACGCCTTTTCTAATTTGTGACTTGGAGCCCAGTCGTAATGCTTAGGCTCTACAAGAATGTTCCTATTGTGAAACGCAGCTGACGTTCCAACGTTGACTTTAATATTCCGGGCACATGGCCTGTAAAAAAAATGAAGTAGTTGACACATCCCTCATTTCACTTGACAGTGGTGCACCGGATCCGCGGCTAACAACTTCCGAGCGGAATAATTCAAACTGTAACAACAAGAGTTAGGTAGCAACTGTAAGGGTTCTAATTGCAGAGTTCACTTAACAATTCCCTGTACGTAATACTGCGTGTGCCCTGCAAGGGCTATAATAATAAACGTAATAATGACGACGCCAGCCGCTGGTAACGGTCTGCAATAAAAGAATACTGCGTTATATTAAAGCAGAGGTTGTTATGGCACAATTAACCCGTCGAGTCTATGCGCTTCTCCCTCCCCAAACACCGCCGCCCTTAACACGAGTAATAAAGACCTGGTGTTGGTGGAGGGGTTGCTTTTCTATAAGCCGATAAACAGACAATGTTTCGGAGGAAAACGCCGGAGTAGACGTTTCTTCGACTATATTGAAATTAAAATTTATTATTAAATTGAGTTCTAGGCCTACTTATCGCAATCGAGTTCCAATGTTTCGTGTTGTCGAGGCAATTGTACTGATTAAATACTGTTACTGTTGCCAGTGAGCTTCAAGCAAGAAGAGTATGCTGGTATTTTTCAATTTTCAGTCGTTTTATACAAAGGAAATCAATTATATTAAAATTTGGTCTCACTTATACATATTAATTTAAACAACGTCTTTTGACCTATAAATATAGGTTGAAATGAATAACTGAGATTTCATTGGTTTTTAATATTATATATAAATATAGTTGGAAAATAATTAACTTTACATTTATTAATTAATATGTTACAATAATTTACTGGCCAAATTATTTTTATAAAACCGGCTTTTTAAGGACTGACAATATACTCTTTATAAAACATTTACAAGAACTAAATTAAATGAGATTGGGTCGCATTTAAGGGAAGAAAATTTGTAAACAAAAACATAACTTGGAAATGGCAGGACAAGGAATTCGGAAGAAAGGTAACAAACAGAGTAATTACAGTCTTTTTCTTTGTCTGAAACTTGTCGCTGGCCCTCAGATTTCGTGCCGGTCCCAACGGATTCCTGTAAACTACTGTGTTGCATAATGATCACCTTGCTCATTTAATCCTCTTACCCTCTGTCGCGATCAATCACACTCCAAGTGTCTGTCCGTACATCATCATAATCATAGTCCACTGTCAAATGAGTCAAAATCGATTTTCGTCTCTTTTTAATAAATTGTCCTCACTTCAATATAAAATTTCCCTCGGTGGCAAGGACAAAAACGTCACCAGTCCTAAGAATTTATTTTTAGAATTTTGGAGGAGACATTCACCCTACTCACCACCATTATTTTGGGGGAAAATATCAGGCCTCGTCACAGCCAGGTGTCATGGAGATCCGACGTTTTTAGAAATCTTGGACCGGCGTCAAACTGCTTCAGTTTTATTACCGTTTGGAACCTTCTTCAATTTCTCTCAAACCGACTGCCTTTGCTTTTACCCCCAAGTTCCGTATTTCATCGTGTTTTACATTACAAGGTCGTTCTGATTCATTCGGTTTGTTAGTTTCGTCGTGACCCGCTAATTTCGACCTGACATCCGATCGGGCCATTTTAGACACTCTTAATTTTTAATCTGCTTATCTATGAGAGTTAGTTTGTTCCATATTTTATGCTTAATCCTGTATATTAAGTTCAATGCATTAAAAATCCTTTTATATACAAGGCTAACATCCTTTATTCTTTCACTTCATAATGATTTACAGTTAAATAATTTTTTGAAAAATATTTCTGTTCCGCTACGTTTTGGCTTAGTACAAAAATCCTACATATTTAATTATACTTATATAATTACCACTTTTGACTGGTTGAGCGTTTATAACTATTGAAATGCTTTCGTAGTATAATGACAGTTTATTAATTTTTTTTTGGAAAGTATATACGAATATCCTGGTTACTTAGGATAGCCCATGGCCACAGGGACGGTGTTGTAAATTCACAAAACGACAGCCTCTAAAAACGAGACGGACCATCATTCAATCTTGTGTAAACTGTGGCTAAATAGTGTCTCAGTGCTACCTCAGACCTCTCTTTATATAAAAAATTGTTGTTTTATAATATGTTAAACTTTAACAATTGATTGGACGTAACAATAATGTGGTAAGTTGTTAGTCTTTTGGCTATGGTTAAATTCAACAGTAAATGCATGTAAATATGTATTCTACAGATTGTGAACAAATCAGAAGAAAGTGCGAAACGTCGTTTAATATAAAAACTGTCTGAAAAATCTGGTCGTAAAATTATTTCATTTAAATATTTTAATATCAGACGTTAATTGATTTAATATGTTATTTTAGGCATTTAATGAAGTGAAGTGGAATGTTCAGAGAACAGTAGGACATAGTTTGGTTGGGGTTATGAAGCGGTATGTTTATTGATTTTATTTTTTAACCTCTTTCTTGGTATATAACTTTTTTTATTTGCTATAATTTTATGTATCTTAAGCATTTCCACAGCGATATAAATAAATGAATCAATATACGAATGTCATATTTTGTGATTATTTTCCACTTTTATCTAATCACTGAAAGTAGGAATTAAGGAGAAATCATTTAGATGTATTTATTTTCAGTTACCATATAATCCATTTTATTGAAATTTAAATACTGAGACTACGTTTATATAGTCGTTGGAAGATTGAAGGTATGCAAGTATGAGGGTTTTTTTTTCCATTTGTGGAGATGTCAGACATAGATTTGCTGTAAGTGAATGTGGCTATATCGATCGCTGAATACGTAAACTGCGTCATTACAGTCCACTTGCAATATCTCTACGTCAGCGAATATCGTAATCCTTGCATTACTTATTCATCGTGAAACGGACGTTTCCCCGTGAATAACATGTCGCAATTTCATGGCTCAACGACCGCTCCAACATAAATGAGAAACTTACGTAATAATAACAACTTGCAATTATTAGCAAGACTCATCCGTTTTTCCAGTTGTTGCGCTGCTAATGAGCTGGATTCGATGAGCTACGAACGCAGTCCGCCATTGTGTGTGTTTGCTTGTGTGACAGCTACAATTCGTTAATGGCCCTTCGAAACTGTAACCAGCCAATAGAAAGCCGTGCTACATGTTGGATGCTCTTAATTGGGAAAAGCAAACAATGTCCTAATTGGGACTCGTTTCTATATTGACATTCTTGTTTAAGTACACTTACTACTTTACCAACACCAACCAAATTTTTTAGGCTCTTCAGAATGTCAAACTGTGATGAGACTGATACAAATATATTTTGCTTGAAAGAATGGTGTGTTTCTACAGCAACTCATTCATAAACACACATTTTAGAAATCAGGTTGATCCGCCAGAGTAAAAGATTGTCATGACTTATAAAAGCTGTATAAGTGGGAATTCATACCTGTCGAATCTGTTAGCTCTCAAAAATTTTACAACGACGGTCTTAATGTTATGTAGCCATTATTTTAATCTTAACAACTTAAGCTAAGTAAATTACTTTCACGATTCACGCGAATTTAATGCAGAATAACTTCCAACAATTTACTGTAAATCAGTTTTCATAGATACTCCAGTCAGAATAAGGAATTTAAGAAACAATTGTCAAATTTTAGTTGTTCAGATCATACACTGATGAGCCAAGATACTATGGCCAAGTGATTAATAGCTTATAGCTCCTAAAGGGTTGGCAACAAACAAAGACACTATCTTAAAAGTTCTAAAACTTATTTGTGAAATAGGTTTTTTTTAAAAATGTAAGTTAGTTAAGTTTACTGTTTCTGTCTCCAAACATTCCTGGAAAACCCAACTTCCACACCTTTCATCCAAAATTAACATAAAATTAAGCTACTCTACCTACTCAACAGAAATGCAACCAATTTACATCTCCACCAAAAGACTCATTTACCTCTCCATAATTCGCCCCATATGGTCATACGCATGCTCCATTTGGGGATCATTCAAATAAAATTCAAACCAAGCAAAACAGAATCCTTTGAATCATTTCCAACTCCCCAAGATAACTTCGAAACTCAGTAATTCACAATGACATCCAAATTCCTCTGATCTCCACCACAATGAAATCATGCAAATCCTCCTTAATCTAAAAGCTCCACCAATCCCTACAATGACACCATAGCCCTCTTCTATAGCAATCCACCTCCTCCTCCGCACAACCGCAAACTCAAACGAAAACTACCAACCGACTACATCCTTCCACTCTCTCACTCCAGTATAACCTCATTCACCGCCAACACAAAGTCAATCAAATATTACTAACTGCAATAACATAATTATGTTCACAGATCTGTCGTTTCACTTGCTTTTAAATTGATTGTCCATGGACTTTACAATTTATTCAAGTAATCATGTAAATTATTTATTCAGCGAATACCTTTGTAATAATAAATGTACTATCTTGGGGTAAAAGTTTTCGCAGTAAAAAAATACAAATGTCTAGGTTATTTGTTTAATTTATAAAATTATAAAATATAATTTATAAAATGTATTTAATTTTTCATTTCTTAAATTCAATTTGGAATCTAATTATTTTATAATATGAAGCAACAATTTTTTGTACTCTTGCATTTGTCAAATGGTTTTCTAAGAATTGATTGGAAAGTACGATGTTAAAAATATAATTGGAAGGGCGCTAATAACGTCGGGATGAAGCGACATAATAAAAGAAAGAAAAATAGCGTATAGCGCTCATCTCAATTTATTAAATTAAATTTGTTTATATATATATATATATGCGTCAGAAAATGACATTGTCAGGTAAATTAAAATAATTAATAAGGATAGGAGAGAGATAGAAAGTTGGTGACTTACCTGAGGTTTGCACCGCCCCATCAAAATGTTAGGAAGACATTTCCAGTGATCGAATAGCCGACGAAAATATTACCCGAAAATTTAGCCAAGGTATAAAATTCGTTTTATATAAATTAAATTTTTATATCAATTTCTTCTAAATAAACAGTAAATCAACTTATAAGTCAGAACAAATTAATATAAACTTCAGTATGATTAGCTATTACACAACGTTTTTATCCTAAATTGGAAACTCATCTAGTGAATTTTAACTATAAAAATACAAGAAATATTTATAATGCAATTATATTATAAAATGAAAGATTACTTTCAGCATCAATAAATTTAGGAAGATGACAAATTTGACTTGCGAAAAGACGTAAATGACAGTTAAAAACTAGAGTTCATTAGAGTATTATTAATGTTCAGAATAACAATACAAAGTTTAACAATAATTGAAAAAGAAAATATATAATAGAA
The DNA here is from genome assembly GCA_034510155.1 of Eucriotettix oculatus. Classification (NCBI taxonomy): domain Eukaryota; kingdom Metazoa; phylum Arthropoda; class Insecta; order Orthoptera; family Tetrigidae; genus Eucriotettix; species Eucriotettix oculatus. The sequence continues at coordinate 23,735,916 of CM067382.1, read as the reverse complement.
GATAATCGTAAAATTTGTTTAAATTACTTTCGTCATTTTTAACATTATTAGCCGTATTGCTAGATCTGATGTGAAGCATTACACTCAACTGTCTAGAAAAAATTTTATATTTAGAACCTAAAATATGTACATGTTGCCAATCAATCGTACGGTTATTTGAACCTATATGCTTCTACGAGACAATAATTCTATAGATTATATTTTAAATTATTTTTATGTTCATTAATGAGCGTTTGGTTTGACCAATATAACAGGAATTGTAATGTAAACCGTTAATTTAGTAAACAAAATTATGAATATCAGATTTATTAATTTTATCTTTAATATTTTAACACATTTTAATAATTTTAAGATTTGAAGATAACCTAGATTTCATAATTTATAGGTTGATTTACTATTTATTTATATCCCAAAGTCAGATATTGTAATTAATCAATTTCTTCTCATTTTGTGAATAAATAAAATGTAAAATAAAAAATTTATTTCTTCAAAGCAACTCAGGGATAAATCATAAATATTAATTATATAATTGAACTACGTTTCATAATACTCAGTTACAAAGGTTCAAGCACTCGATGCGTCTGACAGAGGTAATATGGCACTACTTCCTAACAACGACTTAGCACGTTCAGAGACTGGCTTATCTTTCGTTTAAGTGCGTAGTAGACAGTTAACGATAAAGCCAACGTTTGAAAGCCACGAAATGTGACCTATAAGGAGTCTTGTAAATGACTTCTATGAAGTTGAATCCTGTCATTCTACAAAACACTTAACAATGGATAATAATGTTTATTGATAAGGCGAGACTTTAGTGAGTGCGAACACAACTCAACGAAGTTGAGTGACGTCATAAAACATGATTACATCCCCGTTCACGTTCACAGGTTTTTCTCTTCAAGTATGTGTCTATTCCTTCAAAACTGATCCTAGCTTTACCCTTTATTGGTCTATTAATCGCGAATTAGTCTGTACCATTGTTACTAATAACGTTCAAAGTACAACGGGCAAACTAACGTAATAAAAATATATCATTCCTGGCTGGCTAGACTCTTCTTTGCATCGCATGACAAACGGAAGAACAAGAGATCCATTTTCGTAAACCGGCTGCTCAGTTTTTATTCTCTTTTGCAAACTGCGAGTGATGGATAGAAGAGCGCTCTGGCGAAAGCAACGGGAAACACGTCGCCTGATGAGAGGAAAACGACAACTTAAACTCATAAATGACAAGGATAACAGCGCCTTGTAAACATTGCCTTACAAGTACGACTATTTCTCTGAAACAAGTCTTGGGAAAAAAAACTTTGCTGATTCAGCTCCGACTTTATTCAGTGCGCATAAACAAACAAATTATTTTAATTTGTGATTTGATTGCGTAAACTAAGGGATGAGTATAATCGTTATTTTGTGACTTTCTGCGAATACATTTATCTCAATAATAAAATTGCCTGTATGTGTGTGGGTGCGTCTGTCTGTATGTATGTTCCGCATACAAATATGAACCAGTGGACCAAATTTGGTACACATGTTCTTTACGAACCGGAAATCAGTACTGTTGGGGTAAGACGCAGGGATTAAAATTTTTAATAAACAAACATTGGCCGATATTTTTATCATATAAACGCATTCTTGGATCATTTAATTTGATAGTATCTCCTCCAACATTGCTAGCATGTAATTTCAACCCCATTAATAATCGAATATTATTAGGGGTGAGGGCGGAGGGGAAAAATAACCAGAAAACAATCGAGATTAGTCTCTAAAACGGTATAATGTGAGCCACTGAGTTTATTTATGATATAAAAATGTATTTTAAGTTACAGTTCATCCCCTAAGAGGGGCATGGAACGATTTCGATCAGATTTTGATCTTTGCTCATGGCGAACAGAACTCAATACAATTAGGGTAATACACGACTACCACCACTTGGGGCGGGGCTGGAGGGGCGGTTATTTTTACAAATACATAAACTGCCCTTATTTCCTTCTAATATCAATTTTTAAGGGTCAATAATTTTGATAGAGTTTTCGCTGAATATTTTTGCGTATAATTTCAATCACGTCTAAAGTGAGTATTCATTGTGGTAGCGGTGTAGGGGCGTCATATGAAAATAAAACACAAAAATTTGGTATCGAAATCGGTGTTATGGGAGTCTTTGATTTTGATTCTGACATTTAGAATGCGAATTAAATTGCAGTTTACCCCAATTAAGGGAGGGGGGATGGGACGGGCTAAAACACTCTTCTGCGCATACAGAACAATTTTCATAAAATTTCGTTTCCATATTCCAGGCGACACAAAACCAAATAATTTGGAGATACGATACGGCTTCCACTTCTAGGGGAGGGGGTGAAATTAATGGAATTTTTATATAAAATAAAGGCTCCTATTTGGGTCGAAAAGAATTCTTGAGGTCAATTACTTTTAAAGTATTTCCCCGACAATATTTGTGTATAATTTCAAATGTGATTTAAGAAAAAAATTATGCCTTAAGGGGGAGAGAATTTTTATTGTTAGAGTTCTGGAAATATTTTTAGTCCCGCTATTGTACCGGGAATATTTTTGACTGGCTCGAGATACTGAGAGTATATTTGACGTTTATATTGTGTCGGTTTCAATAATGTGTTGAAAAAGAATTAAATATTTCACAGGGATAATATAAATAAATACCCGGTCAACGTTGGGTCCCCAGCTAAAGATGTTAAGTTTATGCATTGCTCCCGGAGAAATTTAATAGACGCGAGTATCTGGAGCATGACATCTTGAGCGAAATCCGGATCTCTGAAGAAGCAGGCAATTTTGGCTGACATGGACGTTGTGTATGTAAAAATTTCGTTTTTTATTTCGTCCCCCAAGACGGCGGTTGCATCGTGCGTGAACATCGCCATACCACGTTATACGTGAGGGGACTGCAGTAGGTGGTCTTTATTTCCTTTCCATATCTGGCACGAGTTTTGCTCTCCCCTCTTACATCTTCCACTTTTGTATTCCGGAGGTCTGCACTCGTCTTAAATTCTATTATTAGCGGCAAAGTGGCTCTATTTCTCGACCAAAGTAAACTGAAGTTTTTCACTTTGCTGGTGTTCTTTTGTACGTCCTGTCGGCCTGATTGCTGTCTTTTGTGCCAGTGATCACCAGTCCCTCGCTTACATAAAAAAGATTACAAAATGATTCCGCATAGCTAAACATGTCCCAGACTCATACTGGTATTCTTATTATTTACCTTGTACAATAATGAAACTTTCAGACGCATTGCAACGTAATAGTTTCTGTCAAATATTATTAATAAACAAATTATAAATGTATTTATATATAAAACTGGCATAATTTACTTGTCTGTTACGGCGTATTGTCCATTTTATATTAATGAAATAGTTACATCACAATATATATATCTTAAAAAATTATATTCATAATATACAGTCATAAATAACACTCATAAATTAAAATCTTATTATAAGGCAAATTACCTGATTAACAAAATTTCATCAATATTTTAAAAATTATATTTTTTGATATTTCCATTATGTGATTGCTTAAACTATAATTTGTTGTATGATTCTTTAGCCCAAACACACTGGTTCTTGAAGGAATTCTAAAATTTAATTTATATTTGCAATCAACGTAATCAACACTACTGAATAATCTATAGCAATATTGAAGTGTCTGCCTGTTTGGATGTTTGCCTCGAATAAACGACGAAATGGCTCATGGGATTCCAATTAAAATTTGAGGGTGTAATAACAGGAGATTTAACTTAAAAATTCGTGCATGTTTTATTTCGTTATATTGCAGGAGATGTCAATATATGATAAATAATGATGTAAAACATTCTATGGGAAAGGTTTCTTGGCATACGCACATCAAAATCTCCAAAAAGAAGATACGAGTTGCTCTTGATCTATTTACTCTCGGAATTAAAATTTCATTGATTGACTGTAAGTTTCGTATATGTTTCATTTCGATATCTTGCAGAGGTCATAATATAAATATTTATAAATCCATCGAAGTTCCACGCGAACGGAGCTGCAGGCATAGCTAGTTGAAAATAATATAAAATTGTTTAGAGAAACATTCATACTTTGATAGGTCGGATTGTCAATGCAGTATCAATACTTTCACAGTAATTAGTGCTGCAAATTCATTCTATAAGACATGATTCTAAATGTTATTTGTTGTATAGTTTCAATTTTCTTGATAAATTTATTAGCGAAGGGTGTCCAAGCTATCAATCCAGATATTAATATTGGTTTTCAGAAACGATACCTATAACATTTCTGTACCCAGTGGGGAATTTACTTATATTAAAACACAAAATGAGCATTAATATGTCATTTTTGAATCTAGTTTACATGGCCTTAATGACATCGATTCTTTCCATCATATTATGAGGAAGAAAACCTACATTTATAGATGATTAGGATGTATTTGTTTTACATTTCCATATATTAATTGCATATCATACCCATTTAGAAATATCACTTAATAATTTTTATAAATCAATACAATCTAAATTAGAATTAATACATTATGAGATCAACTGCAAACAGTTATAATTTAACATTTAAAATGGGTAAATAAATAACATTAATAAAAATATGAAACAATAAGGTACAAGGATTAGTGCCCTGTGGTACACCTGTTATTATTAAGGCTTCATCTAATACTAATTATTTATTTTTTGAAATATGTAATGGTTGTAATAAAGAATTTGTGAACCGTTACAAAACGGGGGAGACAAGTCAAACTCTGAAAAATATGAAAAATTTCAAGAATATGCATCATCTAATTAATGTAAAAAGATTGGTTATAGCAGATGAACTTGATATCAATATTTCTCATATTTATAGGTGCTATGTTATTAAAATTAAATGAATCGCATAAGTTATGATCCATAAAATAGATTGAATGCGAAATATTTCAAATAAAAATTATCTTTGGAATTGGTTGTGAAAGATTGTAACAGTTTGCAGTCTGATTTAGGGTTTAAGAGTATGAAAATTACTGTTGTGAGGGAAAATAGGGAAACGTATATCTGGGGTACTAGTTATAACCCTACCACGCATGGCCAATCACCAATCAGAAGCCGCCATGAAAATTATGGACAATCAGGATTTCTAGGGTATTCCCTGTATCACTTTTTGGTGATTTCCCTGGTTAACCCTTGATCTGGCATCTGCATACCCATTCCTATACTGTATGTAATATGTATATGTAATAGCGTATTGCATAAATCATCAAACTGAAAAATTATATACGAGGAGAGTTTCTTAAGAAAGTAATTAAACCTTTTTTACAGAATAATTTAAATATAAATGAAAGGTGACATCTTACAAGTGAGGAAACTATTAACAGATGAAAATAGTTCTAAATGAGTTTCCTCATTTAGCACTGTGTATTCGGTACCGCTAATAGGCGGGTATTAGTGAGCTGGGAACTGTGACAGACAGTTTCACAGACCAAGAAGGGCCCATCAGCCACTGTCCCTTAGTATTCCAACTTCGCTCAAGTTAACAACTTAATTAGGGAGTTGTTAGCCGCATCCAATTAAGGGCAGTCGTCGGTGCATTGATTTCAGTTTAACAGTTGCCACAACTCGTTAACGGTTGACTGGCAGAGGCCAGAACCCACAAAACCTACTTACGTTGAAAGAAGATTCTTAAAAGGGACTCTGAAACTCGATTTACTGATTTCAGAATTAATTTTTATGCCAATTCTTAGACTGAAAACATTTTTTTATGAATAATCACTTTTGTACACCAGATATTGAACAATTAAATTATAACTGACGGTAGAGGATTCTACGCAATTAAATATTAACTTATAATTAATTAAATCTTTGACTCTTAAAAAGTTAAGATCCATATCTGCGGCTCGTTGTGAAAAGTTGTAAATATATAATCTTGGAGGCAGAAAACTGTCAGCTCACTGACTGTTGTGAAGACTACATACTATTACTTTACAGTTTTGTGATTGACATGTGATACCAAACAAAGGAAAAAAAATTATTATGAAAGTAAGCTGAAGAGTAACTCAATTCTTGATTTTTAAACCAATATTCACATCCGTATTAAATGGGAAATCTTATTCGTGGAGAAGTGAAGCAAATTTTCAGTACCATTCAAGTGAGTAAATTTTAAGAACCTATTACACATGGCGCCCAACGTGGGGGATGTAGACCGTTGATTTTTGGTATATGTATTTATTCATTTTCTGCTTAGTTGAAAATTAAGTGTTGCTTATTTTGCAACTTATAATTTGGCTAATTTACATTACAGTGATCAGGGCTTCTTCGAAAATTATGTCCGAGAAAATTTTAATGCTGAACGGGAAATTGAGAATAATGGCAGTATTTTAAATGACATCCGACTAACAGACGAAAAACCGAATATAATATCATTCAACCGGGGCAGGTTTTTATACTTAACGCGCCCGAATTTTAACAAAAACGTAATTTATTCGCAACTGTAGTTAGTAATGGTGGATAAAATATAAATATATTTACATACATGTAACTTCAATATAATATTATATATGCATAATACAGTCGAGACGTCGTAGACTTTGTTTTAAAATATACGCATAATTTTAAGTGGTTGAAAATGACACAATTAGTCGAAAACATCCAACTACGGAATGTTTTATCACGAATACTATCTTAGTATATTTAATAAATATAATTTTCATTATTATGGCTGTATATCCCATTATTTAGTCTAATGTTTTCAACTATAGAAACATTTCTTTAAGAATTGAAAGTTTCGGCGCATCTTAGTATGTTTATAAAAACAAATGTCAACGAAAAGTTCAAATTAATAATTTTAAATACTTTCATAAGCCGAATCAGTGTATTTATCGTATTTATAGTTATCCGCCTTTATTTTTATTAATAAAGAGAAAGGCCAATACGTCTGAAACCTGCTTTGAAACCTCCTCAAGTGTATGAAATAATAGATTTAGTACTAAATAATACCGAAATAATTTAACTAAAACAATTTTTTAAAATATCAAAAACGTTATATCACAGTTTTGTGAATATATAGTAAAATACACCTAATTCATTTTCTCTAATACGATTAAAATTATGATAAGTTAGGAACCAAAATGTGAGCTTTGGAGTTGCATTGCGTAATTTAAGATTTTGTTGATAGTTCATATTAACAGAGATAGATATTTACTGCTATATATTGAATTAAATTATTTTCTATCATAATTTGTCGATCAGAATAATTTACAATTCTGTGAGCTAAAATGCTGACTGCTACTAATTGTAATAACATGAGCAGGTAGATTTTCTAATTAAATAATAATAATTTATAATAACATCGTGTTTTATTTAAATTATTTCATTTTAATAAGTATACGTCTGATGAAGTTCCAAAACGGGAAAGAGACGTAACTTAAGATTAGATATTTTTAACGTATTGTCCTTTTTATTCATTCATATTTTTTATGAGTTCCAATTGTTTTCGGTTGGGGAAATAAGTCAAGACGTAACATGAAATTAAAATAAAAATCATTTCTGTCTTGGCCTAAATTTAATAACATTATGAAATTACAAAAGAATAACTCTCAGGTCAAGCACAAAACTAACAAATTTTTTTCCTGTAATTCAATATCATTTAATGTATGAACAACTCAGTACGAAATGGAAGGTTTTAATATCTTAAGGAGCGACGCACATGAAATATAAAATACAACAAATAGGAAACGAAAACAATGGGTCATTCAGTACACAAAAAGAGAGCACAACAAAACCATTAGACAGTCAGCAGACTCAGTAGCCTACTTGGTTCAGCCATGCGAAACTGTTCGTAATAAAAAGATAATAATTTATTCAATATTTGAGGACAAAGGAACAATATGTTGGAAGTGTCAGATCATGTTTTGCCCGTCCAGAGCTGAAAATTAATGGTTTATGGGAGAAAAGGCGATGTGGTGTTGCAGATGGATTTGCTGATGGACGATTCTCTGAGATATACTGGACCATTTTAGAGCATAAAAGCCTACCTTTTTTTGACGTGCAGGTCATTGCATAAAAATCGCGAGTATGGGTGTCTCTGACATCTGAGACTAATTGCTATTTTTATGGATTTTTACAAAGTGTGGAATAGCGAGAGATAAAACTTTGGAGCAGCCGCAGTTGTATTATAAGAAGAAGAGTGCATACAATAATGAGACAGTATGAGACGACGCCTTCATGCATGACATACCAAAAATAATTCACATCTCAACAGTTTTCTTTTTAGGGTTAACAGGCTACAGGTGGGTAATCCTGAAACAGGGAACTCACCTTTAATAGCATTGGAATGGAACGCAGGAGGAAATAATCCAAAGACACCAACAATGCTGCGGGTGGACAAAAATTAAGCGTTTGCAGAACAATACATAGGTTTACCCGCTGGATATTATCATTTGAAATCAATATTGCGACATTACGTATTAAAATATATTCATATGTTTTTACAGAAACATTCACACATTGTCTCAGCTCGAAATATTTAAAACAAATACTCATCTATATCATCTGCATGGCGCTCGATTCTCAGTACCTTCGTGGATTTTATTCAGTTAAACACAAATTTGCCGTTAACTATTGATTAAATGAGTTTTATTTTTAGACTAAATATTACACAACAATAACATTGAACGAAAACAAAACAAAGATGAAACTTCCTCTATCAATCACTCTGGCATTCGTAAAGAAGTTCGTCAGACACAACAAAAATAAAATCTGGTCAATTTAAACCCAGCAAAGTAACGAATATATTAATGTGACTCCTACTGGCATGTCACAATATATTATATAACATTCTTTCGAAATCATGTTTAAAATTCAGTAACTGCCACAACCTTCAAAACTGGCTTCAATATCATAGTAGTAATTACAACAAATAATTAATACATTTATTTAAATATGATATTATTAATACAACTTCGTTTTACAATTTAATGGAACTCAATTCATGTAAAATAATACTTAACTAATGATTACAGAAGAAATATTTGACTTTGATAAGTGACATTAATATTCCCAGCAATTGGAAGTTAGAATTCCTCACGAGGATCAGAAATTTACTTTTTGACCAATTTGTCACCCACGAAGGAAAGCAACAGATTTAGTGGTTTATTAAGCCACGAAAAGTTATAATATTATTACAATATTTATGATTGAATAAAATAAAGAATAGTAAATCTATTAACGTCTGATATTAAAATAAAATAATTTTCGGCCGTTTTTTCAGACAGCTTTTTATTTTTAATCAGACAACCTATATCTCCACCTAAAAAATTGTTGTTTATAACATTTTATAATGTGATGAAATTTAAAAAAAATTGATGTAACAATAATTTCATCGTAAAGAGAAAAACCTAAAGAAACTGCGAATTTGCGCCTTGAAGTTGTGTGATTAAAAATAAAAAACTGTCTGAAAAAACGGTCGAAAATTATTTCGTTTTAACATATATTGTTTTAAAATAATAGTTTCCAAATTATGTAACGTTGAAGTATCAATCACAAAAAAAATGAAAACATTCGTTAAGAGGCTATGAACGTTACAGTTAACATCTATTTTAGGAGGTGTTTGTATTGGAGTTGAAGACATTGGGCATACAGTAAGAATTGTCCGATGAATCTCCATGGATCAGCCGGCCAACTGCCTCCCAAAACTGGGGAAAACGGAGAAGGAAATGCTGCGACCCCACAGAAAACTCATCTCCCGTCTTTCGGAATGGCGCGAGAATAGTATCGAATCGCCCGACCTACCTGATGCAGGCTTTCTAGGGTTTTCCCTCCATCTCTTTAAGTGAAACACCGGGTAGGATTTTAAACTATAGCCCGGGGGCCCTAGTCAACCGTTGGCTACCTTCTCTACCTTCCACATCCACCTTTTAAATTCTCTTCCTATGCTATTAAAGGGGAGTGGCCTGTTTCAGGAGCTCTCATGTAGCCTGGGTAGCCTGGAGCTTTGGGTGCTACAGCCACCTTTCACAAACTTCAAGAATAATTACCACAACTCCAATATAATAATTATTATAATTGACCACTCAGGAAGTCAATTATAGTGATCCCATTTCTTGTTCCGAATCTCCTTTTTAAAAAATTGTCGTCTACTCGCTTCTCCTCCAAAATCAGCGTGTCTTGGGTATTCCATCAATTGGATTTTTTCTTTCCCCGAGACATTAACTCGACTTGTAACTTCTAGAATTTCATTTTTCTGAGGCTAAATGTTGTTACCTTCCATGGCATTTATTATCTCTGTCGTGACTGGGGCAAATCTCTATTGTCACTGTTCGGGACTACCTGCCACCGACTACTGACCAATTCTTCACAAGTTCATTGAACTTCGTAAAACAGTAGGTATGTAAGTGATCTGACAAAATTTAAGTCTAATTAATATACAAATTTAAACAGGTATAATGTTTAAAATAGCTAAAGCCTTTATTCTTTCAAATTTATATAAAAGTCATATATTGTATCCATTACTTTTGTATAAATGAAGACAGGCTTACTTTATTTTTTATTTTCAATCTGAATACATATAAACAACACAGCTGTGTATGTATGTATCAAAAAGCAGCGGTCTTAGTAAAAAATATTTTTTCTTCATCAAATCTTAAATCAGTCAATTTTCTGAATCTCAAAGAATGTAAGGAAAAAAGTATAGGTGAATCATACAAGTTAATTTAAAATTATTATGTCAACGAAAATTTTTGGATTTTAAGATTAAGTATGTAATTTAAGGGATTGGCCTACTCAGTCAGTACAACTATAGACAGTCTTTCAAATTTATGAGTTTGAATTACTTTTCAGGAGATCAATTTTGTGTTCATCAACTCTGAATTTAGGCTAAGTAGCAATATCGTTTATTACTTGCTACTCTGATATACTGGCAGTTAGTTTCTGGAGCTGTCAAAGTAGGAGACACATTTATCGTCCACGTTGCAGAGGGAGGAAGTCGGGTGGACAAATCTGGCGGCAGCATAAGGGTCCCGCAGTGTGTCGCATGATGGATTACCCTGGTCGGCGTCTTCATGGCCCTAGGGTGAGTTGTTAATATCACATTAGGGGTCACACACTTGCTCGGCCGCCCTTCGCTGTCAGACTCACGGCTGCAGCCTCCTACAATCTTACTAAACATCTCATCGTTACACGGTCTATACCCTCGGTATGTAATTATTGACACTTAAACTGATACAGTATTACTTAAAATGAAAGAGAAAACCTTGAATGCAGTAACTATTAGGTTATAAACTCCGTGGAGGTTATTTATTTTTGAATCCTTATTCAACTTATATTACTGAGCCCACACGTTGAGCGCCATTTATGTAATAATTTATTATTTCAAATATATGATTTTAATATGTAACACTATAAAATATTAATCACAAAGTGATACAAATTTTGCTTAAAGTAAATAACCGTGGGAAGATTTTCGAGGAAATTTAAAAGTTAATAAATAAACTTGTTGACCACTTTCAGACATTATTTGAAAAATCAATTTCCAAAAAGGAGAAGAACAACGTTTGGGTACTTATTTATACCTTCTTCGGGTTATTTGTACCTGTGGAGAAATATTGATAAACCTCGTGGTAACAGGAAAATACATTTTTCAATTTTTTGTAGCATTAAGTACTAAACAAAAAAAGATACGCAAATATATTGCTAAAGAAATTATAAAAAAATTATTGTTAATAGGGGGTTTATCTATATTTCTCCACAATATAATAAGTTCAAGAAGGTGCAAATACGTGCCGAAACATTGTTTTTTTTCTTTTTTGAATTATTTTTAAATACTAAAGTCTGAAAGTGGTCAAAAGTTTTATTTAAAATTACATGAAAATAAGACCTTTAAATTTGAAGTTAGTGACAAATATAAACAAAATTTTGTAACAGAACCTTTGATAATTTTTATATCTAATTATTCAGAATATAATCAAAGATCTATAGTGTTTTCGTTAATAGTTTACCTACCCTTCTCTTTTCACTCTTCCTACATAAAAAAGTTATATTTGTTTTTATTAACTTTAATGATTCATTCCACTGTATTTTAGTCCCGTCATATTACTATTTTCTTTATTCCGTGAAAATTGCGTAAACTTTTCGATTCTGTAACCATGAGATATGCGAACTACTACATTCCCGACTGCTAAACTTTATTCACACCGAAGATTATTGAAACATTTCTTAATCCTATTCGCTCCGCACGTATTGCATTCCAATTTTACATCGCCCGTCCCAACGGACACTCAGCAGCTACTTACTGTCCAATAACCTGCACTACTCATGATTCCAAACTTGATCAAATTTTCCAATATTGTAAACATCCGGTCCACCAATTATTGATCGCTTGCGTCAGCCCCGAGTGACCCCGTACCACGTTTTTATTATCGACCTAAAGTTCGGTAATACGCGAGAATAAAATTCAATTTTTAAAAATTTTCAAGTATCTAAAATTTAAATAAAGCTTGAGGCACTCAAATTTTCGTCTCTTCACAAAACTGAAAGTAAAAATATTCATTCGTATGGATATCAATTTTCTCTTGATCGCATTCGCCTAGAATTTTCGCGGAATTTTCTGGTGATTCGTATTCAAAACCGTCCTCCGATCACTGTGCTTATCTAATTCATAGCGACGGACGGAATTCTATGCCATGGCACGCCTTATCGAAGGACTATTAGCTTCGCTAGGGGAAGCAACACGTTCGCCTTATTATTACGCAGCGCACGGGAAATTTTAATTTCGTCCATACATACGAGCGCCCGCCACTGGAACTGAACGTCGTCTACAGTAAATGTGTTTCCCATGACTACTGCCCCCTGATCCGGATTTAATTAAATAGCAGATGAAGGGAAGTCACGACACATATCTTTTCCAAATTCTCGTTTCGTTCACAACTCTTGGTTTGTTAATTTTCTGGGGTCTTCTTTTAATTGAATTTCTGCAGTGAGTAGGTGACAGGGACGAATGCTACTGTCCCACACCAATGTCTCCAAAGTTAATCTAGAACGAGTCTATTTATCCCATGAAAGTGCATTTCCCTTCAATGTGCATATTGGCTTTCTCTGAGAATTACTTCGCATAGGGGAAAATAATTGTCATATTTTCTTCTGCAATTAACTTAAATTTCAAGTTGGGCCATCAATGCCGATAATAGGTGTTAAAGTTTTACATTTTACGATTTGTAATGAATAAGTACAGCCAGTACAAACTATTACTTTTTTTCAGGAAATATTTATTCTTTTAATTAATCAACTTACTGGTTCGGTAATACGTTCAGTTTATTTAGAATAATTGACACATTCAATTATTTCAATGTGAAAAATATTTGCATTATAATATTAATATCTATTTGTATCAGCGAGTAGACAGTTTAGTTAGATAATCACCAGAACATAAAATCATAATCGACAATTGCTATATGCATTATTGATCCGGATATCTAAAGGTACCTTTGTAATTGTTATATGAGCGTCACGACAAGAGATCTTGTTTACATGAGATGATTTTTTCTGAATTTTTTCCCAGAGAGTAATTTTATAATTGGCTGATTTACCAAAATAAAATCAGCAGGAAGGGCCGGCAATAAGATATCATGCATGCAAAATTATTCATACTAGGATTCAAACGTGAAACGTTAGACGAGATAGAACGTAGGTGATAGAAAATGGTTTTTCATTTAAATTTTCTGTTGATTCAGTGTAAGTAGCGGTGCATAGTAGTTCAAAATGTTTCTCTGGATTTTATATCTTGGTACTGCTGAGTTAGCTCGCATCTGGAGCAAGCTATCCATGTTCGCCGTATTGAAAAGTCCAAATTGTTCAAGTCAACTGGAAGCCAAAATATTTCCTCATGTCTTGCTGTGAAACAAATTCATTTCCTATAATTTTACACACCGTCAAAACAGCCTGATTTTTCAAAGTTCTCAGACGCCCGCATAATCCCGTCGAGAAAATGTGAATGCCAGAATATAGTTATTCCAATTTTCGTAAATATTTTAGACTTAATCTTCTGACGCCCAACAAATTTTCTATCGAACGTTGAACATGGACTGAGCTTTGTGAAATTGTATTAAAAAATATTCCTTGTATTTGATTAATTTTTCCTCGAGTTTCAATCTTTTAAATGTCACTTTATCTTTAACATCATCTATTTACGAAGCACGTGATTGACGAGAGAGCAAAACAGCCAACGCAGCAAAAAAACTGACATGAGGTTTATATTTGTATTTTAAAGTCTTATAAAATTTTTGTTGCAGATGTCATATCAAAATATCTGCAGGATTATCAGTATGAACATAAAATAAAAATGTTCGTTAGATGCGCCAAACATCAGTCATAAAAGTCTCATAATATGAAAATAAAACAATGATTTTAACTTTTTTGGCTTGCGATATTTCGTGAAAAATCCCAATACTGTTATTTGTAACTTTAACTGCTGCGTCAATTATTATTTTCTGATTTAAAGTTTATGCAAAAATAATTTATTCTTCTTATCATCGTTTAATTATTGAAATAATCGGTTTCCAGAATGGTCTTGCAGCATTCCGGTAGAATATAATGACACCTCCGTTTCAGATCAATCTTCATCCAATTATGCGTTGGATCATTGTAAATTTAAAAAATAATTCATTTGAACTGTAAAAAATTAAAGCTATTTACTAAGCGAAGGAGAAAATATTTTATGACTAACTGAAGGTAAATAATTTTGGATAATTATCAGAAAGATTTTTTTCATTAATTGTTGGGTGTTTAAAATCATTAGATGAATACATCAATATTAATAAAAAATCGGTCATAATAAATTTACAATATTTTTAAGAAATACTTTTTGACGATTGCATAGTTTCTTCACTGTCGTTTTAAATAAATTTTAGTCAATTATTATCTAACTTCGGATTTTTAGTGCTTATATACACCTTTTTCTATTGAGTAGTATATTTCTCTCTTCGGTGGTCAATTTTTAAGTTTAATATATTTTTTAAAAGCGTAATGGTATTGATGGATTTACATTTGTAATTCTTTTTTTCATACTGCTTAACAGAATTCTCATTAATTTTTTCCGTTAATCAGACATTTCTTTTACATCTTTGATGTTAATTTTTTTATACATAAACATCGATTCATAGTATCCTTTTGAGTCCCGAAATTTGACCCTGCTCGTAGTGGTTCTTTATGATTCATGGCCAACAGAGTTCCATATATTTAACTTGAATTGCAAACGATATTAATTTGACGGCAAAGCTAGAAAAGTGCTTAAGCGGAAATTTGGCAACAAGGCAGATCTGATTAGCGTGTAGCGGCGTTATAGGGCAAAGGCGTCCCGCGCAGTGCTGCAATAAGCCTGATTAATTCCCGCAGTGTTGCCGTTCTTCTGAATTACGCCCGCGGTGTTCATTCGCCAAGGCCTAATTAACAGCGTCCTCATCTATAAATTCACGTTAGAGGGCCTCCGCTGCATATTCGTACGTACGAATATATATTACAGGTAGTTGATATTTGCGTTCGACGGTGGTGGTGGTGGTTTCTAATCAGTGGGCACACTGTATCGGATATTAGTGTCCAGCAAAATAGTGGAACTGCCCACATTTGCGGAGGCCATATTAACGTCCAGTCTCCTTGCGCCAATGGTCAAAGGTAATGGAATATAGATGCGTGAACCGGTTCGTTGAATCACAATGGTTTGTTAAAGCCCGAGGGCGTTATTGCGAACAACATGATTTATTATCCTCTTTGAAAGCAAAATTTAAAGGCAATACATTATAATGGAGGAAAATCTGATATATTTCCTATTTATTTTTTCCAATCAGTAACGTAACAGTTCGTCTTTAGTTAGTTATTGTATTGTTATAATTACTACCAGGATATGAGATTCCAACTTGTAAAAGTTTTACAATTTAAAAATGTACATCAACTCAAGACTACGAATTACGAGACGAAATAATAAAGAAATAAAAAGTTGAGAGTTATTTTCCCTTGTTGACATTACACAGAAGGTGTTTGAAAAAAGCTATTTGAAGAAGGAAGAAATAATAATAGACGTAGTTGGCAAGCTTTAAAAAATTTCATCGTTTGCAGTAACTGGGAATATCACAGGTAAAAACATTACATGGACCTATTTAGCTCAGGTTACTATCTCGACATTTTGCATACAAACTGTCTCGAGAACGAACTATTGTTCTTGTCTAATGAATATTTTAGTTCACGCAGAAGTAACTTCTTTGTTGCCTTAAAAACAAAATTACAGTATCTTTTATTTATGATCTCTTCACGGCAAACCTTATAACTCACAATTAGTTTTGAAGAGGTCCCGCTTTTACACGTTTGCAGCAATAGGTGGAGTGAGAATGCTGGTCCTCTCTCATATTCTCCCAAAATTATGCTTATAATAATACAGTAAGTGGGGTGAATGGTATAGGAACGTATAATAGGACTTTTAACTCACAGTTGGTTTTCATGCATTTCGAGCGGCAATTCAAGCGATTTATAAATATTTAAATTAATATCTTCTGAACTCTGTAAGATATCGAAATGAAACATATACGAAAATTTTAATCCCTAAAATTTTCATTGACATCCTTTGAGTCGTTTCGGAACTGTTCGAGACTAACCTACGGACAGACAGACGCTTCAATTTTATTAATTGGTATAGCTTGTTGAATACTTGAAATTTCTATATCCAAATTCACTACTGTTTTATCTAATGAAATCCACAAACAAGCGGTTGATACTTAATATTTATATTTATTATTGTAATTTGTAACGTTTTATGGGTGACTTTGATTTTACTTGAAATTAATAGAGCAGGGGAATTAAATAATTTGTTGTTTAAAATTTAATAATATAAAAACAATATAAAAATAAAAATAAAATAATCTTCCTGCTCTTTTCAAATATTCAATTTGGAAAATGCATTTAACTTTATAAATTAAATTAAAACAAATTGATTCTGTCCCTCAGGTGATGGTTGGCTCAAATATCTGGTATTTATAATTTCAAACTCTAATTGTTGTTGGCGATGACCGGCTTTGAGGGCTCATTTGTACAATGCCAAAGACATAAGTCGATCTTTCCCTTTCAGCCAAAAAGAATTCGTCTCACATTTCTCGAATTCCCAACATGGGGTTCACATTTCTTGATTCAAAGACGTGAAACCTCACGCACCAGAGGTTGAACTGTCTGTCTGAAAATTTCACACGTGCCAAAATGTTTAGAAGGAAACTTATCACCCGACACAAATATTTATAATCTTGCTGGACAGTGGCTTCTTAATCCCTCAAAGGACTAGGCCCGAAACCTGATTTTCAACAAACCCTCGACTTTCGTAGGACGAGAAATTAAATTTTAACAAATTTGTTTAAATGTTTATTGGAATTTGCCATTCCTTTTACATCAATATATTAGATGTTGGAATATCTAATTTCTTGTCACAACTTATTATCTCGGTCAAATACTGATCTGTTTATAATGCAGCACCTGATTCAACATGTCAATATCTAAATAGCCTCATTGATAGATGAGCTGACAGTAAAGCCGAGTGAATCCCGATTGGTCTGTCTATTCCCGTATGATCTAGCTCTACCCATAATGCAGCTAATGACCGTCCGGACACGTCTATTAAGTTTAAATTAACGTCAAATGCTTTTCACGTTGGTCACCCAAAGTACGTATTTTCGCAAATAGGAGGCTATCTCACTTTACGAGTTGAATTTCTCTATAATCTCGAATTGAATTTTAAACGACGGCAGTCGATTTTAACGCGTTGTTTGCGGCCGCGCAAACTCTCGTTGTAGAAGCAGTGTTAATTTGCTCAACTGGATTGCAATCTGATTTCAGAGAGGTCTCCGTTTGATTCTGCGTCGCTTTTGCACCCTCCAACCCTCGAGCCAATAATCGCAAATAACTGCCTCCATCTACTACCCCCTTCCCTTGCAAACTCCACCTCCGTATGATGGTAAATAAAGCCTGCATTTGGCAAACGCGATGCAAATTCCAAATTACGCACATCCCTGTGTGCCGTCGGGGTAGATTTATTGCAACGCAACTAAACTCGTAAAACCCGGAGCTGATCGGCTAAAATCACGTATCGACTACCATCAAATATTTATCGGCCGATATCTATTAGACACTGCAAATGTTAACATTTAAGTACATTAGTGATGTTTCAATTACAACACTGCCAGTAATTGAGGTCGATTACTACCTCTCTTTTACCGGACGGAATTCAACATGTCTTGATGGTCAACACGCATAAAAATTTGATGCCGACGTCAGAAATCCTTCATTGTTAAATATTAAAAACTAAGGAATTGTATGAATGTTGTAAAATGTAGGATTTGAATTATGTTGACAAACATGGGATTAAACTCACAGCATAAAATGGCTAAGAAGTCTGTTAATCATTAATGACAAAGAAAAATTACTTACGTAACTAATATTATTAAAAATAAATTTATTTACTACTCTTCCCACACAAACCGTTGGCCTCATCAGAATTACATTAAAAATGTACTGAAAGAACGATATTAGGAAGATATACATCATAGGAGACCAAAGAGCTTATTTGAGAATACAGTCTTAAATGTTATTAAGATTTGTATCGATTTGAAAAATAATGGATAGACATTTTGATTTATTTTGTAACATGTCCGACATAAATCTCGCATGGTTTCAAAATCTCATATTGTTCTGATAATAATGCATTCAAATTCAGAAATTTTGTTGCATCATCTTCCTTTTTTTAGTTAAGATAATCTTAATGAATTTCTTTTTCTTAATGGAACTGACAGTCTCAAGATTATAATTTGAAACATCACTATTTACGTGTTAGGCAATCGATGATAAGTAAGGTACAAAGAATGGACAAAAATCAGAAGTAGAAGAATTTAATTAGAATTAAAACGTTTCGTCCCCGACTGCCGGGACATTGAAGATGAAACGTTTTAATTCAAATTAAATTCTTCTACTTCTGACTTTTGGCCAAACGTTGTATTTAACTTATAATGTAAGCTGGGTCCCCGGAGATTCCCGGAAATTTATTACATTAGCCCTCTACATTATTTAAATCGACAGTAATTTCTCCGTTGAAACGTAATTAAACCATCGGCGTTACATTTCTGAAAATTTTCCTTTTCACGTCCCTTATCTTATGACGTCATAACCTTCGCCATGACTCAGCATCTTAATAAAGTCAAGAAATCTACTGATACTTTAAATAAACACATACATACAGAAAAATACACAGAAAGTCAATTTTATTTAGAAGAAGAAGATACTTGAACCAACTGTTCGGTCTCATAACCGTGAAATAATATGTGTAGCTAAATATATACGTATACAAAATTGGGTATATCTGACCCTGATCTTTATATGGCGTACCTGAATCATCTGCCCCGTGACTTTATAAAAAATTTTCCATAGTGCCTTAAGTTAAATAAAATGTTAAATTTAAGTGTATCACGCTTCACAGATATTCTCTTCGGTCTGATTAGCTTGAAATAACATGTTTACCGTGGCGTAGCTTGTCAAACGTGAAATAATGATTAAGTATAACGATTATTTTATTTAAGTGATAATACTTTTATATACATATAACAGGCGATGAAGAAAGTTAAAACAGAATATGGAAAAGGAATCATATTGCAAGGAGAATAAAGTCAAAAGAAGACTTGAAAACTATAGGAAATGGCATGAACGTGATCATGGAGAAAGAGTTCTATATATGGAACAATAGAAGGAAGACCAAGGTAATGGAGTGTAGAATGGGAAACAGTGGAATAACAAAGGAGGGGATATTTTGAAGGAAGTTAAGGAATTCTGCTTCCTGGTAGAAGTATAGTAGATATAAAGAGTTGGATAGCACAGGCAAGAAAGGCTTTCGCGAAAAAGAGTAATTTACTTACGGGAATATAAGTGTGAATATTAGTAAATCGTCGCTAAAAATGTTCGTATGGAGCGTGGCGTTATATGGGTGCGAAACGTGGACGATAGGAGTTGCGGAAAGGAAAAGAATAGAAACCTTTGAAATGTGGTGCTATAGGCGAATGCTGAAAATCAGATGGGTGGATAGAATCAGTAACGAGGAAGTTTTAAACAGAATAGGGGAAGAGTGAATAATATGGAGTACGTTGACCAAGAGAAGGGATAGTTTAATAGGCCACGATTTGAGACATGAGGGTCTTGTAAAATTAACATTAAGTGGAAGTGTGAGAGGTAAGAACAGAAGAGGAAGACAAAGGATGGAATAGCTAAGCAGATTAGGAAGGATGAGTTAGTAATGCGGAAATGAAAAGGATTGCACTAGAAAGATTATCATCAGACCAGTCTTAGGACTGAATACCACAACAAACAACAATTGATTTTCGTGAACATCGTCGTCACCGGAGCGATACAAATGTCGCTTGGCAAACGTAATGCACCATTCTGTACGTTAATATGTCTTTAGGGTAGGAGCGTTGAATGTTATAGGACATCATAAGAGGCAAACAAAGATTTAGAGCAGAAAATGATGCGGGACCTGTTTTAGCCTGAAGAGGGCCAAGGATGGAATCTAAATGTTCAAAATATCAACAGAAAGTGAACGATTGACGTGAACGTCAGCAATATTAAGATAAGAAATAAAATAAAGTGAAATGTAACGTGTTTGTTGAAACCACATCATACATTTAATTGAAAAGTTCTCTAAATATTCTTGTTCGCCTTATAAGAGGGCGAGGAATGTAGTAGGGATAAAGCAAGCAATTTCCCCCGTTGTTTTGATCTAGAGAACAATATTCATGACAGACTCATTTACATATCGATATTTAAATGACTGGGGCCGTTTGTTACATTCACTTCAGTTAGGTTTAATGTCTGCTGACAGAAAAGCAGGCCCTTATCATCCATCAATAAGCGCTCTGCCCTCGTCAACGGAATGGGCTGTCAAAAAATACAAATCGCGGAACAAGTCAGCTATTAATTCCACTCCACTCAAACAAAAGGGTTGGCGCATTGTTTGCGGATTCGCATGGCTCGTTCGAGCTTGGCTAAAACTGTGCACGGCAGTCGAGACGTCGGGGGAGCTTAATTAATCCCGCAGAAGGCTAACTGCCAGCAAAATATCACGCTCAGGTCCTTTGGGGTTCATCGGAGGCGGCAGATACTCGGAATTTTTTTACATCCTGCGGAGAAGCCGCCACCCATGGAGAGACCAGGAGGCACTAAATTAAATTGTACGAAAATATTTGTGTACTGCTCAATTTAATTTTGTTAACCTTAGCAGAATAAGATCAAAAATATAAATACATTATATCAGTAATAGATATAGTTTCTACTTTAAACACTGGTAACAACTGCATTTTAAATCAATTATATGACAGTGGTCAATTTATATATAAACAAAACAGTCCACATGTCGCCTATTTATTTTACACTATTTATTGAAGATGTCACGACGTTTCGTCCAGACCCGTCATTCGGAAAGACGTGAGAATAGTACCCAAACTCCCGACCTACCTGATGCAGGTTTTCGAGGATTTTCCCTGCATCTATTTTAGGTGAAACACTGGGTAGGAACGTTAAACTATAGCCCGGGGGCCCTATTCAACCCTTGACTACCTTGCTCTACCTTCCACACCCCTCCCCCTTTTTCAATTACCTTCGTATGCTATTAAAGGGAGTTGTCTGTTCCAGGATCACCCTAAAATAATGGATTACCCACTTCTCAGCATTCCAAAAATGTATGAAACAAATAAATTACTACTTCGAAATATAAATCTATACCAACAAATAAAAATTAAAGTGTCTGTCTATCTGCTCGACGGATTTCAGTCAAAATTTGAGAGTTTTAAAAAAGGAGATTTAATTTTAATATTCGTGCATATTTAATTTCGATACACTGTAGAAGATATTAATATAATATGTATATAAATAAAATAAAAATTCTACGGGAAGATTTCTTGGAATTGGCGCGGCGTGTAAACCTACTGCGAGTTATAAGTCCTATTACGCATTCCACTTACTATCTATTGTTGCAGCAGGCTGAAAAAATGAACTTCTTTGGATCGTCGATACGACGTATACAAAAATTGATAAAATGGTTTTATTTCTCGCGCTAGGGAAATTTTTAAATTTAGTAATCGCTAATATGGAAATAAAAAGGAAACTATAGAGTTTGGTGTCGAAACTCATGTAATGCGAGTCGCTGTGTTTCTGTTAGAATACTGAAAATTCTGCTATTGTACCGGGAGTATTTTGGACTCTCGAGATACTGGGAGTATATTTGAGGTTCATATTGTGACGTTTTCGCTGTTGGTTTAGTTATGTGCTGACCAAGAATTAAATAATGTACCGGGAAAATATAAATAAATACCCGGGCAACGCCGGGTCCCCATCTGGTCTCTAATAAATTTAACATCCTACCAACAATTACCAAACATTTTCTTTCCTAACTAACTCTAAAGTGAAACTATAAACAAGCGTTATACAAAAATAATATTCAAGTCTTATCTTCACTGTTGGTTTTTGAGCACGTGAACTATTGTTTCTTGTACGAGACAGTAGGGAACAATAGTTCACGCAAAATATTAAAACTTCTTTGTCTGAAGTGCAAAAGTCAATATACGGGAATAGAATTTTTTTCATCTTCAACGCCTTTGAGTGAGGCAAATTAAAGGGTTGCATCTTATTTCCTGATAAAGGTTTTTGCCCGTTCCAGAGAACTTTACAGGGTGATGGGCTTATTTCCTTTATAGAATTGGTTTTGGATTCTTATTTGAGAATTGTGAATTTTGGGTACACGCGTGTAGAAAGTAAAGCAGAGATTGATCTAAATATAGGCTCCGTGATTTTGCATCACAAAGAAACGTTTTTGCATACTATTAGACGAGCAGAAATAATTATTCTCGTATCAATGGTGGAAATATTCTCATTTAAATTGCCATACGTAGGGAATTAGAAACGTTATTATTTCAAGATGTATTTAACATTCTACCAATTTTAATAAATTCAAAAAACAAAAAAATTCATTGCTCAACACTGGACTTAAATAGAAGCAATAAAAGAGTTTTATTTCAACATTATTTTAAAGAATCTGACAAGTAACTAAATTAAATTAAAGTAAATCATGTTATATGTTTAGAGATCCTAATATATTTCGTTATAAATTGAAAATTAGAAACAATAAAAATCAGGAACTGAATATATAAAACAAATCTTAATTTTATTACGTTCATATAATTATTATAATAACAGAAACCGATATAACAATTAAAACATAACAAAATCCGTGGAATTTTCAATGAAATTATTTCGGATTGGAGGGCTTATATTTTTAAGTTCCAGTCGCTATGCAGATTCTGCTCACTATTCTAACGTTATTGTAGTGATTTTATAACATCCACATTTGTTTCGAAATATTGATAAACATTTCTTGTTTAATAAATTTATTTCCAATCTTTATTTTTTTTAATGTAATGATTGTTCCTTCTATATCTCGAAGAATACAGCAAATTAATTACGGCCAAATTAGTCTCTGAATTTTATTTTTTTAGGTTTACAAGTAATTCTTTATTACTGTAATCAATACAGAATACATAACGACAAATTATAAAAAAAATACCGCTCCAATGAAATTCTTCATAAGTATGAATATCTGACAATTAAATATTATGTGGTTGGTAATAGCAATGTCACATCAGGCTAGTAAGAGAGTTTTAAATTTGCTCAGATGTTAACGTACTAATGCAATAATTGTGTATATAATTGCCTTCTCCAATTACAATACTAACGATATTCAGGAACCATTAGTATTCTAGCAATTAACTTAATCATTAGGGTTATCAATTGTTTTATTTCCTCATTTAACACTAATTATCGCTGTTTTATTCTAATTCATTTCATCGTTACTAACCGTAAAAACAACTTTAAAATTTATTGAAGTTTAATTAAACAACAGTAAAGACAATTTGTCCTGAATATTGAACAGCAATGAAAATATACCTAATTTTTTGGTGTTTTTGGAACTCTATGGGGTAGGGAACCCTTAATTTATTCAATTAGTTTTTGTCATTTATTTTTAAATTTGTGGCTGAAAGAAAATCCAATGCTGTACTATAAATATTTGAATTAATAAAACTACATATATTCTGGATGTCGTTTTACAATTTTGGTTGGGAAAATGTGGTATGACGTCATTGGTTCCACTAAACTCGTCTTTAGCCAACAAACCTTATATGTTAACTAATACTCATGAATGTTTCTGTGAAAATTACTAACGAAAGTTAGTCAAATATGTAAGAAATTTTCTTTCAGACATTTCACGAGATTATATATTCACACTGTGAGCTTTTCTTCATCCAATCAAGTGTTATGGTTAGAACCGAATGAGAACGTTCAATGGATTCTTCGTTTACCGAAACGATTTTCGTTGAATGGAGATTGGACTGATTAGATGGCCTCTTAAAAATTAGATTAATGCACCCCTGAATTCCTGAGAAGCTATTTGAACTTTGATGTTAAATCTGATTACTAATTTTAGTAACTAAGAAAAAATGTAACCATAAACGTCACCAGTTGAAATACTAATTTATTTATTTTCAGAATCGTTGTAAGCTTTTGTCATATTCTTTTAAAATATAATAAAATCCACACAATATTGATAAAGTTTGATAAAAATGTACAGTAAACATGACTTTTATGTATGAACATCCTATTATTGACAAATAAAAAAATAATTCCATCATATGATGTGTTCATCCAAAAACCGATCCAATTTTTAATTTCGGTACTAAATTTATACAATATTCCATGCAAACATTGTGCAAAATGATAAATTGGATATACTTCGAAAAACTTGAGGCACACCACGTGTCCTTTAAATAATATCAAAAATAATTTTTCTTTACAAAGTTACTGTTATACAACAAAATTAAAAGAAAAATATTTACAAAGAAATAGACTAATCTTAAAACATATACTGCCTCAAAACAAGGAAATTTTACCCAAAAAAATTAAAGCGATCACCGCAACATTCCCAGGAAACCAACTTCTTACCAGTAAGGATCGCTACCCAAGGACTTGGAAATTTATGGTAATAATATAATTATTTTTCAGTAAAATTCCTTTAAAACTAGTTTATATTTGCTGAAACCGTATACATTAATTCTAATAGAAACACGATTGCCAATAAAATACATGAACGAGGGGAAATTGAAGAGAATTATGTAGATATAATAAACTTAGTTGTAAATACAATGTTTAACAAAGCGTAACTTTAAAACTTTGTTCACGCTTCAATTGACTAGACAATGTTGTTATATGCATAGATAATATTTTGCTTATATTACTGTACCAACGTTGTTTTAACTATATATATTTCACTATGTGTTTTAATTATTAAATATTTAATGCCCCTAAACTTCTACATTGTTGATGATAGTGCACGACACAACAATGAAAATTTATTATAATATAAAAATAGACCATTTTAAAAAAATTTAATTTTCTTAATAATTGGATAATTAATTTCCCCCTCTCCATATGCATTCTCAATATCAATAATAATTTAAAAGTAAATTTTATAAATGTGTTGTAAAATAAAATTCTAATAAAAATAGACTTAAACAGTCTTTAATTTACCATCTGTGGTAACATGCATGACATTTTAACTTTCACGTGAGTATTGTACTTAAACTAAAAATAACTAGTCAATTCCTTAAGTCTATTAACTGTTAACCTAAAGTGGTCTTAAATAAGCTGCTTCACACGAATAATAATTGAGAAGTATATTAATTAATGACGGTAATATGAATGGCGTGGAATTAAAATACGCACCGGTAGAGATGAACTTCACTTGCAGGTAATAAAAGTCAAACTGATGCCGATGGGTCAGAGTTCATGAAGGTTCATGGGCGTTCTCGGTACATAAAGAGTACATACTTTGTAACATGAACGACATAATTCCTCCCCATTTTCCACACATTTGACAGATATTTTTAAATATTTTTTTAAAAAAACGTTGTAATGTTCAAATAACGATAGATGCCATACAAATCATTTATACTATCACTGGGGTAATAAATGACTTCAAACCCAGAAAATTTTAATTATGTTTTCACCAGGAACCAGCTGGGACTTTGATATTTTCTAGTATTTTGTGTCAATTGTTTTTCATAACTATGTACTCTTGCTTTGTAAGATTTTTATAGTGTCATAGAGAATATTAGGATTATAGAAAAATTTTAACAATTCAATGACAAGAAAATAATCCAAATAGCAAACATTTTTGAGAATTACCCCTATACCAATAAGAGTGTCACTTCTTCTGAATTTTAGTATGCGGCACAAAGAATGCGATACGTATTAATCAGTAATTATTTATTAAAAATAAATTATGAAACATATGTTTAGGAACAGAATTCAAATTAAACATGGTTATACTCTTATTGGTATGCCTTTTATAAACAAGACTCATTTAGAATAAATTGTGGTTTTATAATAGATTAATTATATGTAATGTCGCCTATGCAACTTGTATTTATTATATCCGTCATCCAGTGAGTAAAAGTAAGCCTACCTTTCGCTGGTTGACAGGTGTAAAAATATTGACGTGTAGTGGCCTACGAGTCGTTGCATTGAGGATTGGTGCATTAGCTGCAGCAATTCGCTAGGAGCACAAGCACAATACGGCCCGCTGTTGCATAACAATGCAAACGCAGCTTCGAAACCGCAACCGACTCTCTGTGGTCACCGAGCGACCAAACAAAATACCCCTGGAGGCCGGGGTGCGTGTTGTGGCCGTGGGGCAAATATTTAGCACTGTCCCTCCCTCTACCCTTAACCCCCCCCCCCCCACTCGCAAAGATTGGCAAGTCGGGCGTAAGAGGGACGACACGCTGCCACAAATGTTTACATTTGCTAGGCCTTTTTGATTCGCTTTATTGGCACCATCAGGGAAATCAATTAGAGTGTCGGGTTTGAGTTGTCGTCTGTGTTGGTTTACATGCTGCATTACTGCCTGCATGTGTTACTTAATTTACTCTAAACATTACATAAAGAAAGAATGGAAGTTTCTATTCCGCTGAAGTGTTGAAATTTGCAGTTCTTTAAGAAAATTACTTACTGAATGAAACAAGGGACATTCATTAATTAAATTTCGAAATAAATTACTATGTATTTTTACAAAATAAGACTTTTGCTACTAACATAATCCCCAATCAAACGATTCTCGCCATCAGAAGTTCAACAATAAATTAACTCATCCAATATCCATAAATCTCCCGGGTTTGACCTCTTAACAGGACAAATCCTTAAGAAACATTATTAACCACCCTTTATAATAACATGTTAAGAGCAACCTACGTCCCAAAATCTTGGAAATTCACACACAAACACAAAAATAGTAAAATTCTTGATAGGTTGTAAAGCAGAGTAAAACTATTCTTTTAAATGGCGCGTTTTACTCGGTACAGGATTTTCTTAATCGTCCTTCTAGTATTTAAATCAAGGTTCCTGCAAAAAGTGTTGATTGAGCTGCCTTATAAAATAGCACATCACATATCTTAAAATTTCTATTCAGTTTTTTCTGCTCTTTTGTTTGTTTGTTTCATGTATTGCCTGGAGCTACGACAGAAGGACAGTTTCCTGGTCCAAGTAGTTAAAACTCCATTGCGTGTTCCTCAGTGTGTGCTTGTTTGTGTTTCCCAGTGTGTGTCCGTGTTGTGTTTATATTGACTTTTGTCTATATACACTTTCTTTTACTAATTTATTTTAAGTTTATTTGTCTTTAATTATTTACTTTATTTTGTTCATTTTTAATTTTTAATGTATGACGTATCCTATTTCCTCAATCGAGGATTAATGGAAACAACAATAAATCTAAATCTAAACCTTTATTAAACAGTCCTTGATGTTTTATTTGCAAAACATGGCAAACAGTCAAATTTTAAAACAACAGAAGATTTCGCCATTTACTAGCATAATCATCTGCTCTGAAACATAAAAACACGTCCTACATAACGACTCGTGAAAATACATTACAAATTGTAAAAGACCAGGTGATTAAGGGGATGACATTTTTGTATTTCCTGTAGTAGTACTTTCATCGTTTTGTCGCCAATTCCATCCCACAAAGCTATTAACCTATTTTTCCTTAGTATTTAATCTCCTCTCATCTCCGTTTTTATCCTTCCAACTTAAAAAACTGATATATTTTCCATTTTTCACAACTTCAAGCTCAATATATCAAAGCTTTAATCTAGTTTCCTTAATGAACTGGAGCGTTCATTCCTGGCTACGTAAGGCTCGTAATTTAGTCCGGTGAAATTGCTCAAGAGCAGCGCAACAGTGGCGTTTATATGAGAGATCTGAGCAAGGAGTGCGACCGGTGGACGTCATGACGGATGCGCGCTAATATCAGGGGGCGATCTATCGTGCCAGTCGAGACAGCTGGATGGTTGGGACGCGCCAGGAATGCCAACATTCGCGAGTAATGGCCACGCAGAGGTAGTAATTGTGGGCCGGCAGCCAACAGTTAATAGCAACCACCAACATGATCCACGCGACCTCTAAATTGGAGCAACGAACTACGAAAGCTACAATATACACTGCTGAAATAAATCAACGTGTGTTTAAAACATCTTAGTTTTTATAGTCCTGTTTTAGGAATATTAGCCTACTGCTGCGTAGTTTCTAGAATATTTTGCTTCCTCTTATAATGTTTCTGCACACGCATTTATAGTTCTTAAAGAAAGGTGCATATTCCTCACTGCTCCAGTTTGGTCGCTGCGGCACCACCACCCACCAGTGTAGGCCCGTGATTGGTCGACGTCTTCAACCAAGCGTCTAAATGGCAGTGGGGCCCGTGGCGCGGAAATGGCGGCATCGTCGTCGGCGTTATTTCACGGGCAATTGAATCGTGAACAACGAACATTGAACGCGTTATAGACGGGCGCCCTGGCCGGCACCATCGTCTCTCATCCAGCGACGCTCACGGGCACTTCTGTACTGCATTTGTATGGGGGGAAAACGATAAGAAACATCTGTCAGGCGTTACGATTCCGTAAGCGAAATCACTTAAATGGGAATCTGTTCCCTATATTTTCTTCAAAAAGAGTTCTACCTGTTGGTGCTTCCTAAAGTCAAATCAAGAATTTCTCAATTCAATTTGAGATAAGTTTTTGAATTTCCCACACGTACAATCACAACTGCTGTAACCAAAGAAGCCATTCAAATTCGGTTAGCTTTTCAGTAAACCATCATCAAATTCATAACTATTAACTTTGACCTCTGAAAAAGTCACAGTCATCTCTAAAATAAAAAATAAAACACTTTAGTAGAGAAAAGTATTAAATGATACATAAAATAATGAGAATAAAATGAATATATACACTAATGTGCAACCCAAGTTTTCTTTTCACCTTACACAATGCACCACTAAAGAACATAAAACCGTGTTGCATGCATCAATCCTATTTCCTACCTTTTTCAACCTATCAAGAAGCGAGAGGTGTAAAGCTTCTTGTTAAAATATTTGATGATGAATAAATAAATAATTTTATGAAATATGGATGACTTCTTGTGTTTTTATTCCTTTGATTGCATGACAATTGGTCCTGTGAACAAGTCTGTTTAAACTGCAATACTTTTAAAAAATCTACATACTGATTTAGACATTTCTGAGTCACGTTGCAATATATCACAATCAATAGTACTGCTGCAATACGAAGATAGTTTACCAACAAATACCTCCATTACAATTTCTCCGACTAAAAGTATAAAACAGACTCTAATGCAGATGCATCATCGTAAATCCACATACTTTAAATTATTGGTTTTCTTAATAACGGCCCAGAGCTAAAACTTTACCGTGATTAATGGGGATGACGTATTCCTGGATAGGAGAGTGATATGTAAAAAGGGGGATAACTTCTTCTTAGACATGTTGATATGTTAGAATTGTGTTTATCACGCAGCAACAAACAGTAAAATCTAAAGAAACAGAGGCAAACGACCTATTGGCACGGTTGATCTGAGTCACCGTCATATGTCACATCATCTTCTTGGACTCGCTAACTACATCTGCGATATCTCAACTCAATACTTCGGCTTCTGAGGTAAACACAAGTCACAATAAATAGTCAAGGGTCGAAACGAAAGAAAGAAAATAATAAATTTGAATAATAATACATTGTTTTCTCAAATTTTTAACGTAAAAATATTTAATTTTTATAAAAGATGAATTTAATTTAGTTCTTGTACGCTTTTTTCCCGATAGTATGGAGAGAATAGATTATGGTAACTTTTACATTATAAGTGAATTGGGGGAATATTAATTAATGAAATTAA
This sequence comes from Eucriotettix oculatus, assembly GCA_034510155.1. Classification (NCBI taxonomy): domain Eukaryota; kingdom Metazoa; phylum Arthropoda; class Insecta; order Orthoptera; family Tetrigidae; genus Eucriotettix; species Eucriotettix oculatus. The sequence goes on along the minus strand of CM067382.1, from coordinate 23,705,597 downwards.
TAATTGGGTTTAAATATATACATTTATTAATTGTAAACACAATAATTTTAATATGGGTCGTGCGTGTATATATTATGTACAAAAATAATTAATTAAAATGGGATTGTATTAAAGATGTCAGGGTATTAATGGTTTGGATGACCACGTGTGGCAGATTTTCTGTTCGTTGACGAACCTGAGTTGTTAAGACGCTTGGTCCACCTCTCCGCTGCCACCTCACAAATCTGCTCTCGCCGTAACTTCTCTGCTGCCAATCTCCTCTCTCCACCTCCTTGTATCACCAGAAATCTGTCCACCACTCTCCTTCAATATCCGCTCGCCATCACCTTGTATCACGTTTGTTTGTCCTGTACACAATGTCCTAAGAACTGCCATTGTTTTTCAAAATTTCAGTATAAAGTATTGTAACATGAACTTACTCCTCTGTTGTCGGCTTCTTTTGAGACTTGCCGACAGGAAGGTATTGTTGATGGCGCGCCACAAGCATCGATAATCTCCTTGTAAAACGTTTCAGCCACACTCACACATAACTGATCGATTTGAATAACGCCGCAGAATTCTCTTTGTTTAGATTCCGAGCCGCCAAGACGGCGCGTGGAAAAACCCCTTCTTCCTGGCCAGCAACTTTCTCAGGCCGAAATATTTATTTAAGTTTCCGTAAATAATAATAAAAATTGGACGCTGGTTCTACTGCGCTACAACATGAACGCTTCGTAGAATAGGAATGGCAGCTTGAGGATATCAACGGTTCCACGAATCTCTCCCAAGACTACAGAGAAATCTAATCAATTCCTGACTCGAGTATACAGCAACCACGGATAGAAAGAGTTTTCAACTTTCCAAAACGCCTAACACTTAAATTTTCTTCTTCAATAAATGTATATGTTGAAAATCTAACTTAGTTTGATAAGGTTTAAAAATAATCCTACATTAATAAATAGTATTCATTGCTAGTTTGTTCTTTTGATATGTACCACTGAAGTAAAGTACACGAGAGCACGGCCGGAATTTTAGCGGGTGATGTGCCTGCCTGTCTGCTCGTCAGCCAATATGTTGCAGCAGGCAGCGTGTGTACATGGCGGTCCATGAATAAACATGGCAACTTGATATATCACGTGGCACAGCGAGCTAGATAATTCGTTCGCACGGTGCAGGAAGATGCGCCGTGTTTGAACAACGGCTTTTCACACGTCAACCTTTGCTTGTCTACTCGGATCATTGTGAACTATGGCCCTATAAGAGACGTGCACTACAAAACGTTCCATTAACGTGAAAACAGTAACATTTAAGAAAAACTCCAAAAAATTGAAGTACCACAAATATAAAACGCCCTTGAAGAAATGCAAAGTTCGGTCTTTATGGAATTATGTTATTTTAAATAAGAAAAAAAGCAGAAGGATTAATTAAAAATTGCTAATTCAAATAACTGATATCTTATGATATGTGAATGACACAATATTTCCACATGTACGATGGAGATAAAGGTAAACAGAGGAACTTCCACGAAGAAAGTACAAGAAAGCAGCACATATAATCAGAGACGTGAATGTCTCACCATCTCCGCCACAGAAACGGAGGCACATAAAACCAAAATGATTTGTGAGCAACAAATTTTATTAGACGAAAAATCACTCCTTACGCTGACTATTAACCTGAATGATTACAATAATGAAACTGTTGTGGTGTGCGTTTGCAACTACACGTAGGTTTATATAAAAAAAATTCATTGAAATTCGTTAAGCCGTTTCGGAGCATAGATCAAGTGTATAGACAACTCGCATTCACTTTTTGGAGATTAAAACGCACGTTTGGCAAGAAACCTTCCCGTAGGATTAACATTTGTATTATATTAATATCACTATCGAAATTAAATTAAATATGCACGAATATTAAATTTTCTGTTTATTAACCCTCAAATTTTTATTGAAATCCGTTAAGCTGTTTCGGACCATATTCGGGACAAACATACGGACAAATAGTCAGACATACACTGCAATTTTATTTATTGGTATAGATTATGAATAAAAATCTTGTAAAATACCTTTCCTGATTAATGCGAAATTTTTAATATTTTTATGTTATTAGTACTGTAAATGGTTCAATCCGCGTTTATTCTTGTAAGGTGTTAAACTGAATTAAAATCAGAAATTTTAAGTATCATACACTCAGCCGGCATATTGACCATGTGTACATTATGCCTCAGGCATGATCCTCATAAAACTAGGTTTGGGTATGAGATGAATAGAAAGTAAAAGATATTCTATGTCAAATTGAATCTCCCACCAACTTCTACCACGATTTCTTCACAATACGTTGAACACCAGAGATTATAACGAATACAACGGACTAAAATTACTTCCGACTGTGATGCGTTGGAAGGGAATCTCTCAGTTGCTATGACCTTAGTTTCCAGAGAACCCTTTCTATAACACAACGACGAATATTCAGTACCTCTCATTACTTTCTGTAAAAATATCTTTAATTACGTAAAGTCTAAGAAATAGTAGTAGCAGTAACAGTTTTAATTTTAGGAGGTTTAAATATGTTAATCATAATCAAACCAAGTAGTACAACTTCTTTGAACCAATTGGAATATGTTGATCATAATAAACGTTGCTGATGAATATAACTAACATGCTGGTCATCATAGTCATCAGCATCATTAAAAGCAAAGGTAAATGAATAATGAAAAAATAAGCGTTACAACTCAAACTGCCAACAACAGTTTACCAATTAAATACCTCTTTTTGAAATTCAATATTGGCTTTATTTAATGAAACCTCATAATACCAGAACACAGGGTTATTTTTAATGCATGGCGTAACAAACATATTCCCTTATTCATGTATCAAAGGCCTCGTCGAGAGCCGGATATGCGTTTAACAGAATCCTATTCCAAGAGTAATGGGTTAGAATATTTAGGTTATTCGAGAATCAACTTCATTTGAGAGTATTATTCTATCGGAAATAATGTAACATTTATCAAAACAATTGGGAAATTGCGGGATGTTTGTCATTCCAGTTCCAATTTCCAATGACGAGAAAGTGGGAAATTCATTGAGTTGCATTATACGCGCGTGAAACTCAATCGAATGGTTAACAATTCGTTTGTTAAACGCGATAACGTACTTAGTAGGGAATAAACAAAGTTTATACTTAAGATAGACAGAAGTTTTTACTGAGAGAATATTTTCATTTTCCTATATGGATGGAGTCGTAGAAGTCTCCATTTTAAGTAAACTTCAATTAATATCACAAATGGAGGATTCGGAATTATTAAATGAAAATGAATATTTCCAAAAAATCAATAGTATTAAGAGTAAGTGAATTTATTTTTTAAAATATCAGGCATTAATACTACACTAAAAATTTATATCACCATTTACACCCTCCCCAAAGAAAATATTTTTTCTTGTCATAGGTTTCAAATTAAATTTATGCGCAAATATAAATAAATTAAAAAGTTCATGCAAATAGATTCGACTTTTTCCTTTAAGTCTTCTAAAGGGAACGTAGTATTCATCCGTAATAATACTTTAAAGGTAAAATTAATGTCGAAACAATAAAAATGGATGGATGGATGTTTGTTTGCATATTCACAACAGAAATTTAAACGTTTGGAGCAATTGCTACAAAGGTTGGTTCACATATTCTTATAAACCCAGAGAAAAGCACTGGGTGAGGGGGTGGGAAGCCCCTAACACAAACGTGTAATTATTGTTAAAAATTATGTGAATGTGTCAGCATACCGAAGTCTGTGACGTCAGAGAGACGGAAGAGAAAAAAATCGGTCTTCGTTTAATTCTGCACAATATGGCGCTTATCTATTTACATTCTCTACTCGCACATTTTATTAATTATATCCTGCAATACGAACACCATGAACACAAGTAAAGATGAATAACAGTCATGTTTCGAAAAATGTTACGAATACTCCAGTAAAATAGTCGAGTATTGTGAACAATTTGAGCCTATATTATGGTAACAAAACCCTCGTGAATAATTATATTTGAAAAGAAAAGTTATATCTCTCTTTCTGTAGACTAGATGTTTAGTATACACAACAATATGCAGAAAATTTATGTACATAAACTAGAATAGGACAGTCGAATCATGATTGAGAACTTTATAGTTTATTTATTATATACGTTTAAGCTTCGATGTGTTAGGATCGTATTTTGTGACGTACAGAAATAATTCACGTTCTGTGAATAAAAGCTTGTAATTAAACAATACAGCAAAGGTAAAAAAAATTCTATGCGATTACATGTAGCCACTCTAAGCTCTCACAAAGTTAAACAACATAAAGTGGAATGGGAAATCACGAGAACCGTGTTTCGGCAGAAAGTCTCACGCGCTCAAAATTAAAGCAGCTCCAAAATAGAAGACGCAACTGCTTTTACCTAAAACATATTTTAACATTTCAATGAGTTGCTCATTATGCACAAGGAAAACCCTTTGCAAGTCTGCGAAGCGCAAATTCAGTCCTCCATCCACTACAAACTTTAGCGACTGACATAAAAGTTCCACTATTCACCTTAATGAGACATTTAAGAAAAAACACAGGTAATGTTTTAATTAAAACTATGACGTCGAACGTACGGATTTAACGGAAATGTGATTAGTTCCCACTGTTATTTTACAATTGACTGAAAAAGTTGTCCAATCTGCGAGGCAAGTGCTTTAGGAAATCAAATACCGTACACATTTGTATGGCTGATTTTTGCAAGTGTATTATGCCTGAGTGGAAAAACTTTTCAATTTCTGATATTTGGTGGATGAGTGGGGTAAAGTTAATACGCAGTTGTCTTTGCAATTTAATGATTTTAAAACGTAACAAAAATCTAGGAAACTCAATAAATATTCTAATGAGAATATTCTTAAATTTAATTTAGGTAACTAGAACGCATAATAGAACTGAAACCCCAAACGATATAAATTAATTAAATGCATACATTAACATTATCCATTAATGAATTTAGGATTAAAACATCATATCAAGTTTTCATTTCGGTTTCAACAGTCAGTGCAGATGGTTTTACTCAAAATTTATTTTATATCCATTTTGGCAGATATTAATTAAATAACTTGCCAAACTATTTACTCCAAATCCTTGATTACTTCAATGCATACCTGCTGAAGTCCTGAATTAAGAACGAGTGTTGTGAAATTATATTTTTAAGAATTGCTTCTTTAAATTTTTTTGGCATGCTAATTGAATCGTTGTAAAATCCAAATATGTTTGATAAGTTCAACGTCTGATTTAAATTAAATTTTTCTACCTTAGTTTCCAACATTTTTATAGGAGAAATAAATTATTAACATCACCAAATAGTCACAAATAAAATTTTAATTAAAAGTTTATAACATATTAAATTAGTACGACAAGAACACTTGCAAATTTTTATTTAATTTAATTTCACGAGATAAATTATTTAAACAAATGTTTATATGCATCTGAAAAGGTTCACCATTTTTACAATACGTCGGGTCATTTTTAATAATTTCTAGATTTTTAATTAAAATTTTGTTTATGATTGTTTGGCTATGTTAATATGAGAAAGAATTTCACAGGAAAAAAATAATTTAGTTGAAGTTTCAACGCGACTTTGCGTCTTTCTCTAATAGTAATTATACATTGAATGATTAATTAATTATGTCATATATTAGTGAATAGATTTAGATGTTTATATTTTAAGTTTCACTACACATTCTTATGTGTGATATAAAAAAACTCATTATAAGGTGAAGTGCGTTTGTTAGGTTGAAATCAAAAAGACATTAGTAACTGGTGATTTAGTAATCGTAACAAAATTGTGTCAGTTTGGAACTTTATAATAAAAACTATTAATTTATTTTACACTTATAGCGTTTCTATTATATAAATGGGAAAAATTATTCCCTCAGTTTATTATGAGATGTCTGTTGATCAAATATTTAAGAGTTCAAGATGTGTATTCTCTATATCTTAGGGGAAGAAATACTTATTAAAAAAGTTGGTTAAATTCACAATGCCTTAAAATTTAATACATCCAAATTTGTTTCTTTACATGCTATGAACTTTGATCACGACATGTTAGCTACAAAATTACTTTTATTTCAATTGAGCTTCATTTTGTAACCTGGTTATTGGAGATTGGTAATCCAATTTCTCCGTTTTCATTTGTGTTGCCGTAAGCCTGTAGTTCCATATTTTCCAATTATTCTACACTATTTCGCTCCTTTCTTTTGTAAATTATATTTTAAAGCTTTGAAGATTTTATTTTTACGCCAGTTTTACGTGAAAAATGTAATCCTAAGACTGCTAATATCACACAGGTTGATATGGGTCAACTGCGCTACATTCAATTATTTTGTAGTGAAGAAGAACCTTCCCCAATTTAATTCGTATTTTAGGACGCATAAAATTCAGTAAATTGAATGAAATATTCGGAGACGGGCAGAGAAGTTGTGTAAATTCCAGGATTAGAGAGGCGCCAGCCTGTCGCTGAGGTTTGTGCCTGCAAGCTTGGTGTAGGGATTAAAGATGTTTGTTCACCAGGGGACAATGACCTATTAAAATTTCTCAAGACCTACTGCTTCCTCCCGCGGCTACCCGTGGTTGCCCCACAGTAATTAACCCTGATGAATCTCATGTATAAGAAAACCCAGAGCTAAGCAAACCCGTTGAAGACATTAATAGTTACGGGATACAAAATTTGATTCCAACCCACTTTAAAACTTGGGTACTTCAAATTTTCACTTGTAATTCTACCCATCTCAGCTCCCTGATTAGAAGGATACTCATGTGTGGTGTTCGTTGTTTACACCATCTAAAATATTGTTGTACAATCAAACAATATTAATAATAATAATGAATTTAATTTGAATAGAAATATAACTCAAATTAAGTTATAATGGAAAACATATAAATTTACGATATCAATTTAATCATTAGCTCAGTCGGTAAAAGCAAAAATAATACTCTACGCAGCTTCTTAAATGGCTGCTCCCGGGAACGCGGGTGACGAACGATATAGTTGAAAATTAAAATCGCGAATCAGACGAGAATGGTTTGTGTGGAAAAGCCGGGTAAAATGCCGTTACCAGATGTTAACGCCTGATGACGTCGTTCTTCGTTTTTGTTCGTATGCCGGTTGTTCCTTTGCTGGGTCACGTCTTCTTCATATTAAGATTCTCTAGTGCCTCTCCTTCAGATCAAATGTTGTCTTTTTATTTTCTGTACTCCCACAAAATGAATCTCCTTTCTTAAATGTGCAGAAACTAAATTTTATACATGTATCCTTGTTCTGCCACTGCTTCGTCTCTCCCTAGCGTCTCTCTCAGGCAGCCTCCCTGCACCAACTGTCCAATCTAATCTCTTCCAGGCCATCAACAATGTTGCAGCCAACAATGTTGCAGACGGTGACGTTTTCCCGCCGACATTTCCCGCCTACTCAGCCCCACCAAGCCATTTTCGTCTTCCATCCTGTATACGTAAATAACAAAACTAAATTATTTTTGCTTTACCCGACTGTAAGGGTCATGAATCACCACACATGAGATTGAGTAAAGCCGCGGCAATGTTTTAAATTCAATCCAATCACCCATATTATAATTTATTAAAATAGTTTCTTTTCTTCAATACATTATATTCAATAAATTTGCTGTACTCAGTAATTTGTCTTAAAAAAGTTTATTTTATTTCAAAAGTCCCCTTTTATTTATTTATATTATTAAAAGAGAAGAGTATATTGCACTATTTTATGATTGCAATTTAATCTACCGATTAATCTCATCAGACTGTGGAAAGGTATTAAATAAGGAGTAGTGCAACGAATATTTACAGGGATGCCAAGTGATCTTATGAGCGATATGCAGCACTAAAGAAGGAAAAATAATATTTTGTCGCATGTCTCTCACATTGAGACGTGAGTAAATTTTTTAGAAGAATCATCGCTTCAGACCGTTATATTAAAAAGCCAGAATGTTTTGTACACAACGCTTACGGACCGGGATGAAAAAACTCTTAAACACCTGAAATATTAATTAACGAGGAAGGAACGCAGATTTAATTGGGTTCCTGAAAGCAGCTGTCGAGTGTGCTGACGGAGCTGCAGAAATTTGTCTTTTTTAGTCGCACGGAGCGACGTGCCGATGTGGAAACACTGGGCGGGGGAGGAGGAGATGCTGTTCCCTAAAGATTTCCTTGAGAAATAACGAGCGGGTTTCATTGAAATGTTAAAATAATTTAGGAAATGGAGACGGCGGGCGATGCTGGTTCACCATCGCGCCACGGCTCTCATTTAGTTCCAGCTGAAAACACGGCAGAGCTACTGTCTGAGGTGCAAACATCGGGGCGGACACTCGAAATATTCATCTCTATTTTCGTCGGAAAAATATACAACACACTACTATAGCACAAGAAACAATTTACAATAAACATACTAACATATAGCTTTAATATTTAGACGACTTATTCAAAAATATACAAATATCACAGTAACTTCTGAAACATGTCTTTTACCAGTAACGAAAAAACATTTCAAATATATGTAACTGTACCCGTCTTTTATTTTCATTAAGTAGAATATTGAAAACAGCGATATACTTTATGCAAGTTAATTTATCTTCTGCTCGGGTTTATTACTTCCTAACTCTTTATGTATTCTTCTTGGTTTTTGGCTGTGCCGGTGTGAAAATGAAGCCGGATTAATTCGTTACAAGTTAACTCCCTTGGCGACCCTTACGAGAATAACTTTGTAATACGCCTCCCCTTTTTTCAGCAAAACAACATGCAGATTCGGTCCTACGTGCTTCGTATCTTTCTCTCTCTCTCTCGGCTCAAAAAGAAGGACACGATTAAATTAAAATCTTTGTCTTTCCACGAAAAAAATATCATCCTTTACGTGGCTAACAAGGTACGAAAATGAACACAAAACCGGGTTAAATAAATAAAAAAGTAGGCGTCACCTTGTGTATGAAATAAAGTTACGTTTTCAGAAGGCATTCTTTACAGGGGTACAACAGACAACACCGTGGCTAGGTTAAATGTAACCTAAACTCTGCTATGAATTAAAATGACACGTCTTAAATGTTTCCAAAAACTGATTAAGGAAACAAAATGGGGAAATTTCTTATCGGCTCTGGTGGCGGTTCATGATTATTTAAAGTTGCTACTTTGCCCCAAGGAACAATTTTTAAAAGGATAACTAAACAAGATATTAATAATACATCTACAGTGTTTATAATACTACACCACCCGTAATATGCTACATTTCTAATTTAGTTTACGTTACCAATAATATAAACGAATTTTTAAAATTGTAAACATCTATACCAATAAATAAAATTGGAGTGTCCGTATGTCTATCTGTCTGACTGTCTGTCCGTATGATTGTCTCGAATGGTCTCCGAAATGTCTCAACGAATTTCAATGAAAATTTGGGGATTCTAATATAAGGATATTTAATTTTAATATTCGATATATTTTAAATTTCGATATATTGCAGAAGATATTAACATAATGTTAGTATAAGAAAATATTAATTCTACGGGAAGATTTCCTTGATTTGCCGCGGCGTTAAAACAAACTGCGAGTAATAAGTCCTATTATACGTTCTTATATCATTCATCCCTTTTACTGTTGATTGTTGCAGCAGGGTGTGAAAAAATAAACTTCTTTGGATCGTCGATACTATGTATACATAAATTGATTTTATTTCTTGCGTCAAGTAAATTTTAAAATGTTGTAATTGTTAATATAAAAATAAAAAGGAACTATCGAGTTTGGTGTCGAAACCGGTATACGCGAGTCGCTGTGTTACATTATGACCTTTAATAAGCGATTTAAGTACAAATTTAACCATTACGTGGGGAAAAAAATTTATTGTGTTTGAATACTGAATATCTATTTACTCCTGATTTTGTTTTGGGGTATTTTGGACTCTCTAGAGATACTGGGAGTATATTTGAGGTTCATATTGTGACGTTTTGTCTGTCGGTTTAGTTTTGTGTTGACCAATAATTAAATAATGTACCGTGATAATATAAATAAAAACTCAGGCAACGCTGGGTCTGCAACTAGTATAAAATAAAGTTGGCGAAAATTCTTAACATCAAACTATTTTTACTTCTTATATATTTAAAATAAAGAAAGTTAATTTTATAAATATGCCACATATTTATTATATATATTATTAAAGTCTTCGTAATGTAGCCCGTTAAACTTTTTTCTTCGTTTTAAATAACCTTTGATTATTTCAAACAAACCACAGAAAGTTCTCAAACCATCTTAATTAAATCGTGAAAAACATTTATATCTGTATTCTGATGAGACCGCCTTTGTGTGTCAGCACGCACGCTCTGCCCGGCGCTGTGCTTTTTGCAGCTCATATAATTGTTAAATCTTGGAGGAGCATGGAGGGGAGCGGGGGGCATGCACATTTCTCATTCCAGACAGGATTCTCGTGCCCTAAATAATGTAGCCCAGATGTATGCGAGAATGAGCGCGCTGAAAATATTATTATTTTAAACAAATAATTCTTCCTAAATTAATTCATGTGCTGTAGCACATATGCATCAGCCGCCAATGATCGGCTCTAAATTTTAGATAAGATAATAGTTGTTTCTCCCTTTACAGTTCATATCAATAATGCTACCAATGGCACATCGCCCTCGATTAACGCTCAGTCTATTTTAACAATTACGTTTTTCGAAATCGTTTGTTCGTTTAGGCTATCTACTTACAGAGACATGTTGACGTTATAATTTGGCCATTCTGTGGAATATACATTCGTCAAGAGAGGAATGAAGCGTTTGGGAGGGAAGTGTTGGTTGGCTGTCAAAAAGCGGAAGAGGGCACAAGGAAGTGCTCCCAGGAATCTCATTGACGGGGCGCGCTTCAATTCTGGCTTCGCTCCCCGGTGTATTTTGCATCGAGTCTTCTGCTCTGTTCGCACTCTGAATAAAACATCAGTTGTGACAAGAGAGGATAGGTTTCGCTTCTCCGTCGTGTATCAACATGCATTCTTTACTACTATGACGGAGTGAATTGACATCTCGACATGTTATTAAATCATTTCCTACGGAAAGTTAAACTTTCGTTATCGACGGTCTTGATTTCCTTTCAAAGACATGAAAATAATATTTCCGCGATTCCGAAAGAGTTTTGCGAGAGGATAGTTTTCTGGTGACGTGTAGTGTTATTGGATAGGAATTCCCTCGAGATTCACGATTCTAGGGGCGATATATTTTCTTCCCATGGAGAAAGAAAACTAAACGAACATTGGAGGAAATATGCTGAGGCTCCTACGTGAATGTGGGGTAATGCTCACTTTACACCACGACAGACATGAGTTACTTTCTTAGCTCTATTCTAATATAAGCATATTTTATCCTCACTTGCCATATGAAAATTATTAGGTCACGTAAATGAATTAAACTCTGTGACCTCCGATCACGTGAGTACACAGTATCTATACACTCATTGTACTTCAAAGCCACGCATTTTCGTAAACCTAAATAATGCTTATAATACTTTTTTGGTTCTAACTGAGCTGGCCAAGTAAGTTTATCAATTTTTAATTACGTGTAATTTGTAATCGTAAAACACAACGAAATACCTGAGAGATATTGAAGGAGGTTCCAGACAGGGTAATCAAACCTAGACAGTTTGGCGCCCGTCTAGGTTTTCTAAAATCTTTGAGAATCCGTGATACTTGGAGTTGACGAGACCTGATGTTTTCCCCAAACGTCGGTGGTGTGCGATGAGTGACTCATCCCAAAGGATAAAGATAAATGATTTCGATTGGAGAGGATCCGGTCACCGCCTCCAAAGGAAATTAAATAATGGAGTGGGGGAAAGTTATAAAAAAAGGAACGCAAATGTAATTTGTAGGCATTGAACATTAATAATCGGGTTATTGGCAATTGGGAGTGGGCTTTATGAGTAAGTGATTGAAGCAGAGGGAGAGAGGGAGGGTAATGATTCCTAGACAGTGTGGCCCCGTACTTATTATGCTAAAGTATTTCAGACTCAGCGACATATGGCTGTGAGCAGTCGTGGTTTTTTCCAAAAAACATCGGTGGAGCGAGGTAAAAGCCTCCTCCCAAAAGGTAAGGGCAAATGCTTTTGGATTTCAGACGACTTGGTTCCGACCACCGAGGAGAGAGAGGGGGGGGGCACACCAAGTGAAGGACGGAGAGACTATTCCGATTTGTGAACTCGTCTTGAATTGGTTAATTCAGGTCGTAATGCTTGCTCTTATCCGTGACGACATATAAGAAGTCTAAATGAGAAGGTGTTCATTGTTCAATAAGAAAGTTTAAAGGATTGGTCGGGACCGGTAAGACATGCCCAGTGGCGAGGTCCAGACAATGCTGAAAACTCGTATTGCCAATTCCACATAATTTAATGGAAAAAAATTATGAGTATGTTAATTAACCTCACACTGCAGCCAAAACGAGTAAATAATAACAGAATTTTAACTCCTCTAGGAAATTGCGTGGTAACTTGTGAATAACCAAGACATACAAAATAACTTCATTGTTCGATATTTCTGTAACTATTGAATGTTAAAGGAAAATATGTATTAAGAAAATGCCAAGATTAATTAAAAAAACGAAGTTATTGAGTTATGTTTCTCTCTGTTGTTTTTCTTCTCAGTCGGAAAAATCGTTCGCATTTTCGTCGAAATTGAATTTAATTCATTTGGCTTGAAAAGAAAATTTCGAAAACAAAAAGAGTTTCACGCTTATAGTAAGTAGTCTGTGCCCTGTATTTCACTTTAAAGATCTTCTTTTTATAATCTTTGCCCTCTTTTATGGTTGCCGATGTCAAAATTTATTGCCACCCTAAGGAAATAAATTTCTAAAAGTACATTACTTGCTGTGGAGGGGGTTTAGCCTGGGAGCACTAACTTTATATCACAGTGTCATAACAGCATTGGCACTTCATCCTCGTAATATACGCCCATATACAAACCATGAGATGCGTCTTATCGGAGCCTTGGGGAAAAATCAGCGTGGAAATACAAAACATTAAGTTGTAATTTATGTATAGATTATCCTTACAATATTCTGGATAAAAGATATTTACGCTTAAGTTCAATGGAATACCTATAATCTGAATTATCGTTGTTTTTGAATGTAACTATAATTCTTGTAACACTATTCTAGGTTGACAGGAAATTTGAGTTAAATGAAGTAGCATTTCTAAAATTGGAACATGCGGCATATGTCCCGTATGATTTACGATACCATTTGCAATTCGTTATGCGGTTGCGGTGGCGGTCGGGTAGGCTCGGGTTACTACGGAAGTCATACGCCAATCTAGAATGTTTGTTTAATACAAATAACTAATTTGGATGCATAAATGTAGGTCAGAATTTTGGGATAAAAATATTAGGTAGTGAGTTATTAGTTATATAATTTAAATTTTAATATTTGTAAACGACTACTTTGAAAATGAAACTTGACGAGGCTTTTGTACGAGTCCAATAATTTGCCAGAAGTAGAAGGCTAGGATAGTTTCTTTCTAGCCCAAAACCGTGTAATTAGGATATTGAGTCGGGTAAACTCAAGGACTCAACGCAGAGAGGTGTTGAACTAATTAGATTAAATTACTTCCTCATGTCAATTTATTTACTCGTTGATTCTAATTGAAATAAGGAAATATAATATAAATATAAAAACAACTTAGATATAGAAGAAATAAAAATAATTTACATACGATTATAAGTTTTTGTCAGAAGCACAAAACAGGGTGAAGAATCCCAAAATATCAATCTTTAACAAACTTCTTGATAAAATTTCAGAATTAATAACAATTCCTTACTTAAGTAAATATGCGAATGAGACAGCACGAGTAAGTACATGACGTCAACTAGGTTTAAAAGAAACAAATACAATAAATTTCGCCATATTTAATTTTAAATTATAGTCAAATGAATTACAAGCTCAAGTAAAGACCGTATAGATAAATTTAGAAAGACAATAATGGAAAAATTATAATTTCAGATTTATCCAATTTTGTTACTGATTAATTCTACGGGAAGATTTCTTGGAATTGCCGCGGTGTGTAAACCAACTGCGAGTTATAAGTCCTATTACGCCTTCCTATATCACTGTCGCAGCAGGCTAAGAAAAAATTAACTACTTTGGATCGTCCATACAATTTATACATAAATTGATAAATTGGTTTTATCAATCGCGTCAAGTAAATTTTAAAATTTAGTATTTGCTTATATGGAAATAAAAATGCAACTATCGAGTTTCGTGTCAAAACGGTGTAATGCGAGTCGTTGTGTTACGTTATGGCCTTTAATATGCGATTTAAGTACAAACTTAACCATTAAGTGGGCGGAAACTTTTATTCTGTTAGAATACTGAAAATATATTTATTCCTGCTGTTGTACCGGGGGCATTTTGAACTCTCTCGAGATACTGGGAGTATATTTGAGGTTCATATTGTGACGTTTTGGCTGTCGGTTTAGTTATGTGTTGACTAAGAATTAAATAATGTACCGGGATAATATAAATAAATACCCTAGTCTCTAATAAATTTAATATCCTACCAAAATTACCAAATATTTTCTTGTCTAACTAACTCGAAAGTCGATAGCTAGTATTAAATATTTTTAGAACCTACTTATTAAGGATGTTGACATTCTATACAAAAATTCATTTGAAGAAATTTTCATTAATATTTAATTATTGAAGTCTCTCGTTTTTCAACTGTTATTATCTTCAAATGATCAAGACCTTTTGTAAAAGTGTATTCCTTCAATTTTGGTTTTCACTTACGTAAACTTGGTTATGTACGTACCCTGGTTAATTCTTCAGAATTAACAGGCACTTGACATTTAAACAATACTAACCACTAATTAACAGTGGGTCAACTTAGCTTTTCAGATCAATTTCTATTTCATTGTCTCATGGTTTGAGCATTACAGGTCGATATTTTCAGCCAGTTACATGGACCTGAGTTACACTTTTCTAGAAGAGACGGTCGACAAACAAGATAAACAGCAGCGCCTATGACAGCTGAGGTACGACGCCTCAACGTTTTTTTTCTTATTTTATTTTTTGCAACGGCCTCTTAAATCAGATCGCTGGGCTCCCAGACGGAGTAGAAAGCAGCCGGGCGATAAAAGTGACGCGAGGAGAATTAACATGAGCGGTGTGAATTATGTAACAGGGAGGTTCCTCTTTACAAGCCCTGAAAAATACATCCAGCAGTGGCAAGTAAGACGCTGGCGGATAACAAGGGAAAAACCAATGAATTATGGAACAGTCGGAGCCCAGAACCAACCTGGGAAAACTGTTTCCATCGACGCTGGCCAACTTGCAACGTGACGAACACTCGAACCTGTCGTATTGTTGGCGGAAGAGGCAGAGTATCAGAGATTGACGAAACTCACGGGGACAACCAATCTCAGAGGAGACGCATTTATCCAAGACAAAGTCATTTATAAGAATAGGGAGAGATACTTTATTTCGCACGCCTTATATATTCGAGTAATAACTGAATTGTGCCATAGAAAAAGTGCAGAATGTGAATTTGTGATTAAAAAAAGTTAACAATTAAAAACCATAGAAATTAATGAACGTAGACTTTCCCGGTGAATAATTCGGATGAAATCTTCACGGTTAACCAACTGGGTTAGGATTTTAAAAACACACAACGTTTCTGCGACCATTTTCTGCCATCGTCATCAGGCTATACCCGGTTGGTTAACCGTGAAAATTTCATCCGAATTTAAAAGCAACTTCATTAAAACTCAGTTCTGTTTGTAGTTGCAGACGACCCGAAATCAATTAAAACAAAAATGTAGCTTGTCAACGCATGCACCGTTCAGGATAATTAGCTAGTCGTGTGTCAAGACGATGAGAAATGGACAACTCCGCCCATATTGTAGTGGGGGTTCACTTTTACGTTAAGATAATTTGGAAGTGTAAAAACAATTCTAAAAATATTGGCGTTAGGAATTATATTGCTGTCATTTCTGTATATGTTCTACGTCAAGAAACTCATTCTTTAAATGTAATAGATAATACGTATAGTGTGTGTTAAAAAGATGTCGTCGCGCAGTCTCCATATCCCGTTCGTATGAAGGCAATTAATGTTCTTAACTCTGATAGTAGCGCTTCGCCAGGCAAAATGGAGGGGTAGTACCTCCTCAAACATTAATCCTCCCCTTCTGCGCATGTAAACACGTCATGTAGAATCTCACGAACCGTAAGTAATTAATATCGATGTATAAATATAGACTTACTGACTGAAAGGATTTAAATAAACCGCCCTAGGGGCGGGTGTGGAAGGGGCAAAAATCTTTTAATTTGCAAAAACGGCCAAATTTTACCACAAATAAATATTTTTTACCCGGGTCAATTAATTTGATAGTGTGTCCGCCGAAGCTGTTTGCTTATAATTTCAACCCTATTCACCATCGAAGGGGTACGGGGTGGAGGGGCATCACATAAAATTAAACAGAAAACATTCGAGATTGAGAGCTGGTGTAATGTGAGACGAGGAGTTTGATTCTGACATTTAATATGCAAAAACAAACTTCCACGTTCTATATTTAACGTGTGACGCTCTCGGTGCCAGTTTAATCGCGAATTACCAAGAATTAATACTGCATCGGAAGACGCAAGGCACTCGGCTAGTAAAATATAAAATTAACCCAGAATTCAATTAATACAGTAATGTTAAGGTATTAAGATCTAAAGAAAAACACCATTGGCTCGGAATATTTAACGGGAGGTATCATGACGTTATATTTATTAGATTTTTGCTACAGTGAATATTTCTTGTGACCATTAACAGAGGCCATGAGGCGAGTACAGGGAACGAGAGCCTTCACCGTCGCAATTCGAGGTTGTTGCTGGAAATCTGCACCTGTGTAATATGCTCCTTTCCGCTCATAAACTTGTAAATGACCACTGTTGGCCGTAAAGTTCCCTCATATTGTGAGGCGCGCATCATTAATTTTACGACCACGCCACCTCGTAATAATTTCTACATAATTTAATTCTCCACCCGCGTGGAGCCACATTCTCGACGATTCTCGCAACACCTTGCCCGAAAGTGTCCACAAACAAATAGCAATTTCGCAGTGTGAAGCAGCGTTGCTGATTTAAATTAGTTTCACTGCATTATCAGCTACTTCACTACAGGAAATGTCAGGATAATTTTTTAAATTTAAGTAACCTAATTATCTGTCCCGTTTAGCCTGTCCTGGTGAAAATATGAGTTCAGCCATTCACATAACTTTTTTGGTAATTAAAACTGGATAGATCTGTTTTATAACTACTGATCCAATTCACGAACAGCTCCAATATAGTGTAATGAATTATTGTTTCTTACGTGTTAATGATGGTAGAAACCACCGAGGTTAGCCTCTAAGACTGGAATTTTTCACAGAAATGTAAAAGCCTCACGCCTGAGACTTGCCGGATTGAGGAGACGTCTTTTGTGCCATTAGCTGTGGCGCCACTACTAATGAAGCCCTTCTTTGTTGCGCAAGAATTTAATTATTGGGCCGTATTTTTTCGCAGCGCTGCGTTGACTAACTCAATTATCACGCGGGATTTAATTGGCACGTGCTGACTGCTTGCGTCTGGTCCTCTTCAGAGCTGAAGAGACCGGCGAGTCCGTTTCAAAGGTTTACCATAAAAAAGAAGAGAAATTCGCCAAAATAACATGTCCCAAACTCTTCCAGATTCTAAACGAGATCAATTAGCGC
The DNA here is from genome assembly GCA_034510155.1 of Eucriotettix oculatus. Classification (NCBI taxonomy): domain Eukaryota; kingdom Metazoa; phylum Arthropoda; class Insecta; order Orthoptera; family Tetrigidae; genus Eucriotettix; species Eucriotettix oculatus. The sequence continues at coordinate 23,687,868 of CM067382.1, read as the reverse complement.
TGAATGTTAATAGGCCCTACGATGAATAAAGACATCTAAATCATAAGATCAAAACCAAAACCACCATCCAGGTATGGAATTGGAATTATATACTACTTTACAAAAATTTGGTTGTCCCAGTAAAAACGAACGTTGAAATCGACAGAAATCATACAGACAGACATGTAATAATTAATTATTCAATAAATTAAATATAGATCGCTGCCATTAACTTCCTCAATAACGAAAATACTACGTGTAGAAACGACATATAATACTTGATAGACGAACTTTTACTGTTCGAAACATTGAAGCTATCATGTTCCTTTCTTCTTCTTCAGTAATTCACGATGCACGTTCACTGAAGTTAATTCTCCACAACGCACACAATAGGATACCAGAAAAATATATTTACATGAATTTGGGGTAACTACGCAGCCGCAACCGAAACACGTCCCGAGACAGGAAAAATAAGGCTGGCACAGGTTGAAGTACTGAGAGTACGAAATACAGAGACTGGTCATTCATATTTAGTGTGCTAAATCAAATGACTTTTTAATAACTTTCAAGTTATTAGGAGTGAATAAAGAAAGGGCAAAATATTGCCGATCCTCAGGAAACTACAGGCAACAAAGAAGAAGCCGCCTCTTATTTTCCTGAAAACACCAACGTACGAAAGTCCTTACATTGCCTCTTTACGAAATGGAGTTCAATTGTTCCGTATCATTGTTCCAGAAAAACAACGTTTTCTTATAGATATAAAACCCAGGGATATACGTAAAAAATTATTAATTTATAGTTCTAATTTAACATTTGATAACTTCAAATTTATAGAAAAATTAACATTAAATGACTTAAAACAGCCTCTTTGTCAGTTTTAATTTTATTCAATATTGAACTATACTACGTTTCGTCTCTTAATTGAGATTTATTCAGGTATAAAATTTAGCTATTCATGGAACCTCATTCCATGACTCCTTCGGCCGAATAGCTACATTTTTTATACCTGAAGAAGTTTCAAATGAGAGACGAAACGTAGTATAGTTCAATATTTAATCAAATAAAAACTGACAAAGAGGCTGTTTTAATTCGTTTATTGTATATTTAATTGTCAGAAAAAATAACATTATTAACAATCTTATCAACAATCTAAAGCCGACGTCTGCAACTCTGATTCAGTTTACTTATTAATTTTCAAACCGATTTCGATTGAACTCTTTTTTTAGTTGTTCTAAAATTATGTAGCGGTGTCACATAAAATTGCCATCATGGAGAAATAATCTCTATTTTATTAGCTTCATAAGAAAAACAGCTGATCGACTTTCCTCTGAAGCGGTTTATTTATTTAATCTACAATATATTTTCTATGCTATCCTTTTTATAGAGTAAAAATATACATTCATTTCTTTATATAAAAAATATATTTCACGAGCAATAACTACTTAAGGTTTTGAATACTTATAAGTTAAATAAAATAATTATTTTGATCCCAAAAAAGTTATTATTTTACAATAATACAACTTTTCACAGTGTGATAAGTTGAAGAAGTTAGATATGTCTGTTAACGCTCAGCCTTTGACAAAAAGTAAAATTAGTTAATCATTATATAGTTGTTATGAATGCAAATGTTGTTGTAATTTATGTTTTCTAATTATATTCTGTAAGTAGTATATTTCGTACATTGTTTATAGTTATTTGTAGTTTTCATAAAGCCTCTGAAATGCAAGCCCAGGTATGCCCTCCAGGTTGAGAGTTGAGTTCTATATAACGGGGAAATGTCACGTAGACGTGCTTCAGTTGGCAGCCCACATGTGGGGGCAGCTCCATTGTTGTGGCGACAGGACGCGGCTTTGTCCTCGGACACTACATTGTTGGGGAGGATCAACCACTTCCCTCTTGCTGTAGAATCTGGGTCACATCCTAAGCAGGGATGCATACTCATATTTGCCCTCTAGAAATGCTGCGTCAACCAAAGCTGTGTGGCCCTCGGCCAACAGAAGAGAATGCCACGTACTAAAAGAAAAATATTTGAAACTTCACAAGTGGAGAGCGGACTGCAAACATTAATATATTGTAACACAAACAATACAACTATTATTAGTAATCTTTTTACAAATATATTAGAAAGCTATTAAAAGTTGTATTTTTAACTTTAATCAAAAATCGTTCTACCAATCTTTCACAGTAAAATTAAATACTTTGTGGTATTTCGTAATTAGTACGATTTTTTTGCATATATTTCATCTGATGAGAATATCGTCTTCCCAGGCTGCTATCACGACACAAAAAACCGCCAGTTTCTCATCACACTATACTCATTAATATCAGCAGACCAGTCCTAACATTCGTGCCCTCACTCCAAAATTATGTATGAATTTTCCTCCAAAACGTGGATACAACTACTTACAGTTCGTTAGATTCTACATGGCGTGTTTACATACGCAGTAGGGAAAAAAGAAGTGGAGTATTGTCGTTCTAGGAGGTACTACCTCTCCTAGTGGCCTGGCGAAACGTTACTATCAATGTTAAGAACATTAATTATCTTCATAAGAAAGGGATGTGCAGACGGCGACATATTTATAACACACGTTATACTTATTATTTATTACCTTTTAAGGATGCGTTTCTTGACGTACAACATATCTTGAACTGACACTAATAAATTCCTAGACCCGATCTTTTGAGAATTGCTTTTACACTATCAACTTATTTTTTCAACAAATAACGGAGTGAAAGTAAGCTGACGTCTACCCCCACTATAATATAGGCGCAGTTGCCCATTGCGCATCGTCTTGACACACAACTAGCTAATTCTCCTGAATTGTACTTTGCACTATCTATGCCCGCGACTTGGTTCGCGCAGAAATATAACTTTTTATTTTGCCCTATAAACGAAATAACAGGTACAGAATTTCTATTAAGTTGAATTAATAGAATATATTAAAAGTACGGTATCATTTATTTATTATCGCTTCAGGGATAACATTATAACTCGCAGTTGGTTTTGAACATGTGCCGCTTTCACACGTTTCGGAGCCAATTCCATACAAACTTCCCGACAGACAGAAATTAATTTTATATTTATTTGGATCAATACTATTTATTTTATTTGCTTTTAAAAATGAGCCATTACTAAATATTAAAGTTTACCTTACGTGACAAATAAAACCAATTACGTATACATCGTCTCGACGAACCAAAGAAGTTTATTATTTTTCAGCAAGTTAGCACTCTGTCAACAATAGGTTTAAATTCTGCTGCAACAATAGATGGAATGTTCGTCCTCCCCCTCTCTTTCTCTTTATCACATTCTGCCAAAATTACGCTAATAACAGCACAGTAAGTGGAATTAATGTTATAGGAACGCCGAATAGGACTTATAACTCGCAGTTGGTTTTCACGCCACATTTAGCGCAGCAATTAAATGGATTTATAAACAGTTACATTAATATCTGCAAGATATCGAAATGGAAAATACCCCAAAATTTAAGTTAAAGTCCCCTTTTCAATCTGTGAAATTTTCATTGAAGTCTGTTAGGCCGTTTAGGAGGAGAAATTGATCAATAGTATAGACTACCCGAATTCACTTAAGAGACTTGAATGCACGCACGGTGAATATATATATATATATATATATAGTTTATAATTATTTTAATATCTTATGCAATATAATGAAATGCACTAACATTTGAGTTAAGTCTGGTGATCTTAAACCCTCAAATTTTCTGTGGACTTTTATTTTATTGATTGTAAACGTTTTACTCAATTAGAGATTCTGATTTTCAATATACTACATATCAATTTGATTGCATCGTAATGAACACCATTCTCCAGAACCAGTAACGTATCACTCTCATATACATTGTTTTATAATCCAAACAATGTTTCCAAAATAATTCAATTTACTTTAGTTTTAACAACATACAGTGCAAAATATACTAATAAAAAAACAAAATTAAATGGTGCTCAGGAGGGTGTTTTATCAGTTTAATTTTACCCTTCGACTATAGCCAGTTCGTTAATCCTGTTATTGATGGAACAGTCACGTTACTGACCTCTCAATCAAGTCCAATTCAGTCTGATTAGTTTACCAAATACACCACCACGAAGGGATCATAAAGTGGATGCCGAATTCTAATGACACACGAAATGTTGGCGTGCTACAGTTAATAAACGGGGGAAGGAAACATTTCGACTATAAAAGCCAATTTTCGGCGTCTCATAAATATGTGCATAGTCCGTCGTAAAATATTGGTTTGTAACGTACTTTCTACGTCAGGAATCGCAGAAATGATAATAATTTTTTCTTAGCTATGAAGTACTGCTCATTAATCAATAGTCTCTTGATATAAGACATGTTCTAGGAATACTGAATCTAATTATAAAATACTCTGTTTCTTATTAAATGCTGGCTTAAGTTCGTAGGTATTAAGAAAATACCAGTCATTGTTTCAGAACTTTCCTCCAAGGTGATCTTGACGGCGTGAGTTATTCATTTATTGGATTTTTCTCGGAGTTGGTCTATATATCCCATACCTTTGCCTCGGGTGCAGCAGGTTGTCGGTATTTTTAATTGTCGGCTTTTAATAATTTCGGTATCCTTGCCAAAATCATATTTAGTGAAATAATCCTAAATCGCAAGTAGTATCACTACACGTGTGACTAAAACATCTCCCTAACCTTAAATTTTACTTAAGTATGTTTTTAAAATTGCTTATAACACATCTTTTAAATTTCATGTCCGCTGACCTAAACCATTATATACGATTAGGACCTGAATATTTTGTAGGAGTTTCATATGTCACCTACAGTTCTCACAATTTGCTCAGCTGACTTACCAATGTACCTGCTCACATTCATTTTTAATATCTGGGCGTTGGGCGTTGCCCGGACACTTATTTGTATTACCCCGTTCCTGAAGAACAAGAAATGTTGAGTCGCATCAATTTATTTTAAACGCGTCACGTAGCACGATACGAAAAATATCACGGCCGTACAAAATTTGAAGCTTAAAATAAGAAACATGATTCACTGTATAAAACAAATGTAACAAATAATTAAATCCGCTAACGCTTCAATAGAAGATATTGATTGTGTTGTAATGATAAAACACAAATAAATACAGAACTTGGTAGACAAAGTCAAGGGTAGGCGGTTTGACAGTAGTCGAAAAGGTTACAAACAGGGTAATAAAACTTGGACAATTTGGTGCCGGTCTGGGTTTTCCTAAACTCATTGAGATTCCAGGGAACCTGGCTGTGGCGACATATGGTGCTTTCTCCAAAACATCGGTGAAGTGGGGTGAACGGCTCCTCCAAAAGGGGAAGGGCTAATGCTTTTGATTGGAAGCGAGTTTGTTCCAGCCATCGAAGGAAATTAATTGAGTGGGGAAAAAACGGCCTGCGTTGAAAGTTAAAAATGTGTATTGTAAATTAATAAATGTAAATTTAATGGATTCCCATTTTTATATAATAAATGTTAATTTTAAACAGAAAAATTTTAGTGCAATTTTCACTTGAAATTATTTCGTCATTCTTTACACACCGCCAATTAAATCTACTAATTAATAGAGCTTGATTTTTTCGTTTTTAACTATTATTATTAATTACATAAGAATTTTTTTAAAACTAAGATTCTAAAGAATTGTAGACTTCAGCCAGTCTTTGCAATTAACAATTAATTTATTAAATTATTTTGATTAAATAATCTTATGTATGATTTTTTTATTGCCCTTCGATATTTTATTAAGGGAAAATGTTAAATATGAATATAATCATCTACCATATTTCCGTGAAATGTGTCATGTGCGATTTTATATAAAAGAGAAATATACAAATTTACTTACATATATAGAAAAATCTTTCGTACTGTTTATTGTTATATTCTCATGTGTTCCTGCGGATTGTATTGATGGATATAATGTGAGAGTAGCAGAATGTAAGCAAATAGTCGTAATGTTGCGCGCGTAATAAAAATAACCGATTCCACTATATTTTCTCTCTGACGTTACATATTTACGCATACTGACGCATTCGCATACTTTTTAAAAACTTTAATCTCCCCAACACAGTTTTTCAAACTGTTTTGATTTGTACTAACAATATGCAAATAAACATATTATTTTTATTATGTAGATAATTTTAAAACGATGTACAGTGGAAGTGGACAAATTATCCCTTTTATGTTTTTTACATACAACTATTAGACTGGTAACAACTGTCACACATTTAACTCATTTTCTGTTGTTACACTCAGGCAGAACTTCTGTGGTGTTGTCAGTGTTACAATACCACGAAGACCTCTGCACGGAATATTGGTCTGTCGTAGCGGAGAACCGCAAGGCTCTTGTCTTGTAACCCCCCACCCCTACAATGACAAGTTAATTTGGACGTCTCCGTTCTCAATACGACGTCTTGCCAGGGGATGACGTTCCCTGTCTGAGTTAATTGCGGTTCGCAAATCGAGCGGACAAGCTGAGGAGAAGTGGGTGGAGACAACTGTGGAAGGTGAGAGCGAGAGGACAGGTCTGGGCCTCCCTAATGAGCGGTTCATAAATCCAATACCCACCCATCTCCTGCGCCCTCTCCAACCCCATGAAATCTTATTTATTGATGTAAGTACGTGCACTCTGTTGGGATATTGCCGGTGAGTGGGGGAGGGAAAACACGATTAAAACCTGCGTGGCGCGAATTTCTGAACAGGGTGCGTTTTAGCTTCCGGGAATTGAATTGCCAAGGGGAAGACAGAATGAAATATTAAGCAATATGTATGCTGCGGAATATTCCAGAACGAGTTTCCAGAACAGGTTTGTATGTTAACATATTAAAATAAATCTATCCTGATCATTTCATAACAAATGTAAGCATAATCAGCGCAACATAAAACATCCAATTCACAGAAATAGTTATATTTGTAAGTAGAAGACACTTGAACCATCTCTTCGGTCTGATTAGCGTGAAATAATGCATGTAGGCACGTATATACAAATACAAAAAATAAAATTGGGTGTGTGCGACCTTAGTCTTTATATAACGTACCTCAATCATCTCCCCTGTGACTTATAAAACATTTTGCATATTTAGAAGTATCATTACTTAAATATTAGTTAAATTAAATAATTACCTCACTCCTGACATATATTTCTCCTGGCCTGATTCACTTGAAATTAACGTGTTCACCCTGACGTATCTAGTCAAACGTGAAATAGTATAATTTTAAATGAATTCCCGGGCATTGGCGGCACCCAGCAATTTTAAATAAAAATAATTAGTAATATTCATAACCATAAAGAGGAAATGATGACAACTTCAAGGTGAACCATTCAGTCAGCCTATTTGCTGTAGAGTACTGATAACACCGAAGTTTAGACTTATTAATATCTCAGGTAGTTATCCTCGTAAAAATTGTTACTTGGGCCGATGTAACATATAACCTAAAAATCACTCGAGCCATCTCTGTATTCAGAAATAGAATTAATTATCACGGAACTCGAATCAAAACTGAACAATTCAAATAAAAGATGCATTCTGCGTCGAGGTAGACGTCTAATTAAAGTAATTATTTATAGTCGGTTAAAGGAAATTTTTGTAACGTAATAATAAAACCCAATCCACACTGCGCTAAGGTTTCATTGTATCACTTTAAGACTTTTGTTCTCTAGAATGGATTGCGAAAAATTTAATTAACGTCAGCTGCACTGTAAAAAAAGTACACATTGCAGGAAACGTTCGGTCCTTTTTTTGCCTTTAGACACTCTAAGAAAGAATTAGAGTCAGAAACTCCGGGAGTAGCTGCGTGTTTTATTTTCAGCTGTCACGTGTCGAACGAAATTCAAGTTATTTTATTCTGCTACTGCTGCTTCTACTGTTAAGATCAGAATAAAAAAACCACGTCGTTTTTTCAACGACTGACTGCCGCAGTAATTTGTTTTGCATTTAACAATTTGTGGATTGAGTACTTCATACGATTTAGGAAATACATTCAGTTTTTCTATATTTTGAACGCTTGTGTATGAACTCGTATTGTGGTAAATGTGGAGTATTATAATACACATCATTAATATAGCAATTAACTTCTGTTATTCGCCATAACATAATTGAATAAAGTAACGACCAATTAATTTTATCGTATTATATACTGCGTTCAAATATCAGTTAGTTTAATTGGGATTGTTATCTCCACTCAATATAATTTCATTCATCGAATTTTGCCTAATGTTGAAAATGCGGAGATTTTGAATTTATTAATAAAACAATTATAGACCTTAAAGCATTTATTTAATTCATTTGACATTTTGTCTCAGTGTTTGAGGTTTCAACAGGTAATAAATAATATAAATTTTCATTAGCAAGTAGAGGTCGAAATGTACAAAAAAATTGAACTAAACTGCCTCCAAATGCAGTTTTATCCGAAAATGCATTTTTGGAGGAACGACCTTTGGAAAAAAAAACATTTTGGTTAAAACTGTCCTTTGAGGCAGTCCAGTTTAAGTTATTATTCATATTTATAATCAAGTTTTTAAAAATATAGCATTATAAGAAGTTACTCGATGAAGTCCCAAAAAAGTTGACAAAACGTCGGAGAAATATAATAAAGACTTTATGGGCTGTAATTGGTAGTTAATTTGTTCGATTTGGTACATGTAATTAGTAAAACTTGTTATTTCAGTTAGTTATATATTTAGTTAGTTGATAACGGCTCTGCTCCGACTTCGATCACTTGTTTACTAGGTAATTTTTGAATCAAAATTCATTTAAATAACAGAAATTTATCTCAAGAAATGAGTGACAAACAATCCACAGTTGCATGGTCATTAATACTTCCATACTCAGCCGTTTCTCGCCGTCGACTGCTTCGATTACGGTGCCTTACTTCGCGATAAAATGTAACAAGCCAGGTAATTTTTATCTGACGCGGTCTATCAAAATGTGTTGGCGTCTCACTACCTTTATTCGGCAAGCGTGTTCGAGACCCGACAAGTCGACTTGTGGCCCTGAGTTCTAGCGGACGCACTTCACTCTTACGCCATCGTGGATCGTCTACGACTCCCAATATTTCCGTGTACTTGCACTGTCCCGCCCTCGTAGAGCGGCTTCTTCTGTCGGTGAGTCTCAAACGAAACCGTCTCAAGCGGTTTAGCTGCTATTAGGGACGGAGCCGTAATTTCATGTTACAATATTTAGCAAAAACCTACTTATTAGTTATGTATACAATTCTTAGTCGCGTAAGTGGAAGCACCTAAATAAACTATTCAAAAATTTTCTAATTGCATCACAGTTTCTTTTTCGGTTAGTTGTACGGTGTGTGACGCCGTATAGATGCGTCACGATAGTACATGTATGTAAAATCACTTGGTCACAAACTATCCTTTCTGTTACACAGCTCCAGCAATGGCTACGTAATGAACTAATTTTTTAATATAAAAATAACCTGTTTGTGCCATTCTTTACTGCACTTTGTGTCTTATTGGATAGAGCTTAGTGAAACAGAGTATCTGATTTCCTTGCTCCCGTAATATTATAACGTTAATAGCGGAGAGGCATACTGTTCCTGTCACAGACCTGAGAACAAAGAAGGAAAACTGCTTCTCGTCCATTGCGGTATCTCCGTCAGAGCAAGGCCCAGATTCCCGGCACGTAGCTTTTAATCGCGTTAGCCGCAAGCAACTTCTCCCACCAAGTCACACAGACTTACACATCAATAAAGCAAGATTTTCCACCAGGATTGCGGCTGCCGTACGATGCGAGAGGGAGAGAAACGGGGACCAGATTTATGTCGGCTTCATTAGAAGAAACACATCGGATTTGCGTGCCGGGATTTAATCGGATGGTTTCTGCACATTAATTCTTCAGCTTTTCCAGAGATTTTACTTGGGAACTGGCATTTACCGTCTCCATTTAGTATTATCAGCCAATAGGAAAAACAGAAGATATTCGCAAGGAATACAAATTTGGAAATTCAAAGATTGTAACATAATGGCTTAGGAGGAAACTCAGCTCAGGGCACAGCTTAAGGGGCCTCAATATTTCCCGTGCTTGAGAAGCACTGTTCCACATCACAGATCGTTATAACAAATAAGAGATTTGACGGGTCAGCCAGGTCCATCGATCTAATTTCTCATCCTAACAAGGTGTACAACGGATCAGCATAGTTGTATAACTTTAATGAGCATTCTTATGTCCATTTGAATCCCTTTCGTTAAAATAATATTAACATATCTAAGAATAAATCATCTGAATAAGTCAGAAATATGTTTTAACAAAATATAAATCAGCGAAACGCATTTTCGGTTTCTGTAACCTCTTCAATTATAAATATAAATTCTATGCTTTTTGATCCGAGATTTTATCGGATGGTTTTTGCAAGAAAGGAATTACGACAAAAAGATGGAAATTAAAAAAACTGAAACCACAGGAGGTGCTTCAGAGTTTCAAATAAGGGTAGATTAATAGAGAAAGGAGAAATAAGCAATATAAAAGAGAAATGGGCACTCTTGAAGGAAGAAATAGCAGCTGACGAAAAATAGGAAGAATAGCTCAGACCAATAGTAAAGCACGAATAACACAAGAAATAATAAAAATGATTGATGAAAGGCGTAAATACAAAAACGCGAAAGATTAAAATGGTAAAGAAAAGTACTGGAAACAATTGTAATGGAGCAAGGTATGGAAAACAGTGGAATAACAAAGGGTGTTAGATTGGGAAGAGATATTTTGAAATAAGTTAAAGAATTCTGCTACTTGGACAATATAATAGCTAGGGATGGTAGAAGTATAGAAGACATGAAGAGTAGTATAGCACAAGAACATTTTGAGACATGAGGATCTTGTAAAATTAGCATTAGAGGGAAGTATGTGGCGTAAGTACAGTACAGGGAGGCCAAGGATGGAATAAACTAATCAGATTAGGGAGCATGTGAGAAGTGATAGTTATGCTGGAATGAAAAGGCTTGCGCAAGATAGGTTAGCATGGAGGGTTGCACCAGACCAGTCTTAGGACTGAATACCACAGCAACAACCACAATTTTAATTTTGACATCTGCATTAAACAAGAACGTATTATTTCCGAAATCTTGCACAAGAAACCCATTAAAATATACTACTAATATTTAATATTATGCTGAATATCTTAACACTTGATGACAAATTTTTATACAATCGTTGACAGGTATACCCGTCGTACTTCTTACTTCCTTATTTTGTTTTAAAGAACTATTGTTTGATAATACCTCCATTTAGATCGATCAGTATCGTAACGTCTACTTATTATCGTCAATGATTAAATTGTTTTTTATCTGTAGACATGGTCGTATCGTTTTTTAATAATAATAAACATTAATTTGTTTAGATTTAAATTTCCCTTCTGTATAAACCCTTCCATATTATTTTATGCACATTTATTGTTTCATTGACATAATGAAAACACAAATTACATACTGGCACATTTCATTTCATTACAATTCAGCGAACTAATGAGCACAAATTAATTATTTGTATTCCAGCTTTAATGTTTTGCTTACTAATGAATTACCTTTTATCGGGAATATGTATGTGATGGAATCAGAAATTTTTAATGTAGATACGCAATTCATTATTTTGTACGGACGAAGCAGAAAATAAACTAATTTTTTTTATGATTAACATGAAATATTTTGTATCACAGAATCTGATTTAATGTTTCGTTAAAACACACATATTGATGACACTGGTCAGGGAGAAGGTTCATCAATTAGGTTGAGATATGTTAGAAACACGACGAAAAAATTTACGTCTCGGGGGTTCTTTTTAAAGCGTACGGAAACTTTCCTCCCAATAACAAATTTTCAGGGAAGAATTAGGAAGTGTAAGTGATCGTGAAGTGCAAGTGTAGTGAAGTGCGACGAAATAGCATGTGAACAATGGGTACTTCAATTTTATCTTGAAAATGTAATTTACGGTTTACTATGTTTGTTTATATTATTATTTGTAACTATTCACATTCCTTATTTAAATTTTTTTGTAACTGCCACCACTCAAATTTAAATATCAATACATTCATTCATTCACTCAAAATGTTAATCTTAGAATGTATTAACAAAATTTTAGCAGTCCATATAAGTACGTTTTTTGCAAGCAACTTTTAATTTGCCTATTAAGGCAAAGTTATTTAATATTCTAATGGAAAGCCGGATAAATTATTTCAAAATTTATTTTACTTTTCCGGTGCAATATTTAACTAATAAAATAATTATTATAACGGAAATGAATACGCCAGTAAAATAGGAAAAACAAATAAATATGTCAATTAGGCTCCAACGAGTCTTTCTTTTACCTTAGAAGTTACAGTTACAATCCAGGAGTCATAAAACTCATAATATTAGAATTTACTACAAGCATTCGTAATGTTTCAACGGTAAATCAGTAGGAGTACGATTCACTTCGAACAGTTCTCGTTTGCTTCATCATTGCAAAATCTTTAAAAGGATACAGAACATTCTCTTCCCCTTGGATAATGAAACAGTTCTGTAATAAAAAAGGGTGATTTAATTTGGTTTTTAAATTACTATTTAATTATATATTAAAACAAGAATTCCTAGTTGGGCCCTGAACTACCTGCTTGGGATATGTGGAATTTAAGTGGAAATTAAATATTGAATTAACAACGACGTAGCTCAAAGTATTCTTATATATAAGATTTATCAGGGTTCATTACTGTTGGGCAACAACGGGTAGCAGAGATCACGCTTACTTTGACTGTTTTTATTCTTCGTTCGACGACTCGGACTCTCGTGCTGGTACAAAGCGATTTCTTCCTTCGGGAAATTTCAAGTGGATGCAGGTAGACACCAAGCTGTTGGTGGCCCGTCCTCACACAGGGTGTTAGCTGGCAGGCGCAAAACAGAGAAGTCAGACGACAAGAAAAAACTATTCTTCCAAGTCAGTGAAGTCGTTCACGTCTCAGGAGAGTTTTGGTTTTGATATCACAATTCTGTTTTGCAGCTTTTCTGTTTACTTTCTACTAATTATTGAAAGGGTCTTCCTTTCCCTCTTTATACTTCTTCTTTCTTTCAACTTCAAGCGTACACTGATTGTATTTTCGTCTCCCTAAGTCGTCTTCATCCCAACTTCCAAGCAACACTTCTCTTTCTCTCCTCTCCTGCTTCCTCTTCCTTCCAACTGCAAACACACACTGACTATTTTATAATCTAGCCACCTCTCAGCTAATATCTCATTTCCCCTGCTCTATGGAAAAACGCCACTCCACGTGACGTGTCTTCCAAATCGTCATAAAATTTTCGCCAAGCGAGGGATCCGCGCTTACGAAGGAAGGAATAAATCTTGGGAAACTTCTTTAATGGTTTGCATGTTTATTCGTGACAGTCTAGCACCTTTCTAATCCTGGATTTTCCGCATCTTCTCTGCCTTTCTCCGAATTTAATACGTCCTAAAATGCGAATTAAATTGGGGAGGGTCCTACTGCGCTACATTTCTGTTTTCCTCATTTTATGTTTTTGTAAATGAGAACAAAATGACATTACTTGAAGGTCAAAACAATGCAACTCAAATCTATAATAAAAATTGGGGATCCATAATAATTATTTTACACCAACCAGTATTTGGAGGTAGAGTAATCGAGCTTGGTATCTTTAAATGACAAAAATATTTCATGCGCACTTTTTTATGCGATTGATAGGTTTTAGAAATTTCTAATGTCTTCATATAAATCGGCTACCCTGTGTAGGTTATTACGATAAAAATAAGTTTGTTTCTTCTATTAACTTACGTTACAGGAACTTAAAATATATATCGACATGTTTTACCAAATAATAAGACTGCCAAAAATCGGTCTGATATTCTATAGGAGAATCGGCTATCTTGCCGATCTATCTACTGGAAAGTAGATCTGCGCGAATTCTATACTGACCCCATATTTGTTCTCCTCTGGCTCTTGAATTCAGTGGAATTATTTATCCGGCAGCATATAATATAAATTGGCACGGTGATCAGGTCAGACATTGTGCCCGCATGACTCACCAGCGGTTGTTAACGTGTTATGACGCACAACAACTGCACTGTGTTCGTTAACCAGAAACGGATAAAAAAAAGCAGGGTTCGGTGGCTCGTGGTTAACGTGACGGGCTTTGAAACGCGTAGTGGCGGACTCAACACTCATGTTTGGCGCAAAATTCGTGGAAATATCAATTTAGTCCCCAATGAAATATATTACTCATATTTCGCAATTTTTATTATCTGTTAAGACCGATGTTAGAGCAACATATGAAATACCAAAATTGACAATATTTTATCAAAATGACTTTTATCCAATGATCAATCCGTTGAGATACACAAACAAAATTAGCGGCCTTGCTACACAAATAAAATAGTACTTTTGTCTTCAAATTTCTTACAATGGAGTGGTTTTAGTTTTCTCTGACAATTCATGCAACAAAGCATAAATTCCTGTGAGAATGTCACATTGAATTTATTCGCTTTCACAGGAAAAAATCCTGGAGAATTTCGATTATATTGCTGACTAATAAAAGCGGAATGATGATTATTTTTGGTCGCAGACCCGTAAAAATCACCCTGTATCAGAAGGAACATTAATAACCACGGACATTCATCTACTATTGTGACGCATAACTGATCTCGGTGTTGATTTACCCCCTCTACTTTGAAAGCAAACACTCTTCCTCATCAACAAGGCCGGCTGTCCGATTCTTGCCACTTCTACTGAAGAATTTCTTGTTTTCTACAGACTCCCCCTTCGTCATTCTTCAGTCGGAAGAATATGGTAGATCTATTCAAACTTTGGTACCCAAAGAATACTTGGTGGTGTACCGCTGACAAAAACAGATCCGACCTGATTGACTAACGACGTATTTCTCCTCATTTCCGTAGAGGAAACTTTGAAATTCAGATATTTCCCGTTTCAATAAGATCTCATTAAGCACAGGTGATTATTCTTTCCTGTGAGAGGGTAATTACGCTTTGTCCGTGCTATTCCCGGCACGAGTCGAGTATTTCTGCTACAATTGAAATACGCCAGCACCGCGGAGCTTTGTGCTTGTTTTAATTTCGGCATTACAATGCGAAACCCGGCCGTGGACCAGAAATGGCGCCTTTCAACATGGCGTCGTGCATGCCAATGTGACGAATCAGCTTGATTTCTTTCCGGTCTGATGGCCTCATTGTGCAGCAGCATAGTACGATGACGGGTTTGTTTCTGACGAACTGGGAGAGGGGAAGCTCACAAATAAAATTTACCCTGGGGTGGCAGTACAAGTCACATTCACTGGAGTGGATGGCAAAGCGTTCGTGTGGTGTGAAATTTGGACCCGCATTGTTGTGAATTTGGAGAGGCGGGGTTCAGTTTGTCGGTCACACTTTAGAACCCGACACATGACGGTTTAACAAACATCTGTGAACGATTGGCTGTGACCTCCGTTCAGAAAATATCAATGTTTAACAAATTGCTAAACATATGAATTTCACTGTTGGCTACTTTATAATCAGGAGCTTTAAGTGTCTCAATTATATCAGCATGAAATTTAATGCCAGACGTCTGATCGGAAAAATAAGACCAAGATCTCAAAAGCAGAAATTACTTCTAAATTTGACGATTCACTTATAAGTCATCGGATAAAGACTTCAGTTTCTCATATTTGCGTCTACAAAATTAATTTATTCGTCTCCAATACCACTTTTTTTTCATGACTTTTGTATCGCAAGGTATTTTCTTATGCACACAATTTTTGCATCATTTTGAAGAAAGGATACTGATAAATTTTGTAAGAACCCACTTAAATACAAAATATATACCAAATACACAGTGAGCTATCGATAACCGGTAAATGAATAGCAGACCTCTAATAAATTTTCTACTAAAACACACTTTATTAACTCAATATATCTAAAAATACTACAATAATGTTAATAAAACTTCTATAAAAGTACGATCAAAGATGCAATGAAATAAGTATTTATTTTAGACATATATATGACTATGACAACCAACTAATGATTACATAATGGCTCCTTCAGGAATAGACAAGTAAAAAAAATGGAATTCTATCTCGAGGGAACTAATAAAACTATTTCAGCCCTTAAGGAACATTGAAACTACTTCACTATTCTTAATATGACGAATGTTTGTAAGACTGTGTCTGTAATAATTGCTTCAGTTGATGATTCTATGGACATGACGTCCAGATTTCCATGTCTTTCAGTCGGTGAAAAGATTGAAATCATAAGAGAAATCGACCGCGGCATTAAAAATGTCGACGAGTGTAAAAAGACGTTACAAAAAAAATAATTATACATTTCGGCCTTTGCAATCTATATATATGAGAAGACAGTGCAGACAGTGCTTAAATAGTGTGGTTTAAATTTCAAACTTAGTTGCGTAATCGTGGTTCCTGCTAACTTGGCGGTCAGGAAGACGCAAATACTGACGACGTAGACTCGTTCGACTCTCTGAAGAATTTGTTAGGAAAATTTTCTTTGATCATTATATACTTCAATTGAGTAATTTACGCAATATAGTTTAGATTCTTTATATTAATATTTTAAAAAATAAAAGTAAAACACGAATATAAAGAGCCCCGGATTTACAAGCGGATTTCCAAAGTGGAAAACGATTTTAACAGTATACAACTTAAATGATGACAGGAAAAAAAATGTAACGATATTAAAATAAAATTGTTTACTTGCAGAATTTGTTTTAAAGTGCCACGTGCTCAGTTTGCATAATGGCGACGATGACTATTATTAGTTGTAATCCTATACCTCAAACTAATTGATTATTCTGACAGCTGGTAATGTAATTGTCTTATTTGCAGTATTTTTTTGTTTTCGTTAGAACGTTATTACTGCAGACTAAGTGAGATCGAATGTGAAAATAGGCAACACTCTCTCCATTGCATAAAATACAGGTAACACGACTTTGTCGCCAAAGCCAGCAAATTTTCGCAATGTTCCTCGGGGCTGGTGTCCGGCAGGTGGCTTTGATCTACGGCTGGTCGTCGCAGTAAAAGTGAGTGGATGGCTGCCAAGACGACGTTAAAAGGCAATCGCGTAAAGTTTAGTCTCCCTCCACCCCCAACCCCGCACTTATAATTAACGCGAGTTCAAAATTAGATTTGAGAGCAAAATTGGAAGCAGGTTGCCAAGTTAAAAGAGTGTCGGCTTGAAAGTGTACGGCAGAAAAGGGTGGTTCGAACAGACACGTTATTGCCTCCTCCCATCCGATTGGCTACGGAATTGCCTTAGCCCCGAGAAAAACTCGCTTTTCCCTCTCCCCCATCGCACCCCACCCTCTCACTCAGTCTCGCTGATGTATTAACATTTATTAGCTGGCTAAGTAGTTTCTTCTGAGGCCCCTGGGCAATTAATTGGCGACGTTATTGGCGCTATTCGCAATATATTATCGACTAAAGCTTTTAACAGGGGAGAAGTAAATTATATTAAATTACAAGTGAATTAGTGTTAATGTAATAGGTAATCTTATTAATTTAATTAATATTTTATTACTTCAATAGAGGTATTTATTTTAATTTTGTATAAATTCTATTGAATATCAATAATATGTGAAAATAAAATAATAAAATTGCTTGGCTCTATCATTTTCAGATTTATTAATGTCATGTTGCCATATAGAAATATTAAATTAATTTTTTTAAATTCAAAATTGGATATTTGCTTGGAGAAGGAACTTGAAGTCTGTTGATGATTGGTCTGTTATCTGTCCACGAGGATTGAACGGTTGGTGACAGTGTACAAGTGTCGGGCATGTAGCTGTATTAAAAACAAGAAATCGAGAAAGATGAGACTGCACTTTTAAGAAGTGATAATCTAAGGTCAAGCGGTAGATCAACAGTCTGAGTCTGGAGAAACACTGAGACGAAGCTAGCAGGAGTCACGAATATGGTGAGCATATTATAAATCACAAAACTGTACCCCGGAGTTGAGAAGGAATTTTGAAAGTTCGTTTAATGGACCACTCCCCTATTTGTAGACATTACTTAGACGCTGAGAAAACCATTGTAAATTATTATTGTCATTCTGTCAATAAATACAAAAAAAATAACTAAAATCAATTAAATTGATTCGTGAATTGTGTGTAATTATAGACTTTTTACAATGTCTATTCTTTCGTTCAAAATCACATCTTTTTCATCTGTAGATACTCTGTTATTTATTTATGCAATTCTGGAAGTTTAAACTGCTCTCCAAAATTGTGCATACAATTATACAAAATAGAACTAGTCTTACAATAGAAACTTGTCATTATATATTAACATTTGATAGAAAAATATTGTACCTTTGATGTTGAATTTTAATTGATATTCATATTAAAATTATATAATTAACAATTTATGTTTATAGGTTTCTTTGAAACATTTTATTTTATATAATAATAAGTATAAATAAAAATTATATTGGCATACATATTCAATGCGCTATTATTTTAAATATAAAATGAATACTTTGAGTAACAACATTTAATGACATGTGTTTTAATATGATATTCATTCATGTGCAAGAATTCGGCGCTTAGTCTACGCGTATCTGAAAAAAAAACTAAACGGTTGGCCATAGAGATTCAGCTGCTTTTTCACGCTGCTCACGTACGTCTCGTATTACAGTATCTTCGATTACGTTCGAGTTTCGACGGTATTGCGCCTCGGAAGACGCACGTACAGGTACTAACTGTTGGCCAAGTGAACATCTCACGGAAACCTTTTACTGTACACGCAATATCGTCCGCCGAACGGGAAATATGGCCCTGAAAGGAAACGGACCGTGACTTATAGAATATATCCTCCTGGGCAAACAACAAAATCACTGCTCTATTAAATAATAAATCATATTTTATAAACTGTTACTATTTCGATTGAAGTTAAAAATAAAATGGTATTCAAATATCGCAATACAGTTTCGTTAAATTTGTCATCAAAAAGGAGAAAATAAAAAAATCAAATTAATTTTCATGAATACGTTCGTTTTTGGACTTCCTTTCATATTAACAATTCGTTTTATGCTTTGATTTTTCAAAGATTATAATGATAATAATATGGCAAATTGTTTCAAAGTACAGGAACCATCGTGTATCATTAAGGTGGTCTGTGACAGCGGAAATTCACGTCACGTAACAATTTAATGTTTCGCCTAAGCATATGATATGCTTGGTGCATTAAACTTAGATAAATGTTATATTCCATTAGTTGAATGTAGCATTTAGTTATAATTGGAGAGTCTTCATCGTTCATTATTAGTGCTCCGTAAGTTATGAGACTGGACTGTAGCAGCACTCATAAATTTAAAACAATGTTGATGTATTATGCCTGCATAAGATAAATGTGCGAACATGTTTTGCATTACCAATCTTTTCATACTCTTCCGATACAATTAAAGAAAAGCGACAATCGTTCAATTTCAGATTACATTAAAAATTGTTGCCGAACGTCGGTGTCCATTTAAGGAAAACGACTTATATAAAATCATTCAAACAGAACGACACCCATGCATTACTACATAACATAAACTACTCGGGAACCGCCGGGCACCCTGATAGCATATATAAATAAAAATGAATGTATGTTTATTTTTATGTTTGTCCCGTATTATTTCCTATAACATTCATCCGATTACGATGACAGTTTGGTGAATTTTTCCGTCGATCTTTAGAAGATTTAGCTTCTTTCCCCTTTCAGGCCAAAAAAGGATCCCCTCAAGTGTTTCAAATATTCATCAACAGATGTCACGCGATATGCACAAAGTTTTCTAATAACTTCTATCATATTCACTAGTTGGACAGCGAGTAAATCCAACGAAACAATGTATATGCACCTAATTATTTCATAATGTTTTCGTCGTATGCGAAGGCTTGCTTGACAAAATTAAAATGAGCCAAATACAAACAGCGACATTCCAGCTCTTGAGAGTTCTGATTGAGAAATTCCAAAACATAGATTTCACACCCATCTTCTTTGTTAAATTCACGTTTATGATATTTTGCCCTATGTTTATCGGTCACCAAAACTATACTTCAATTTTGATTTCAAATTTACTCAGCAGGAGCTTTCGACATTGCCATAGTCATCCACATATAACTTAGTATACATATAATTTCTAAATTTCTTCATGGATTGAATATGATTCCAGACTGTGCTGGCTTACACAGAGCATTTATCGAACTTCGGAGTTCCAGAAGTTCAATAATTATTTTGCTCATGTGCTAACCAAGCACAATCGGCAACATACAACAAGGAGTTGTCGAAAATGTACATTGAAAATCTTTTTTCCAGTGAGTCTTGATCTTGTAAATTTAGCCACGTTGAAAATTTTATTGGTAAGCATATAAAAAATAATAAATTTCTTTGGATCGTCGATACGATGTATACGTAAATTGGCTTTATTTGACGCGTCAGGTAAATTTTACTATTTAGTAATAGCTCTTTTTTATTTGTGTCCGAAATGTATAATAGCGGAATCTGTACTTTTTATATATTCAATGAATTCAACTTTATCAAAAAACAAAAAGAACTATTTTCGCGCTAAGTCGCAGGCATAGCAAGTTTGAAATAATTGAGGAACAATTGATTTTCTGCTCCATTTCGATTGTGTGTGGCGTCATTTTTAAGGTTTCACAAGTTTGTGTCAGCTTCTAGCAACACGCAAGTTGTGTAGTATTTAAAATATAAATAATCATCCTACGAAGCATTTTTGCAGATGTAAAACAAAATAATGGAAATTCTCAACGGCATTCACTGTTCTGAATCAATTGGTCGCCGCACTTAAGTTTTGAGAACTTATGTAAGGAAAACATCGATTTAGCGTCAAAAAATTACAGTTACTGCTTCAAGAAAGTAATTTTAGAAAGTGATTTCTCGATTCCTAGTGGCAAGGCAAAGGAACGGGCCATTAATTGGTATGGGTAGGTTGCCTTTACTCGAGGTAGAATGTGAGAAAACGGATCATGAAGTGCACTTGGAATCTAGTGGTTTCACGGAAGAAGTTGCTCAGAGGCGGAGCTCCAACTTCTTCTCCAGTAAGTTGGATTGCAACTTTTTCTAAAAAAAAAGAGTCCAGTTCGTGGACCATGAAATAAAGAGCTTACGAGATCGCTTGCTGTTTCTGGAAAAGTAGGAAGAGCAGGATTCGCTCTCGAAACTCAGAGGCATTCAAATGGAAAATTTCTAGTAGTTTTCCCATGTAATTATCACAGGGAGGCAACAAAAGGAAATTAAAGGAGGCGTTTAGAATAGTTAAAAAAATTTAACCACCGACGACAATGTAAATAAAATTACTGACGATAATATAATAAATTTTCCTTATTAATAATTACTCATTGGTATCATTTACTCCATTTTCAATATGAAATATATTAATTGAAGACGGAGAATGAAGTCCTGAATTAAGATTATAAGGTTATAACTATATTATTGTCTACCTTGATAATAACTACGCCAGAAATACGCCATCGCTACATTTACATTTTATACATTAACATCCACTGCCAAATGAAATTTGTATCAGGGTCACAACCATGGCGTTGTTTATTTTACTTCGTAATAATATATAGCTCAATATTTCAATTTTTCTGGAAAATTATGTGCCGCCGCCTGTTTAACTGGTCATAGTGTGCAAATGTGTGAACTCACCCAGGAGCTTGAATTGTAGCACAGGTGTGTAAACTTCCGCATCGAATCTGCTCCATTTGTGGTCTGTTTGTAATCAATTATGTGTCGTTCACACGTCCTATTGGCGACAGGGGATAAACATTGGGCCTTAATCAGTATACGAGCATACGATTCCGATTTAACCGTACTGGGAGGACGTTATAAAAATATTTAAGTATTTTTAAGTATTTCAATATTCCTTGAGTTAGCGAGAAAAAGAAATAAAAGCGATAATCGGGGAAAAAAATTGGAAGGCAATTTTTGTGTATTTTCTCATTCAATTGCTTATTTATTTATTCTTTTATTTTATGTCATCTTGTAAGGATCAATTATTATTTTTATTTTAGATTCATCAATTGTAAATATAACAACACGAAAAGTGTTGTCGAAGTCCTTTTGACCGGTGTGGGGCTATTACCTCAGTAAGAAAACCTGTTACGTTTTCCCCCTCTAACCTATAAATCTAAAAGCATTTGTCAGTACGTACGTCCCATTTATAGGCGTCCTAACTACTCGTCCGAATTTGACACACATATTCCTCAGAGTCCGAAGCTGTCCTTGGTCTTTAATTTTTCTAAATAAACTGAAGTTATATATGTGAAAAAAAGTGAAAATATTTATGTAAAACGTATCGTGTCCCATACGCGTATCAAGATCTCCTTAAGTGCACGCGGTTTGCCTCTATTATTGATCTATAATACTTTTTAATGCTATTATTTTAAAATTATAAACATTTCACGTCGTAACTAACCTATCGTTGACAGAGAGCTAACTCCCTCAGAAATAATAAACTCCTTTGGATCGGTGATACGTAAATTAGTTTTATTTTTCGCGTCATTTGTAAACGAAAAATTATTCATTTTATAGTGACAGGAAAAAGTATAAAATTAAATAAACTTTAATGACAACAATACTGTATATATGGAAAATGTCAAAAAACCGCCTTTTTTTCACTTTTTGAATGTGATTTTTCGGGATTTTTCCGCCTCTAGCAAAGTTTGTACTCACCTTGAAGAAACGAGTAAGAACTTATTCTCTTTGTCTCACCAAAATATATCAGTAGATATCTTTATTTCCAAGGGTGAACCTGAGCTACAACACAATAAAAAACTCAATTTTGGAACCCCTCCAACTTTGGACACCTTTCTGTAAAAGACTACCTTTTTACGGTTTTTTTGTCATTTTACACAACCTAGGATTGACAGCAGAAATAGGTAAAGGTTGTAGGAAAACATATAAAATGAGTGTTAACACGCCACTCTAGCTAAAAGTGATCCCTAAGGACTACGATATAGTGAACCCTCAAGTACTGTAAGAAAATTATCTTTAATTACATTCCTGCTTTATCATTTTCCTAAACCCCAGCAATTCCGGGTACTTCAACTAGTTCTATTCTATTTTTGCTGCCTCTTCCTTAATTTCAATATCTAATGGAGGCTTCAGACATCTTATTTGGAGTACTTCAGTTGTTGGTGATGTTTTGAACACTCTTCGGATAACTGCTTTGGTTAATTTCGTCTCTGAACTGGGCATTGAAATAGGCTGATATGTAGCACCACCACTTCGTAGCTACCATAAGTTTTTTTTTGCATAGTCCGTTCTCTTTTCTCTAAAACTCCCGATACCTGCGGAAGGAAATGAAGTCTGTGATCTAATACAAAGGCCAGGAATTCTACCTCCTTCAGTGCAGGTGTGGACTACACTTCTAACCAACTAACAGAATTAATAAAATCTATCCACCTATCTATTAATGTAACAAATTATAGATTCTAGCCAAGCAGGACTCTTTTCATTTAAAATTTTTTTGGAAAAAGTTTCTTAAATATCCGTTAGCTTTGATTTGAAGGAAAATGGACCGTTTAATACACCCGTGACTTTTTCATTTTATTGTTGACCTTAAATAAGATATTATACAATAAGAAAATAATTTATACTTAAGACCAGTTTATTATAAAATATTAACATATAGATTATATGAGATAATGTTAACAGGTTTAGGGTTTCTTAATTTGCTGTAAGTGAGGTAAGCTGCCCATTACAGAGTCGTTGGTCTTGAGTGATCTCTGTGATCGAAAAGATTGTATGGTACAAGGGCTGGTGAGTTTGTGTAGTTTGACACTATGTGAGGAGGAAGGTGTGATGACGCTTTCGGCATTCAGTTTCTCGATGACCATCCTGAGAGCCGCGTTGTGGCTTCGCAGCTCTTCAATGGTGGACATCACTGCTTTCTTTTGAGTCAAAACCTCTGCTATGCGGCGTTTTAACTCCCAACTACAAGAGTCCGGGTTACAGTCACCCAAAAGTTTCTCCTTCACGTACCTGCACCTCTGATTAAAGAAAATACACGTATTAATCGTGAAACGTTTCTTTGACAACGATCATCGGATGCAAAACACGTCCACCGACGATCCTTCAATTTATTTCTGCAGTTCAGATATCTTGATTCTGTAGTAAGTGCGAATAGTTTTAGTGTAGATGTAAGGGGGAGGGGAAGGGAGGACTGCCATCAGAAAATTCACCGACTAAGGGACTAGCACAAATCAGACAAAAGTCTGCAGACCAACTGTAAATAATTGTTATGCGTATCTAAAACCCTGCTGTTCAGACTTTAATCAAACCTCTGTGGTGGAAGGAGACAAACGACAACTGATCTCAGTGTCAAGTAGCACAGACAGTTAATTTACTATACTTGACAAAATAAATATTAATTTCATTCATTTTACTAAGAAACGTGGCATTGTTTCCCAATTCAATAAACGTCTCTTCTCTTTAACATAAATTTTTCGTAAACGTGATTTTTAACACTGTGTCATTCTAGTTGACACCATTGTTCACGTAGAGCGATCTTCAGAGTTTGGACTGAAGTGTGCAATAAGAAACTGAGATAAATGTATTGTAAAGCTTATATTTTTTTAAAGGGATTATCCAATAAAAGATTAAATTATTATATTTATTAATAAAAATCGGGGGGAAGCGGCAAGAAGTGATAAGGTAAAGCCGTTACTCCAGCATATCGCGTCAACTTAACTGTTTAAATTTAAAAAAACCTAATCCAACTATAAATAAAACACCATAGGATACGACTAATTGCACGTTTCTGCCATATGAATTGTTTACAATAGCCAGTTTCTTTTTATTTTAAGAAATTGAATTAACGAAATGGACATATCTAGAGAGTTAACGTAAGCTGATTGTGACTGGATCGCCAATAAAATAACCTATTCAATATCAAAAATGTTTTATGTGATTAATAAGAGCAGAAAGTATGGGACTGAAGAAATTCCTAATCTGGCGGATTACTTAACGAGAATATTTTTTTCGAGCGAATCGTAAATTAACAAATTACTAGCAAGTAGGCTTAGGGTTTAAAATTTTAAAAAGAAACTTATTTTTTATTTTGACTATCAATACAAAGTCTGAGAGTAATATTACGCACAGAAAATACTATAAACATAACTTTTGCAAATTCTTGCATTATTTCCCAAGATATTGAATGCGGTCATTCATTTCGACTGAATTTTAAGGATACATTATATATTATGCAATTAATTCACCATATTACTTCAAATAAAACACAAAATATGACAACAAACGTTCCAGATTTTTTCTTGTAATAACTATTGCTGCAATTATTAGCAAAATAAATTAGAAAAAGGATACTTCAGAGGATGTTTTGGTTTCTTTTCTTCATTGTATAACTGAAGCAATATTTTTGAGAAAATTTTCATCACATTCCAATTCTCCAGATAACTCCGAAATTCCTTTCCCCTACTCGTCTACATTTAAAAAAAATGGCCTCAATTTATTTTGTTAAATTTAGGTTAAATTTTATTTTATAAAAATAAATTCGTGGAGTGTTGATTTGAGAAAATTATTATATTTCAAATCTTAATTTGTTTTCAGATATTTTCTTTTGTAAAGATTTCCGATGAAATATTTTCCTTATTCAAAAAAATTGAACTGAAGACCGAGTTTAGTAGCATCATTAAACGTCATACCCCCTTCTCGACTAAAAATGAAAATTGTCATTAATAAATCCCTCCATTTTTCGTATTTATTATATAAATATTGGAATAATCAACTCAGATATGACGTCCGCCCAGAATGTAGGTAATATCTAAATAAAATAGAATAAGGGGAATTATAAATCCCGGGCATATACGTCATACTCCCGCTCCGAACAAGCCACGCCCATTATTTGTAATTTAGTAAAAGTTTGTCCTTCATTCTACCCGTCACACCCGGGGGACGGTTCTTATTGGGTATGACGTAATACCTGAGGCCTATAAATCCACTTTTTTCCGATCGCCTTCTTGAGGAATTTTCGGAACAGGATGATAATTAGTTAAAATGAACTTGATTAGGATTACCTCAGCTGCTGCATCAGAATATGATCTTTAACTGAATTTCAAAGGATTCTTTTTATTGAATTACAAATATTGGAACGGTAAAGTTTTTATATTAATGTCAAAGACGAATAGAATGAAGTAAAATCTTTTAATAATTTAGAAATATTTTAGCAATTAAATACTATAATATATTCGTGGCGGCAAATAACGCTTTTAATATTTGTCACTTCAACGCTAGTAATGGGCGTGGCTGTGAACTATACGTTTGAGACCTACTAGCCTTATTTTTAATTAATTTAATTGGAACATAAAATTATAATTTTTTTAATAATACCTCTTCATATGAATCTTCTAACATATTGATAAAATAAAGTAAAATCCGTTTAAAAAGTAAACGTATTATAACTGGAAGATAGTTACAGCCTGTTCTCGTCAATCAAAGGCAAAGATTGTAACTCACATGCACAGATATACACGTGTTAGTTTCCTCATACTTCAAAACGTCATGTATTTTGTGATTCCTTTCCGCTGACTTAAAATTTTATTCCCTCCTGATGCAGTTTCACGATTTTCTCATAAACGCGTTAAGTAATCTGCAGTCAAAATACCCTAAATTGAAAAGTTAATTACTAAATAGCCTGGTGTCTCTTTGCTGTCCATATGAGTTCATTAACTTTGACAACACATCATACGCTTAAAAAAATTTAAACCAAATTTGGTGCTCATAGTACTTAAAATCTAAGATAAAACACTGGTTAATGGAAACCTGATACCCCTAAGAGTGGTAATGAAAGTCGGTGACAAGTGACATTAATGAGAAAACTGGCAATATTCATATCTAAATAATGGATCGGTGAAACGCTTTCAGGTTAATTTCAACCCTTTTCACCATAAGAGATATCAAAAATGACAGACAAAACATTATTATTTGTAATTATTCAATTTGCTTGCATGAAAATTTATAATTATGACATATGATGTTTTAATTACAATTTTTTTATTTATTTAGGTAAATTATATCGTTCAGTTGCTTTTTTAGTGGCTAATGTTAACAATTAATTGTTTAATTTCAATTTAGTTATCAAGTTTTTATTGATTGGTCGTATTTTGTTGAAAGAAAATGTTTTACTTGATTCTAATTTTATTTATTTAAATGCAATAAAATTTCTTTCCTTTTATTCATGTAATTGAGTTTATTAAATATTTAATTTTTAATAGAAAAATTAAGTCTTGTCCAAATGGAAAACTGGGTATTAGGATTTTATATTAAATACTTGGAACTTTGAACAGCTAGCTCTTTTTATTTTGTCCTAAAAAACAACAGGTACAGAATTTTGATAAAGTTTAATTCATTGAATATATAAAAAGTACAGTTTCAGTTTTACTTTTAGTATCTAACCCTCAGGGTAAACCTTATAACTCGAATTGGTTTCACACGTTTCGGAGCTTATTTAAGACAAACTTCCTGTCGGACAGAAACTTCTATTATATATATTGGGAGAGATTATATTTATTTTATTTGATTTTAAAAATGAGCAATTTCTAAATATTAAAATTTACCTGACGTGAAAAATAAAACCAAATTACGTAAACATCGTATCGACGATCCAAAGAATTTATGATTATATGAGGTATAGTATTATTGTTATAGTTTTGTAATATGGTATACTAAGTTCTTATTTATAATTATTCGATGTTTTGTAAAAATCACCTTCTTATTATGTAGTCCATTATTTTAAATAATACATATATTACAAAAACCTGTTAATTTAAAACTTACTTGTCCCATAAAAGAATATTAGAATATTTCGATTTTTAAGAATAAGGAAAGAGTACTTCCATAGTTTGTTATTGGGCTTGTAATGAAAATTTGGAGTGTGCATACATATGAATGATTGTAGTTTGAAATCAATAATATTTGTGTTCTTTAATAGTTAAAATTATGTATTTTTCCGTATCATGTTTCAATTTTTAATTTGCATGATCGTTTTCTTAGACTTAATTTATTTGTGGATGTCTAGTGACGAATACGTAGATATTTATTTATTTATTTTTATTTATTTAAATGCAATAAAATTTCTTTCCTTTTATTATTGTAATTGAGTTTATTAAATATTTAATTTTTAATAGAAAATTAAGTCTTGTCCGAATGGAAAAGACTGAGATTAATAGTGATACCACATTCAATGGCTTGAATGTGAGATGGTGGTGAACATAGTTGGGTTTTTTGGGGGTTAGGGGGTGGGAATTGCACATTGACGATAACGTCACGGGGCGGAAAGAATGAAAGAATTGTCCAAAATTCCCTGTATTAACGCATTGTCCATCGCATCGGTAGAACAGAGATTAATGGTTATTTTGCGTCTTGAGCCATCGTAAGAATGGGCGGGGTGAAAAGGGGTTATCTAACTGCATGCGATATTAATGTCAAATTAATTATCTTACCTGTATAAAAAAATTATTTAAAATAAATACTGGACAATCAGCAAGTAATAAAATGAAAAAAGTGCACAATCTTATTAAAATCTATCTCAATTATTTAAAATATTACAACTTTCAAGATAACGTACGCCGCTACAGTCTTCGGAAAATTATTTGCTGCCGGAACGCCAGCAGGCAAGTTATTAGAGTCAGTGATTAATGTATTTAGAACAAAGGTTATATTATTCTTCTACTATTATAGAGAACTGCTAAAACATGTTTATCGTTGCAGCTTTAACAACATCCCAAGTTTATATTTACCCAGATCAGCAGAGCGAGCATCCATATATAGTTTTCGCAAAGTTTCTATCTATTCCTAGGTATTGGCTTTCTCAACTTCATGTTCTACAGTCTTCTTTCCACAGCCTATCTAAAACTATTTTAAGGAAGCTCGTTGGTGAATTATTCTTGTATTATATTATGCACATATTTTAAAATATATTCCTTGGCAGCCCGTGTATGTTAGCTGATTCTTCCTGTCTCCCTGTAAAATAAGCTAACAACGTTAAAATGCATCTCCCCTCCTTCACCACACGTCTACGGGCCCTATCCTTAGATCAGATAGAAACTTTTTTATTCGCAATTTTCTGTTGGTAATAACTCTTCTCACCTGAAAAATCCTCCCTTGCAATATTTTCCCCTTCTCCTCCTCAATTAGTTTCCTAATCTAATTTTAAACTTCGTTTTATGCTTTCGCATTATTTTTTTTGTGACTGTAAGGTGTGCTTTAATTTAAAACTCGAGTAAACTTCTTTGAGCGCGGAAAGTTGAGTCAATTCACTTACAACATCCATTACGGAGCCGGCCTCTGCCACTTTGGCTTGGGGGTTGGTTCCTTCTTGGGGTGATTCGTTCCGCACCCGAGAATCTACTCCCGGTCTTAATGTCTTATCTGAGAAACGTATGCGCTTTTCACTGCAATACTCAGTGAAGTATCGACAACGGTTTCTAAAAGTCTTCAGATCATCAAAATTATATTCTTTTGAACCCTACATTATGCAGGTTTAATTCATTTTTCATAATTTATGAAATATTAATAAATATGTATAGAGGAACGAAACACTGACTGCTAAACAATTTTTGTAAAATTATGGAAAGAGTAAAATCACTTCATTAAAGTATAAAATTGAGTTTATTCTATTTATTACTTAACCTAGCATCAATATACCTTAAAAGCCCAGGCATTGCCATTCTATCTATTTAAGATACTCTTTGTATAAAGAGACACACTATTCGTCAGAATGTAATCATAAAAGAGGGATGAACCAATCGGTTCTGTTGAAATACATCAAATATATAGTTCAGTATAATGAACGAACTATAACAGAACTATTCCCTAAATATGTCTCGATGTTACAGAAGAATAAAGAGCTCTACGTTTTGCCCTTCGAAAATGGAAAAAAGGTTAGCAGCTGTCAATTGATCAACTTAGTGCATTAATTGAGTGGTTTAAAATTCAACGTAGTTCTGGCCTACCTTTGACGATCCTATCTTGAAAGTGGAAGGACGATATGTCAGTAATTTTATTGTATGAATATTTTACTTTTCAGTTAAGTTATAAAATTTAATTTTGATTTGTTTTTCTGAATTCTTTGAAAATAAAAGTAAACGGTCCCAGATTATTACAGCCCCGTCGCACTATTATAATCGAGTTCGACTGTATTTACATAATAATAATAATCATATTCCGTAGATCCTGTAAAGAAGCTAAGCTTCAAGGATGTGGAATGGGTCAGGGTGTATATTTATCACATTATTTTATTTTATAAAAGATAAATATACTTATAACAAATTTTTGTATTATAAACTAATTAATTAATTACTCTTCTCCGATTCTTCTATAAATTCCTTTATTGAATAGAAGGAGTGGCTAAGCAAAAATGAGCATAATTCAGTCTTTGTTTCTAATCAGATCATTTGTCCAGTTATTAAGTTCCAATATGCAATTTCTCACGCATCGACTTGCAGAATGTGAGTCCGTCTTCGTATTTTCTCTTCGTTTCTGACACCGCACGCACTGTTTTCGTGCAGATAAAGGAAATGGACGTGCTGTAGCTGTTGCGTGTGGCAAGTTTATCGTGAAAAATTGCGTTGTTTTCGTCGACTCTCTGAGAAAGTATGGAGGAAAACACACTCTCACACGCCTCTTTACAACACCCTTCCAACCAGAAGGGGATCAATACTTCTTTATTGCTCAATACGACAATGGTTGGACGTGATAAGCTACAGACATCGTCATTAAATTATCCTCTGAAGAAAAACACTCTGAAAGCACTATGTTAGAATTACAGTTACAAATATATTCTCGGTTTTCAGATGTACAGCCTTACCCGAAAATTTGTCGTTAGCGATATGTACACTAACGAAAACACCTTAAATATCATCAGGTAGAAGAATTGGTAATTTGCTGTGATTAATTACTTAGCACACCTCTGTGCCACAAATTGTGACAGCCTCAGTTCCTATAAAGCATTCAAGAAAAAATTTAATTGGTTGGTACAGATCAGTCAACGTAAAATAGTATCAGACAAATAAAAATTATAGAATTATTTCAGTCAATATTCGCCATAGTAAAACATAATAATAAATGTATAAATAGGAGAACCCAAACACGGTGACGTAAGCCCCTGGCTAATAGTTGTTTGCTTTATGCACGACGTAGTTGTCGAACGGTACAGCTGGCTCAACACGGGGCCAACTCCGGGCTCTACAAATTTTTTATATTCCAATAACGAAAAACGTACGAAACTTTTTATAGACCTCCGTAAAATTTAATTTAACAAATAAATAATTGAATAGTCTAGGTAGGGAGGTACAAATTTAAATTTAATACGAAAATTTTTATTTTCAATTTAAATCTTCTATTTATTACTTTTGGCCATTTGTATTATTAAGTAATGTTATCTTAATTTATTTATAATAAATATTGAATGAATGAAAATAGCCTTATGTTGTCCCATTCAGGGCAAAGGCCTCCTACAAGTAGGGGTAGCTAATCTGCGTAAGATGTCTTATTAGTTCACTACACTACACTGTCACTTAGTTGTAGCTCTAGTTCTTTCCACTTATTTCTGTCTCTGGCTATTCTGATCCATTGTCCTCCTGCTTGTTTTTTGAATAGGTCCGTCCACTTGCGTCTTGGTCTTCCTGGGAGTCTCTTGCCTATGTAGGGGTCCCATGTGGTAGCTTGTAACATCTATCTTTCATCTTGTAGCCTCACGTGTCCCAATATATCTTGAAGGAACAGAGCTGCTGTATACATCACAATATATATATATATATATATATATATATATATATATATATATATATATATATCTAGGACAAATAATTTCCTTTAGCAACAAAATGGAAGAAGAAGTAAAAAAGAAGAGTTTCATCAGCTTGGAAAACTTTCTGGTTCCTAAAGTTTATATTGTTGGACAGAACCCTAAATAGGAGGTTCAAAATGGAGACACTAGAAAAATGTTTTTCCTGTATTGTTGTATGAGTGTCAAACATGGGTTCTCAGAGTAAAAGAGAGAAACACTCTACAAGTATGCCAGAGGAAAATGCAGAGGAAGATCCTTGGCATTTCTCTGAAAGATAGAGTATCAAACAACTTGACACATAGGATGTCAGCAACAATAGACGTTGCTCAGCAGGCTACAAAGACCAAATAAATATTAGTACATAAATATGTTTAGTTCCTTTCAAAAGGAGCTCATCATTACATTTTCCTATAAAATTTGACGTTTCCAATTAAACATTTATTATCATTTAAATAAATATGCTTGGACACATCCAAATAATTCTGAAAACTGATTTTAAATTAATTTTACATTCATTGATAAGAGTTTCTAGATGGAGGTTTGTTTGGACAATGTAACAAGTATTAGTATTAAATCATATTCCATTGATCCCATAGAGAAGCAGAATGAAAATTAATAGAGGGAAAACCAAGGTAATGGAGTGTAGAATGGAATAACACAGGGATATTTTGAAAGAATTCTGCTACTTGGGCAGCATAATAACTAAGTCGGGATTACATAAAGAGTAAAAATAGCACAGGCAAGGAAGGCTTTTGTGAAAAAGAGGAATTTACTTATGGGAAATATAACTGTAAATATTACGAAATCATTGCTAAAAATGTATGTATGGACTGTGGCATTATATGGACGTGAAACATGAATGGCAGGAGTTGCAGGAGGAAAAGAATAGAAGCCTTTGAAATGTGGTGCTATAGGAGAATACTGAAAAACAGATGGGTGGATAGAATCACTAACAAGGAAGTTCTAAGCAAATAGGGGAAGAGTGAACAATATGGAGTATGTTGACCAAGAGAAGGGATAGATTAATAGAGGAGGGTCTTGTAAAATTAGCATTAGAGGGAAGTGTGTGGGGTTAGAACAGAAGAGGGTGGAATACACTAAACAGATTAGGGAGGATGTGGGATGTGATAGTTATGGGGAAATGAAAAGACTTGTGCAAGATTGTCTAGTGTGGAGGGTTGCATCAGACAAGTCTTTGGACTGAATACCACAACAACGAGATATACAGCTTGTACCTGAAACATAATATAGATTGCTTATGCTTTATATCTTAACAATGAACTATGTCTATGGTATGGTCTATACTAAGATACTCACAATTCCATGAATTCTTCAACAGAGTGGAAGGAGTAGCTAAGTAAAAAGTTAGTTCATGTTTGAATTTGCTTGTATTAATTTTTAACTGTTTAATGAACACACTTTTGTATTATAAATTATTTTTATTTCTGGTATCAAAGCTATGCACATATGAGTTTGTTGTGAAGAGGTGACTGCTATTAATCACAAAGAACAACCGTGATTGAATATACTGGAAAGTAAGAGTGAGTATTCCCATTGAAATGTAAGTTGTTTTTGGTGAAACATGACACAATGTTCTCTCAACTTTTTTCTGAAGATTTTCTGATCAGTTAAAAGCCGTTTGTGAATGAATACCTAAATATGACTATAAATTAGTACATGTTGATATAATGCTAAACTGGGCAAGGAAAAAAGGCTTTCAGAAGTGTGTTTGGAAAATAAAGACTCCAAAATGAAACTAGTAATAATGGAATGAAAGTTACCCAGTTTGCCTCTGCAAACAACTTAAAGGCTGTAACTACGTGTTTCCTGTGGAAAATATCTAAAAAGGGACATGGAAAATACCAGAAACAAATGAAGAAAACCAAATAGATCATATATTAATATTGAAGAGGTGGGTATTGGATATGTTAAATCCGAGGGGCTAATTCAGATTCTGACCATTACCTGGTAGGTGCCAAAATGAGGCAGAAACTTGCAGTGGCTGACAAAGGTAATAGTACCAGAGTAAAGAAATAGAATAAGAAAACTAAAGGACATTTCAACTGTCCAACAGTTTCAGGAAAGAATGAGACAGGAGCAGTAAATAAAAGATCGAAGAGACCATATAGACATAGACAAAGAATGTTCCTCCATCAAAAATGGCATTTTGTTACCAGTACATGAAATATTGGGGGGGGGGGGAGCTAAAAGGAGACAATAATGAATAGTGGTATGATGATGAATGTAAGCAGGGAGTGGAACAGAAAAAGCAGCAAGACTGAAATGCATACAGCAAAATATGAGATCAAATCAGGTACTATATAATGAAAAGAGAATAGAGACATCAAGGGTATAAAAGGGAGATGGAAGAACACTACCAAAAAAAATGAAAGCAGAAAATTTTATAAGAAAATTAAAAATGGAACTCAAGAATACTGACCAAAAACTACAGCATGTAAGAACAAAGAGGGAAATATGCTGACCGATAGACAAGGTGTTATGAATAGATGGAGAGAATACTTAACTTCACTACAGGAAGTTCAGAGCTTTCTAAAACATTGTAAAACAACAGGAACTGATGGAATAACTGCTCAACTGTTTAAAAAATGGGCAAATCCACAAACTTATTAAGTTAATAAGGAATTAGGAAAGAATCTGAGGTAGGTATAAAACAACCAATACATATAAAAGGGAACAAGACTTGTTGCACAAATTACATAGGAATTACACTTCTGAATTGACAAAAGATTCTCCCTAGTATTATATACAGCAGACTAGCTGAATATATTCTTTGAGAATATCAGTGTAGATTTCAACCTAACAGGTCAACAACAGATATTTGTGCTGAGGCAAATAAACAAAAAGGCGTACATATATAATATTGAACTTAAGTAGATAGTATCAATAGGGCAGAAAGGCTAAACGATTTGTTACTGCTTGGTATACCATCTAGGTAAGTCTCATTTATTCAAGCAACATTAGCAGGTACCAAGGCCGCAGTGTGAGTTGACAGAGAACTTAGTAAATGACTTAGCATTAGTAAAGGAGTCTTCAATGCTTTTTAATTTGACTCTTGAAGCAGTCATTCGGCCATCTGGCTATATAGAAGCAAAGTCAACTCAAATATGTGCATATAAGCGGATGATGTAGCAATTGTTAATAGAAGAAGAGCGTTACTAGACAGAACAGTATATGAGTTGAAAGAAGCTACACAATCTAGAGAACATACCACCAATGAAACAAAGAAAAAATATATGAGTTTCATCAGGAAGGGAAATATTAACTTGGTTCAACTATCAGTAGCAGGTTTCAATTTCGAACAAGTGCAGAACTTTGACTGTTGTTGTTGTGGTATTCAGTTCTAAGACTGGTCTGATACAACCCTCCATGCTAGCCAATCTTGCACAAGCCTTTTCATATCCACATAACTAACATCTCCCATATCCCCCGTATTCCATCCTTTGCCTTCCTCGTTCTTACCCCACACACTTCCATCTAATGCTAAGTTTACAAGATCCTCATGTCTTAAAACGTGGCCTATTAATATATCCCTTCTCTTGGTCAATGTCTTCCCTATTATTTGCTCTTACCCTATTGCTTAGAACTTCCTCATTAGTGATTTATTCACCCATATGACTTTCAGCATTACCCTATAGCACCACATTTCAAAGACTTCTGTTCTTTTCCTTTTTGCAACTCCTACCATTCATGTTTCATACCCATATAATGCCACACTCCATACATACATTTTTATCAATGATTTCGTAATATTCACACTTATTTTACCCATAAGTAAATTTCTTTATTATTTCACTGTTTCCCATACTACACTCTATTACCTCGATTTTCTCTCCATTAATCCTCATGTTATATTCTTCCTCCAGGAGGACCACATATTATGGTTTCCAAGTCTTCTTCTGACTCTCCTAATACTATAATAACATTGGCAAAGTGCAGAGTTTTTATTTCTTCTCGTTGCAGTATGATTCCTTTTCCATAATCCGTTTTAACTTTCTTCATTACCTGTTCTATATATTAAAGAGCATGGATAACAGATTGCATCCTTGTCTTATTCATTTCATGATTTCTGCTTTATTTTCTTGATCTTCAATTCTAATTACAGTTGACTGCCTTCTGTAGAGATTATGGATAAGCCTTCTTACTCAATATTTATTTCTGTCCTCTTCCTTAACAATGTGTTCCAGTTCTCATTATAAAAGGCTTTATCTAAATCTACAAATGCCATGAATAAAGGCCTGTTTTTTCTTATCCTATCTTCTAAATGTAGACAGATGGCAAAGAATTGACCACGCTGGGTTGTGCTGCCATAAGAAGAAGACATGGTTTGTGTCTATTTCTTTTTCAATAATACACAGCACATACCTAATTAAACAATTGTTTGGGTAAACCCTATAAATGCAAATAAATTATATGAACTTTAATGGTAGCTTTTAGAGAATTAAAACAAATATTACCTGCCTCTCCTCCCAAACTATCTACAGAATCAACTGTGTATTCTGCCCAGCCTTTACATTGGCCAGACAAAGGGATTGACAACCACTGCAGCACAGTCAAACTTATAAAAACCCAATTCCTTAGAGCTGCCCATGCCGAGAGTACAACAATAAAAATTTTAACCAGTATTTACAGGGTCCATGCTGGACAGTAGTGTGGGATCCTACCCATTAAAAACACCTCCCTTTCCAACAATGACTGTGTGTATCTTCCTGTGGGACTGTCATTAGATATTACTTCACAGGAAGCAGTTATAGCATCAGCTCTGTCTCCGTTAAACATTATCGTTCCTCTTTTTCTATAAATGTCATAATCTTTGAATTATTGTAGAGGTGTATGTGCTTACTTTATTCCAGTTAGTTTGCAGCCTCTTGTGGGTGGGAACTGGGGGTGACAGGTTTGTAAGGTTGAACCAGTATGTTGCAGAGTGGGTGCCTAAATACAACCTTTGGACAGGTGAAGCATATGGTGGGGAGAATGTTCTTAATTTCTGGGTTGGATTGCAGTCCAGTCATGTCAGGCAGAGAAAAGTTGAGTTTACATAGTTTAAGAAATAGGTTGTTGTACCGTTGGTTGGTACCAGGTAGGATTGTTCTGCCCAAATAGCCAAACATTGTTTTATAGTATCACAATTTGATTAATAAATGATATAATTAAAGACTAAATTTGTTTTTAAAATTTTAACAAGAACATATTCAGTTGTTACTTGAGAAATTCAATTGTTTATGTTGGTTCCAACTTAATAAAAAATAATTTGGCTGAAACCCATGCTACAATACTGATTACCCATAGTATGAAAGGTAGAGATCCCAAAATTGAGCCTAGTAGGACGGCATGAAGTACTTTGCATATTTTTAATTTAATTCTGTTCAATATCAGATTGTCATTAAAACATTATATATTGCTAACAAGAGAGATATGATTTAAAAAGATTCAACACAATATCATGAGTTGCACAGGATTTTTTTACAGAGAAAAGCATATCTTAGAACATACCAATTACATTTTCTTTATTGCCTAATTTGCTTAGAATTGAGCGATAGTATTTACAGTTTAAATTCATTCCCTAAACCCATTATGTAACACCCAATGTTTATTTAAAAATTTGTCATTGTGATTTTTTTGTTTACTTAAATCGTTGGAAATATTTCAAACTGTTTACTAGATTTTCTTATTTTAATCTTATATTTTAGAGTTCAAATTATTGGTACAGGGATACGAGAAATAGCCTGTTTATTTTACACTGGGTGGTATCTTTCCTTCCTTGCTAGTTTAGAATAGTTATGATTTTCAACAGTTTACTCAAATAAATTGCCAGTAAAAAATGGCATAACATATTTATAAAATTGTTAATCATAAAAATTATAATAAATACGGTTTAATTTTTCATATTTTTAGAAGGCTACCAATGAAATCCGAGAAATACTCATAACAAGTGGCAACCGAAGTGTTTTAACACTACCTACTATTACAAATAAATTTCCCGAGTTAGTGTATTTATTGAACACGACAAATACCTACATAATTATATTTACTATTTGAAATTATAGCAATTATTTCGGAACAAAATTGATAATTTTTATAGTTAAGTATATGTCTTCGATAATCACTAGATGTGTTAAAACATTGACATTGTCTAAACGCAAGTCGAAACATAACTCAGCTATAACAAATACAAAGCAATCTAATTTTTAACCAATATTCTGAAATTTTAAACTCAGATTTTCAATATAAATTAAAAACTATTTGATACCCTCTACTCAAAATCTCCAGACTGAATAAAAATAAATTGAAGAAGACAAATCGGAGACGAATTTCTATGCAACATAATTATATTTACTATAAATTTCCCGAGTTAGTGTATTTATTGAACACGACAAATACCTACATAATTATATTTACTATTTGAAATTATAGCAATTATTTCGTAATAAAATTGATAATTTTTTATAGTTAAATTTTAACAAATTTCCACTATTCTTAAAAAGAATTGGACTTCTAAAATTCGGTTCTTTACTGTTAAAATAGTTGAACACTAATTTTAATTTCATTAAATTAATTTAATTGTAATATAAAAATATCACCGCACTATCTAATTCTATAGATTGATGAGTTGGCAGTAAAAAACTAATAGAATATGTTCACCGTAGAAATAAAAATTAGTTTGATAAATTTACTAATAAATAGGTTATGTCAGGTTTAACATTATCTGTCAAAGTTTTCTTCAACGTTTCGTCCAGTTTTTTTTATATCTTCATGTTTATAAATAATCAATTTCTAACTGAAGTTAAATTTTGTCTGATTAAAATACGCAAACAAGAAAAAAATATTGTTTTCTATACTGCGTTGAGAGAAGAAACGTAGAAAAAACTTAAATTGTATTAAGAAAACCTGACATCCATTATTCTGCTTATTTGCAAGAATAAATTGTTATATGACTTGGTCATGATTTATTTTTCTCAATGTACATGATATAACAAACTTCATCATTAAAATTAAAACTTTATTATTTATTTCGAATGCGCGGAAGCACAACAGAATGTATAAGATGTGAACTCTTGTTTATTATTGAAACTAAATTCCTTGAATTCTTCTTGGGACGTTATTACACAACAAATTAAATTAATTACGAAATTGTTACCCCAAATTTAAAATCAACCCTGCTTCTACTTGCAATACATCTTCAAGGAAAATGTTCTATTTGCACATTCTACTCGGGTACGAATTCATTTTGTTTTTCCAATAATAGCAGTAATATAGTATTTCCTACCATTTGAGAAATTTCAGGAGAAAGTTACAATCTATAATTAAGACAAACGCGGAAAATGTAATCAATGATACATTTCTAGTAATTCAGCGTATATGGAAAATAGTAAAATTGCCATAGCTAACAATAGCTATCAAACTTCAAGTCATAAATCACGTGAAATTCTGTTTTTATAGTAAACCGTAGGTTATATTTTGTGTGTAATCAAAAAAGCCATTCCGTTCTTGGACTACATTTGCAGATAGAGGGGTGAAAAAATGTAGTATAAGGATTGCAGAAACCATATGGCATTTATTTTATATCTTATGTTTGTCTGTTACTTAGCTACTTCTTTGTTTAATTTTTAGTGAATGAAGTCATGTAAATAGATACTTGTTGAAAGGTAATATATTTATACTGCATGGACGGAAAATTGTAAGTTATAGTCTCAATAAATTTGTTACAAATTCATTTCAATCTTCTTCGTAGAATACGATCCATATGTAAGGTGATATTGTATTATTTATGAAATATAACCTAATATTTCTATTAAAATAACGTATACGTCAAAGGAAAGTTAATTATGTAATTTGGAGTCTTTTTATTAATAAATCTGACCCTCAGTTTAAGAAGTAGAGAAGTTCAACCTTTCAAGTTGGTACTGTGTGTAACGGAAAGTCGAGTCAAATCCATTCCTGACTTCCGTGTTCAATGAGATTATTTTCTACTTGTGCAATATCGTGCTATTTTTTGTACTAACAGTGTTTTATTGAGCCAGCATTGCGAGAGAGCAATTGGAGCAATCCAGGTTCATTATTAGAGAAAACAACAATTATGGAGCCTGTTTCACATCTTATTAAAGTTTCTCTACCGAATTATTTATCAAATTTACCTATTCCTAATTCAATCGGTGGTTGGTTTAAATTGGGATGTAAGTGTAATGCTTTATTTCTTACATCGATCTTTTGGAAATGTATTACGTTTAATACTATTTGAAATTTGTTTCAGTTAAAGACTGGGCGTCTTTAGTACCATTTGGTGCAGCTATAGCTGGTATTACATATTTATCTTACAAAGCATATTGCCCTAAGGCGAGAGAAGGCTGTAAAAAGGTAAGTTTTCTTTTAACTGATAGATTGAGAAAAATCTTTGCTAATGTGATATTTTACCAAGTTTTTCTTTCTTTCAGAAAGCAGTAGTAAACCCTTCAATTAGGAAGGATGTAGGCAAAGTTGTTGATTCATTTGATGTGGAAGACATTGGAGAGAAAGCAGCTTTTTGCCGCTGTTGGCGAAGTAAAAAAGTATGGAACAATCATATGCTTTTTATGGAGATTTTCCAATTCTTGTACTGTTATAGTATATAAGACCTTATTTTACATTCTGTCCATGAATAACTGTCCTGATAACTTTAAAAATTACATGCTTTAAAAAGCGATCTCTCAACAACACTAGGTAGTCTTTGTATCTGTGATTAACAAAAGAATTTATTCTTCTTAATTCAGACAGTCCCTTCATGGGAAAAACCCACATAAATTAATTTTTTTTTCAGTTAATGTCACTGGCCACCCATGATGTAAAGTTTCAGTGCTATTAGGTTTTGAGATGGTTATCAGTGAATGAAAGAAAAATAGTCTTCCCCCCCCCCCTTAGTTTACAGGAAAATACCCTTGTAAAATATACTATACAGTAATGTATCTGGTAATTGGTTCTGCCAATACGCTATACTATTTAAATCTGCACTAAGCGAGGTATTTAATTCTATACTAGAAATGATCATTGGTTTCTAAAAGTTAAATGACTTATATATAATTTCCAATGCACAATTTTTTTATATAAATTGTGTTAGGGATGCTTGCACACATTTTTTATTGATCTTATCTTTTCTAGCAATTTCTTAAAACTACAAATAGACATGTTTATTAATGATCCTCAAATTAAATAGCTGCCTCGCACCTTAGAATCAACTTCCTGACAAGGTTACAAGCATCACATTTATTTGCAATAGTTCTTTTCTTGGCAGTTAATTCTCTGTGACTGGTGCTTCAACACGGCCATTATCATCTAATTTAACCTCTTTTCTTCATATGCCTGTTGTCCAGCTATGTTAGTAATGGTTTCATTATCTAATGAAATGGTGTCAGTTTAAATGGATTCAGTGATACAAAGTTTCTGTCCAAGTTTGACTGTATAATTAGATTGGTAACTTCAGAAAATTGTCTGAATGAACAAAATCCTTGACACAACATGGTATAACATTTTTCCAAATTTTATTGAAGTTACTTTGTAAATTTTCATGTATTTTCATGATTGTTTTTCCAGTCCATACTATAGTGAATCCAGCACTAATCAAAGCCACACTGTGTTATGGTAGTTTCCAGAAAGGGTTGAGTGTGTATAATGTAAATTATGTAAATTGCGCTGCGAGTCATGACTCGACAGATTGAGAAACTTTATTTCCATTTATCTCTGTTATTTCAAATATGCGTTAGATAATTCTTTGTTATGTATATTGGAATCATTAGTGGAAATGGCAAAATAGAAATTAATTTCTGGTTGAATTGCATATATCTTTTTAATTACTTGTAGGCACTGAAAGATCATTTCTAAAGCAGTTTTGAGATCATGAAAGTGATCTATAAGTAAAGGAAACTTCTTTCCAACTTGTAATCATGTACACAATAGGCCTCAATTGATCATATTACCCTCACTTTAGGTCCTATTATCTTTACTGTTGAAGCAAGCCTGAAGTAAAACCTCTCTGTTTAATTTACTTGCATGACCCCAATTTACATTCCTGCTCTATCTTTTTTTTTGGTGGCTCACATTATAGACATTTTTTGATGCCTTACACTATAGATAGCTGTCATAAATTTTGTCAACCGCCATGAAATCCCAAACAATATTTGCAACACCTTGGCTTTACCTTTTCTTATTCAGTGCATGCTACTAAAGGTGCATCCTTGTGTCACCATGTAATATATAAATATAATTTTCTCTGTTCAAATGTCACAGTATTTTATGTTAAGGAATAATATCATGATTTGAATATTAAATTTTGTATAGACCACAAAACATCTATTTTTCTAAATATCATTTGTGCAAGAAGCTGTCACAGATTTAACTCGGAATGCTTCTGAAATGTGGTGTAAGGTGGTCACTCCACGCTGCGAAAGTTTTTGACACTAAAATTGTTTTGTTATAAAAAATTAACTGATTATATTAGATATTAATTGATTGTTTTGTACTGTAAATAGTACATCTAAAACATACACAAATAACATATTATTTACACAATTTATTCTCACAACAGTAATCATAAGTTCATGCTGTCTTTAATATTTCATAAAAATAAAAGAATACATTTAATTCATGATAACAATAGATACATAAATCAATATCCACTTTGGAGAGTCTGAAGTAATT
Organism: Eucriotettix oculatus; assembly: GCA_034510155.1. NCBI lineage: Eukaryota > Metazoa > Arthropoda > Insecta > Orthoptera > Tetrigidae > Eucriotettix > Eucriotettix oculatus. Next base: position 23,645,401 of record CM067382.1, on the reverse strand, counting down.
CTCCAAAAATGGAGAAACTTACTTTATTTGTTTCATTAATACTTTTTCCCATTACCTGTCTTCCTAGTGTATAGCCTGAACTAGTTAGGCAAATATTTAATTTGCGGAAACTTACCTGCCATCCTTGCTACATTAGTATTATCCTTTCTGGCTCTGTTTATAAAGGCCATGTAACAATCAATACTGTAAATATTGCAATGTTTTTGGAATTCCTTTTTGCAAATGCAACAAAATCTTGGTACACATCCATCAATTTCGTCCTACTTCTAGAAACTTGTGGACTATACGGCAAAAAATAACACTCCAGAATCAAATATTGAAATTTAAAAAATCATGAAAATGTTTTTATTTTGGCCTGGTGCATAGTTACACTAAGCAATAAGATTCCTAGAACTCTTCGGGACTGTTTCTATAAAAGTCATCCAACCCTTTCTACTTATTCGACACCCCTGGGATATCCAGAGGTGAAAATATGATTTTGCTCGGTTATTACCACCTACAATTGCACACAAGGGGGTCCAACTGTTAGTTGCTTGCACACTATGAGGTAACACATCAAATATCTTAGAAAATACTGTGAAAAGTAGCAATGCAGGTTATAGAAGACTCCCATAAATCTCATTTTAACTAAATAGCTCAAAATCACAAACTTTGAGTCAACTCATAAATGCACTAGCTCTTCTATGGTACTACTAATTTTGACATGCATAAATGAATGTGGAGCGTATTGCAGCCCTGAAAGCTTAACTGAGCAATGCTTTTTGAGTATGAAAACCTGCTTAATTTATTGAGAATATTGACAGTTATTTTGATTGTATAGGCCACATGACACTATTAATGTAGTGATGATGATTTACTTCCCAAACATTGCTATTATTCTGTTGAATTCGTGCAAGTAAAATCCTGCAATTTTAGAAAACCTGAGCTTTCACATAATTACTTTTACTGGCTTTATTGATTGCTGGAATTGGATAATTAATCTATAGAGTTATGATTTGCTTGCTCATGGAGCATTTTAAAAATCAGAGTTTTAATGGCACACCTTTGGAAACTAATCCCCCCCTAATAAAACTTGGAAATTGAACAATAATTTATTTATTGTACCTAGTTTGGATATAATTACCTGATGTTCTGGCTAAACATTTGTTATGTATTTATTATATGAACCAAGTCAATTTTCTTTAAATTTGCTATTATGTTTTATTACAGTGGCCGTATTGTGATGGTTCACATGGTCCTCATAACAAGGAAACTGGAGATAATGTCGGCCCAGTTTGCATTCAACGCAAAAGTAATTAGAACTTACCTGCGCAAGGATACATTATAGTTGAATTTGCTTAGGCTGGCTGGTTTACTCCAATAGTACCCCTTAATATGAATGGTGCAAGATAACAGGGTTTTTATTATTTCCTATTCCATAGAGTTCATTGATAACTATGGAAACTATTAATTATAAAGTGACTGTTTTGAACTTTTGAAGTTTTCTTGTAATTTATATCTAATCTTGCCAAGTTGAATAATACTGCTTAATTTAGACTGTGGTTTAGGATATTTTCATTGTCTTAAATATCAGTTTGTTTTGTTGTGTAAAGTACAGCGACTGAAATGTATTGAGTCAGAAATGCTCAGATGTAACAATAAAACTTTTTTTGTAAGGAATGCTGTGATGTAATAGAATATTTTTATACAGTTACTTCTTTTTTCAAATTCTTTAAGTCAATTTTAATTACCTTCAATTATTTGTTATATCATTAAATAGTAGTTACTAAAATGCAAATTTGTAATAATAAATTTATTGAATTATAAATACATAAATTTCCTTATTTTGAAAGTTTTTGAATTTATATAAAGAATTTGTTTGGAAAGTTTTTTGTTATGATTGTGCAAATAAATATTGTTGAACAAACTGAAATAAATAAAATTCTATTATATTATCCTACCAAATGTGCTTGCAATTGGTTTCACGTTGAACTTCTATTCTCCACAAAAAGTTAAAATAGTTTTACAATATTTCAGTTTATAAAAGTTTATTTTTCAAGTATACTTATGCAACAATTATATTTGCTGGCTTTGGACATTTTCACAAAATTTCAACTTAAATGAAACAAGAGATTTAGTTTTCTACAACTATCATTAATGCATGTTAGGATGTGTTCCAAGCATTAAAAGTATAAAAGTAATTTTTTCCAATTTAATTACATTTCTAGCCTAAACCTAAAGTAAGCTTATACATGTATTTATGATCCAAGAGTTGTTGAAACAGTGTTTGTCAAAAATTACTACCTTTTATAATTAAATACAAGTTTATAGGCAAAATACATTGGTTTTAACTCTAAAATTAATATGTGTAATAGGAACGATTTTCATTAGAGGTGTTTAAATTTTGATGAAATCTATAAGATATAGTTCCCTATTTGATTATATACAATTTTTTTTACATATATTACAATTTTTCAGTTGTTTGAAAACTAGTCATAGGCTTAGTAAAGTCTGATCACAATGACGCCCTTTCAACATAGTTCATGGTCACATTCGAGCCACTGGACACAATCTACAAATATCACAGATACAGTTATGTTTCAATCACTTTATACTGTACAAAATTGGTGCTGGCAGCTGCTTCTAGACAGGTTTGCTCATTCCATGGTCACAGCTGAAAAATAAAGAATAACATTAATTGAAATGTGTAACAGATCAATAACTTAATAAATTAGACATTTAACAAATTTGCATACTGGAGGTTCCAAATTTTTATAGAACTGCAACACCCTTATCCGGCCGAACATTTATCATGGGTGATTACAGGACAAAGATTGTGGAATGTATACTAATTTATATATATCATTATTTGTCTGAAATTAAGGATGGTTCATACATACCTCAAAATTATTGGAATTTGTAAAATCATCATCTTCATTAATAAGCAACTGTCTGTTTCCATATCTCCTTCTGTAATAAACACACTGTATTATCAAACAGCACTTTAAGAAGATGCACTATATGACAAGTAGAATTTTTGAACAGTTTATTACCATGACAATAAATACATCATTTTTCATCTTCAAATACATCAAAAGAGATGATGCAAAAATAAATTATCTACTTTAAGTATAATAAATTAAATATGGCCTAAACATTTAATTACTGTTTGCTTAATATAATTACAATTATGAGGTTTCGTCCATCTTTTTGGAGTTCATGAATGTGAATAATGCATCATTGTAAAAGTAAGAAACAGTATTATAGAAAATATAATTTTTTGTAACTGACCCATAAAACTTTACATCTTTTGTGAGATGCATGACATTTCTTTTATGTCAATTACTTCAAAAGTGTACAAAGAATATCAGAACAGAATTTTGTGTAAGTTATTAAAATGAATATTCAACGTTAATGAGAGAAGTGGATGATCTGAACAAAAATACTTGGATTATAGGGAATAAATAGTTAGAGCGACAATAATTACACCTAAAGATAAGTATTTTGTGTATTTTCAACAAAACATAGAGAAATGACACCATTTGAAGGAATGTTAATACAAACGTCAAATAAAATAGTTCCCCTGTTTAGAAAAACTAATTTGATATGTTCAACTTTTGAAAGGTCTTAAGTGGATTGGGTCTAGCAAATATTTCTTGAGCTACTACAACAAACAGTTGTCAAGGGGATCCGAGGCTTGACGATAAATCAAAAACACTGGTACGCAAGAGAGGTAAAAATTTGTCATATATTTAATTTATCCTGTATTAAAATTTACAGGTTGATTATTTTAATTTTTTACGATTCTCATAATTGTCTTATGTGAAACAATCCTAAATTCACTTAAATATGTGCTCTACCTTGACAGAGTACTGACGGTTAAGCGGCAAATTCGAGGTTCAATACTTGAAATTTATGACAAATGCGTACTAAATATATTGCGAGCTACTAAATTTTCTACATCTGTAAATTTCACTTAAGCATCAAGTGACATTTATATATAAAAAAGGTACATGAATAGTAATTTTTTTGTCCTTTTGGGCATGTATAAAAATTAGAAATACTACAGCCATTATGTAATACAAATATCTAAAATAAAGTTTACAAACCATAAATTACAAATAATCTTGAACCAAGGCAGTCAGAACCTTTTTAGAACGTATCAAAATGTTTTTGCAATTAACAAGCATACGTGTGTATCATGACATATATTGTGTTGTATTACACTAAAAAGTCCGTAAGCTCCTTTATTATTGATGAAAGCTAAATAATAAATTTAATTGATTAATGTGAACCTTCAATTGGCAAATAACATTTTGATCATTACAAATAACGTATATATCATTACACCTCATAATTCTTTTCATGAATTCTAGAATCATTTAACTTTTTGAAACTGGCCATCAAAGTATCTGTTTAACCACTGTAATTCATCCCCTCTGGTATTATAATTTTTTTAAATCTTTCTTCAAACAGCTTACGGTCAAATGTCCCAAATACCCTTTTGAAATTAATGAATATAGTAAGTTACTTCTTCTCTACCTATAGCTTGTTCCCAAATTTTAATAATCAATTGCAGTGCAAATGTGTAATGCTTTTTTCTAACCCTGTCTTTCTTTACAAGCTATGCAATGTATATGTCATACAGTTTCTACAATAGGTAACACATTAACAGGTTGTATATCTGCACAATTAAACTATTAATAAGTTTAGGTATTGGTACTACAGTTAATTTTTTGATTAAATGATTTATTAATAATAAATGTCATGCAATTACTGAGCACAATACCTTAATTGTTCATTGTTTACTTCCATAGAACCACTAACACATTTCAATTAACTAACAATATTTTATCATTTCACTGCTTGCTAGAGTTCATTATCAACCAGTTTGGGTACCTTTGGTTTAAATAATTATGTGAATCAATGAATATGAACTTACTCTAGTACACGTCTCCATACAAGAAGTCCCACATAGCCCAAGGCTGCAACCGCAATAAAAACTCCAACTAGAATAGCTGCAGATTCTGTCGGCCGTAGGAAAGCAGTTGATTTCTCACTGGTATCCGTTGTAACTTCAGGGTGCTGTAATGAGAATGCTGCTACGGAACTATTGGTTTGAGTTGGTGTTGCTGTTGATGTGACTGAAGAAAATACGGTTGAATCTGGAATTGCTGTTGCAGATTTTTCTGTAGAGATTTCAGTGGCTTTTTTTATTTCATCTGTTTTGTTACTCAAGGTTGATGGTGTTGTAATATTATGTGACTTTTCAGTGGTGGGACTAAAAACAGTTGTATCATTCTTATTTGATGTTTTGTTTACAGGGTTTCCACTGGCTTCGGTCGAGACTTTTAGAGGTGATACTGTACTGCTTGGAATTAATGACGGAGTTGTTGAAACATTTGTAGAATTTAATGTGTTGTTTAAATTAGATGATTCTGAGCTAGGTGATATGGTAGAAACGTTCAACTGACTAGTTGCAGTGGAATTATTAATCAAAGGAACACTTATATTATCCTCTGACATTGGGCATTTGACGATAACACTGGAATTGCTATAATTAAAAATGCAATTAAGCATTTTCTCATTTACTATCTGCTTTAAATCTTTGGGTAATGGACATTCGTAATTGTTGTTCATCCAGCTAGATGGAGCACGACACAAGAGGATGGTGGCATTAGTCTTGTCTGCTGTGCAGTTCAAGCCAGGTCCATCAGTGTTGTTTGGATTCAGCCACTCAACAGCTATAGGACAAATATGTTGGTCTTTGTTTTGTGGTATTAGTGATGTGTTGGAATTCACAGACTTTGTTACATTCATCTCCATGATGCAAGTCTTTAAATTACCGTTTTCTCCATTGCTGGTACAGTTAAGTTTCTTGTCAACATCATTAAAAAATGATTCTTTTGGAATGTCACAAATTTTATTTGTACTATTTTGAACATCAATGCAATTAATTTTATAATCCTGAATAAATTTTTTGGAAAACAAGCACATTGCCTCAGAAGCATCAGTACTGTTTGTGCAATTTAGTTTTGAAAAGAAGCTATGACTTGCCAACCTTTTGGAAACTAAGCACATTGTATCTGTCATATTGTTTGTGGTGCAGTTCAGTTTCTTAGGAGCTGAAGCAAAGCATGTTGCTGAAGAAAGATTCGCATCTGGTGTGCAGTTAAGCCATGTACTTATATTTGAGTTCTTCAGCCAAGTGATCGATATAGTACAGACTGATATTATATAGTTTTCATCACTCTTATCGGTACAGTTGAATCTAGGAGCAGATTGAACTGTCGCAGGACAACCACCATCGAAGTCCTTAAATATTTCTTTCTGCACAGGGCATTTAATGTGTGAACTTGAGTTAACATCCTTAAGCCACTCCTTTGGAATGAAACAGTCAAAATAAGATGTGTTACTTTCCTTCAAAATTGTGCATGGCAATAAGTGACTATCATTTGAGGTAGCCAAGTTTCCAGACAATGTAACATTAACAGTGTCATTCACACACTTTTTCAAAAGTTCCAGGGGAATCGAACAATTCTGCTCCCCATTTTGATCTAAGTTGACTGACTTATTGGAATCTGTTCCATTATGTTCCATGTGAGTTTGTCCATTATCTACCACATTTGGGTGATTAACCTTCTCAGTTTCTTTGATAATTGTGGTCAACATATCCTGTGCTTCAAGTGTTGTAAGTGGCGGTGTTGCCGGTACGACAGTGTTAGTATCCAGACTCAGGCCAGCACCTAGAATGAGAAATTAATCATTGTAAAAATGGTGTTTATAATCTACAAAATGTATCAATATGCATACATTTCTTTGGATGTGTGTAATAAGTTAACTACATGAGCCATCGACACATAATAATTTATTTTACCAGGTTTATATTTATAAAACACATTATACAGAGCATTTATTTTTTTATTCAGTGGAGTATAGATTTATATTTCGATCTCTACATTTTGGTATGCTGAGTGCAGATTAATATTATATAATTTTTGCAACCGTGTATAGATTTATATTTCGATCTCTACATATTTGGTATGCTGAGTGCAGATTAATATTATATAATTTTTTCAACAGAGTATAGATTTATATTTCGATCTCTACATATTTGGTATGCTGAGTGCAGATTAATATTATATAATTTTTGCAACTGAAGACAGAAGGATTGAAATATTAGAGCACAAAGAGAGCCTTAATTTTTTGCAATAAAATACGCTCGTTATCAAAATTTGTTAACTTTATTTACATTGTTTGTCTTTACTTTCTAGTATTTTCTGTTTCGAGAATGTTCTCCTTCTGGAATGTTCCATGTATGTATAAATGGGATTGGATCTTTTTTTTGGAAAAGCGACTCTCACACCAGTCGTGTTTTATATATCATAACTTAAATTTTTTATACATAGAAGACTTGATTTTTAATTTGAAACGAATTTATCAAAATTAAACAGTGAACTATCCACCGTGAGTTAGTTGCCTGATGAGACCTGTGAGGCTGTTACGAAAGTGAGAGGATAAAAAGTTTTACATATTGATTTCTATGAAGGCAAATAATGTTTCGAGGTTTAATTGTAATAGATCACCTTGGCAACTGCTTTCTCCTCCCACAGACACGACTACAAGTTAGTCTTCCGGGACATTGAGGTTACGCGAGGCTGAGAAAATTTTCATGAGTAATTACATTAACCAACGTGAAAAGTCAACTTTATCACATAATAGGTATTTGAACGAGATTATATATTTTTTTATTGTAGCGAAAGTCTCCAAAGTTATGAAAATCGCGCCAGAATTCTACAATCGGTTCACTATTGCGAGTACAGATTAAATCGTCGCCAGATTACAATAAACTTTCAATAATATAATGACTATTTCTTTACTTATTATCCTTAAAACCCAGTAATAAATAATAAGACAAACTTGTAGCATCATATCTTTCGTTAGCTTTCAAAGCAACCCATTCTGAAACGCATTTTTCTTTTATGGTATTCGCATCATCCGCCAATAATATTGTTCCCTTTTTTCAAGATTGAAGAAAATGAGCTCCTATTCATATCATGCAAGAAAGAAACGAATAAGACCTTCTCAGACTTTGAACGCAACATTGAGACGGTGTATCAAAGGGGTGGCCAATCTTTTGCATACCAACTGGCAATTTTTTGACAAGCGAGTTCAGATGCGCCATTTGACTTGAGCACATTTTATAAAGTCACTTAATGAAGCACCAATCTACAAAAGTCAAGAATGATGTTCCTGTACGAGAGTATGATAGCTTCATGTTGCTATAGCTGACAGAGAGGCTCGTTTGGTGAAGATAGCTGGGGACTACAGTTGTTGGCACTGAGACCGAGATCAACTCGGAATTATTTGTTCTCTCCGTTTGCCAGAAGAACTGTTATTCTTCTATTGGCGACTTTTGGCCACTCATTGTATTTATTTATAATACATGTCAAATTGCACAATGCTTTTTAACAATGTAAAGGGACTTCTCGTCTGAAATACAAATAGGCTCAAGGATGCAATGAGCCACTTTCAATCGTCCACATTAGGCCACCTCTGGCGTGTCATAAAGGGTCTCGAGCAAAGACATATATAAACAACATAGACTGGACAAGGCGCCACCATATTTGAAGCAAATTGAAGGCTCAAGCGCCATTTTTTGAATGGAAAGGTGGGCGTGTCCTGTCGTCTGCTGGCATTGAATTGAGGTGGACTTACGAATACGTGCAGGAAGCGTATCTCGTAAATCAATATTTAAAAACTATATATACATATGTATTAAAGTTACAAATGAGCGGAAACCAGCTAGAAAGTGTTTCATTACATATAATATATATAACACATCACTTAAAAATTGTAAATTATTTCTGTTGTCACACAAGGAAAGTGCCGAAATTAAAGTTAACACGGATAAGGCTCATTAACATCATCTCAATGCTAAATACAACATGTAAACATTGACAGTTAATGAACAGGAAACTTTATAATAGTTAATTTATAATTTTTGTTTTAAATCAGTCATTTCTGATATTAATGCCGAATTATTAGATGAGATATGAAGCATCTCGCTCATCAGTCTATAATAAAGATTACTCCCAATATCTAAAATTTTAATTTTTTTACAATTGTACGTTGTACAAGTAACATCTAAATGCATCTAGACTGACATTAAATATAGTTGAAAGTTGATAGGGATCAAGGTTAAACGAAATAAAACACATTCATTAATTACAGTACAGAGAACTACTTTCATAAAAAGAGAGCTGGCTTGCATATTCTAGAGCACCACGAAGATCAGAAATTTGGTAAATATCGAAGTTACAAACACGTGCTGTCAAAAGTGAAAATATGATATTTACTTAAAATACGATATTCCAGTTGTTTTTGAACTACGATTAGTACAATTGTACGCTGAACACACATTTGGCATGATTTCGGATGAAAAACAATATAATTTAATCACAAAAATACACGATTATTCAACCTCAGTCATTTAACACAGTACATACGGTCAAAGTTCTTGACCGTAGACATTGTGATTGTCCCTGTTGTTAGTTGCTGCCACCCAGGGCGCTGTAACGTCCTCGTAGCCTCTCTATGATGTTTATATATCTCTTTGGTCTCGAGCGCTCAACGAGAATGGTTAGTTCTACATAACAATGCAAATATTTAAGCCATCGTCAACAATGCATCTGCCAACGTATTTTTGTCGAAAAGTGAAATAAATTTTGTAAGTGAACCTACCATAGGCATAATTACTAAATCTGAAATATCAAGAAAATTACATATGTACGTTAATGTCTTAAATCTAATGATTATCTACTCTTGAGAAAGCCGTGGTAAACCGTGTCTACCGTGACCATGTCCCATAATTTTACAATGTTTACTTCGGTGTCACTTAGTTTAGTTATATGCATAGTCAGGGGCTGTTCCTTAACGTACATAGAGAATGTGGACTACGTGTCTCGTATGGGAAACTTCGTGCCTACGGCCTGTTCAAAGTCACGTCCTGTCGCTCCCACTGTAAGCCGTCATCTTTATCTAAGCTGCTTGTGTATGCGAAACCGACGCCGACGTTCTGGAAGAGCGAATAGAGTGGGGAAAGGGTTCGTTCATGAGAGACGCCATTCTCGGAATTTGGTGACGCCATTGCGCTGACGTCATTCAACAGGTCGGTGTATCGGTGCAGCGTGACGGAGCTCTGTGATTCATACCGACGCTGTTGGTTGATAAATTTCCCAACTGGCAGAGATGAGTTGTATTCACCGTGCCGAAGTTGCTAAACTGAGAATGAAAGATTTCAGCATACAATTTGAAACCACGGTCACGAAATTTGGCTGCTGGATATAGGATTGGCAAAGTGACCCACTGTTCACTGCCAGATCATCTGGAGTTCATTCAGTACTCCTTAACTGCTGAGTATGATATAATACGATTTAATACAGTTACAATTTCATCATAAAATTATATTGTGTAAATAATGATAACTAATGCAAAAACGACACTCAAAATCTAAACTGAATTTGTAATGCAATTTATTTATGACAAACTGTACAGATATTGACTTCGTTGGCCAACGATTTTTAAGACTCGAGTAGAACTGTTGGCAAACTGTTTCAGCTCCCTACAGTTCTATTTATAAATGAGAATTTTCCCAGACTAAATTAACGTTTGTGTGACTTTAACGGTAGGAAAGATGAATTAGCTTAACAATCCCTGTTTCTTGTGTATTTCTCCCCCTACTACTAGAGTCTTCAAAATGGGTGGCCAACGAAGTGAATATCTGTACAACCTTGTCATAAATAAATTGAATCATAACTCCAGATATCAGATCGGGAAATGAACGCTGGGTCGCTTTGCCAATCCCATATCCACCAGTCAAATTTCGTGACCGTGGTTTCGAAGTTAGGTTTTGAACTTGGTGGTAGAAACTTACATTCAGATTGTTCAAAACGAAATTAAATTTTAATTTCTGATAAGCGCTTTTCTAACCCGTCAGTTGCCTTTGAGATACTAAGACTACCCTCGTCCATAACCCGTATTTCATTGCTTTCTCCTCCTGTAGTAGAGACTATCACAAGAAATTTTCCTAATGCTATGTAGAAATACCTTGTGGGTTCAGCGACTTCCCGCGTTCCCCATTATCATGTGTGTGTGTCGATTCATGTGTAGAATTCTTCTTCGAACGATTAAGGTGGTTCGTCGTACCCAGGTAATGGGTTGCAAACACAAGGCTCATTTTCCGAGAGATCGTATCGTTGCGTGTAGAAAGTTGGTTGGTACTGCTTTCCGAGACTCTCTCGAGGGTCCGAAGTGACTCATTTTAGCCTCCGGAAAAGAATGTTTCAAGGTTAGACATGAGTTGTTAACTTCAGTTCAAGTTCCCTTGCAAGCACTTTCTTATTTTCGCTTCATTTTTATTTCAGATAAAATGGATAGTTACACATTGTGTAATAATACTTCCACTTATCATAATGGAACCGGTGCCGGCATCTATCAATCATCGTCCGACCAGGTATTTTCATCCTCTCATTCTTGATAGTTTTTGCAATAAAAATACTTTATATCATTATTTGGATTTACGACCAACGAACAGCCAATTAAAATCCTTTAAATAAGAACATATGATATTCAAGAGAACCCTCTTCAGTAACTGTGGAAGTGATAATTTAACACACCAAAAAGATTATAAAACGAAAAAGAGAAAACAAAAACGTGGGAAAAAAATATTTTTTGTGAATTTTAGTTATATCTCTGTCAAAATAAATTAACCAAGAGAAATATGAAAAACAGAAAGAAAGGTCTAAACACATTCAGCTATTACTAAACGTATTAAACTCGAATTTAGATTGGACCAACTACTTAATATTGGATATTATTACAAAAACTAACGATGCTAACAAATTAACACAACACAAAAATAATGGCAAACAACTAAAATTCAGTTATTACAAGACACAAAACATAGTTTTGATTGGAACTATTGTATATTAGACCTCAAAATGGAGATTGGTAACTGAAATTTTAAATAAATTTGGTAATCAATCCATCTACAACAAAAGAGATACTGATAAGCAGCTAATTATAACAATATTTATACGCTTCTATATTTTTATTAGATTCTTTTATTTATCATATGATCTATTTGTTAAATTCATCATTTATTTCCAGTTGCAATTCGCTACTGTCAAAATAAGTAACATTCATAATGAAATATTTATTATTTCAAAACATTTTCCGTTTATCCTTGTCCTCAACCATTCAAGTTGTAAAATTGTCCTTACCAAGAAGTTTTACATGCGATCCGAAATTTGTTTATTTATTTAAAAAATCACAGGATTGTATTTATTTACTATATTAAATAATAATACTTTATAATAATTTTATTTATTTATTTAATGACCAATGAACAATTATTCATAAAATAAATTAATGACTCGTTCTTACAGACACAGCTTTTATTTATATTAAACTACGTTTCGTTGCCATATTTGGGACCTCTTCAGGTGTTAAATTTTGTTAAAACAAAGTAATGCTAAATGTGTAAAAATACAGCCTTGACATTTCGGTTGAAGCTGCCTTTCTAGGCAGTCAAGGTTGGACTTTTACACATTGACTCCATTTTCTTTCATCAAAGTTTAACACCTTAAGAAGTCCAAAATGTGATAACGAAACGTCGTTTAATCCAATTAAAACCTGTCAGTAAAAACTGGTCCTTAATTTAATTATTTGAATATCATACATTAATTGATTTACTCTTTAATCAAATTAAGTTAAAAAGTAGTTTAATGAATTATTATGTTGATATATGGACATTTCATAACTTTGAATTATTTTAAAGTCTAAATTTGATATGTTCAAAATATTTTATTTTCTCATACCTCACAATATAATTTAAAATATTTCAATTGTGATTTTTTACGCCAGATAAAATCGTAATGTGTATAATAAAAGAAAACATCGATAAGTGTGATGTTCGCGAACGTAACCGGCCGATGGAGCTTTTCAAGCCTTTCAGCCTGAAGAGGGTGCAAAATAAGTACCGAAACGTAGTGTTGTTAAATGAAAATTTTAAAAGGAATTGTTTGGATAATGAAAAGATGTTAATTAGTCGTTAAATATATTTTATTATTAGAGAATGTAGATTTTCCCGGTGAATAAATAGTTCTGGGGTTTCTACCCAGGTTATATTGATTGTAAAATACGTTTCAAAGATTTGAAGACGATGGCGGAATAGCTTTCAAAACGTTGTTTTACAATCGATGAAAAGGTATCTTATAATTATAAGCAATATTAAAATATTATTGAATTACTATATATTACCGACATTAAATATCAAATAAAATCGTCGTTCCACGTATCGAATAACACTTTATGTGTATTTAAAATAAATTCTTTGTCCGTAAACCATTCAGTTTTCTTTGAATCGGAAGTTATGCTATTTCAACGAGTCATCCAGCGTCTGGTTGGTCACTTTTGATTTTATCTCACATTGTTTAGTCTCTTGTTACGCGAAATATCAATTTTATTCTTTCATTTTAAATAAACGCCGAGACGAATGGCGGTGTATATTTTTGCCGTGTCGGAATCATCAGGCGAGACGAGCAACGCTTTCCGGTAGAGCGATCGTGCTTCCGGTACACAGGACCACATGCTGACTCTCCAGCTCCGGAAACCAATCTTTCTCCTCACTCAGGGTCGTGCCAGGAAGGTTGCGAGCTGTTATTTCCATTTCTCAATAACAGATCCGGTGGCATATTACGTCAATGCCAAGAGGAACAGCTCAAGTCACTCCGCAGGCAGCATGAACAATAACCCTGCTGATTATTTCTGTGCCGATTCCCTTGTTTTCGCGAGACATCACGAATCGCCTCGATAATATTTTTCATAGAATAAACGTGGTATTAGGTTTCGTAGGTCGGCATTCGGAGTACAGTTATTTACTTATAAAAGAATAGAAACGCCATAGAGAGGATTATCTGTACAGAAGAACAAAGCAAGTGGAGAAAATCGATCTGACCGCTGCGAGTTTTATTGGACGGCCGTCACTCTGAAAGGCTTAGTTGCTAATTACGTCTGAGAGCCTGGGACGCCAATCGCCCCGCCAAGGAAGATTAACTGGCTGATTGTTCTCCCCTACAAAACTAACGGCTCTTGCAGTAAATGATCACTGGCTTTACTCCTTTCTGTTAAAAGAAGAAGTTTCGCTCTCAACGTACAGCAAGATGGCCCGGGAAAATGCAAGATCGGCCTTGAGTCCCAGCTGCTGACACTGAAGGTGGAGAAAACGATGCTCCGGGACTCATTTACAAGTCTGGGAGATAAGCTCCACGATTCCACGTGGTTATTCAGGAAGTGAGAAACTCTAGCCAGCGTGACTGATTGCTCATTGTCTTCTCAGATTCTCAAACATCGTAGCAACACACACACCCGAAGCTCAGCAAGCAACACGTGTCACGGCGGAAAGTCAATTAAAATACGATTACATAAATTACTGCAAATTATAAGTAATGCATGTGTTGAAAAAGTGACAAAATGACATAAAGAACTATTATTACAGAAAAATTGAGGTAATACTGGGTCAAATAGAAGGAATACTGAAATTAATTAAAGATAAAGATCTAGAAAGGTTGGGAAAATTAAATGAGAATAAATGGACTATTTTCCTTACAATATATATTTTTTCACTATATCAATCATTTTATAAATGCTTATTGAAAATGTATAGATTGAAAAAACAACTACCCTCTTTGACTATTATTCCTCAGTCTAAATCAGACTGTAATGTCATGTAAATAATTCAATTTAATGATATAAAAATTAAATCCAGAGACTAAATCCAAGAATCGATCAAGAAGACAGTTTTTAGAGGATATCTGAGTTCCTGATTTCTTTGCAGTATGCTGGAGATAATTAAGAAAGCACACTTTGGTCATTTTTCTAATGGAAACGATGGGCGAAATATCTTCATATAAACTGGAATTTTAAGAACAGTAGAGAAAATTCGTTGTTCCTTAAGAGCTATAATAGTTACCTTAGATCTCTACAATTGCATCCAATCATTGAATTTATTCCTGATTTGTCCATTTCGGAGAAAGACACTGGCAAAGCAGCAGATGGATGCCTCAGCTTAGTGATATTTCATTGATCTTGAGTTTTATATATTTGGTGTTAGGTAATTTTTAGTAGACAATTTATTTGACGTCTTCAGTTCATTCATAGGATTTTGTTCATGCGATGGGTATTTTGTATTGAAATATTTTTCGAAGAAATTTATTTGTACCAATACAAATGTCATAATAAAAAGTAGTTTTGGAGACGAAGAAAATAATTATGTAAACGAAAATATAAGAACCTGCAATGTTTTCATTCACCAGAGTTTTCTTCCTATTTCCTGTAATTTTAGATGTCGTTGTTGTTGTATTTAGCCTTTACACTGGTCTGATGAACGCCAAAAAATTTTTAGTTGCTGTAATTATTTTGAGACATTACCAAAATATTTTACGGTGAGAGTGAGATAAAGGAAAGTTGTACTCGTACATGTTTTAAAACCATTAGTTTAGATGTAGGCGATTTTTCTAGAAAACTGAACACTGCACGGGAAAGGGATTTGAGGGCTGGAAGATTGAACGATGTTGAGTCTTGGGTTTTTAGCCTGCACACGTGTGGTCAGGCTTGAATGAAAATCAAGCTAGCAGGAGCCGCGAAATGGTAAACAATTTCCAAATCTTCAACTCTATACTTTTGTACATAAATTTAATGGCATATCACCCTCAACTTGTAGAGACTTCTCAGGCGGTGAACCAAGATTCGTAAATAATAGTAATGGGCCACAAAATTAAAATGAAATACCCTTGATTAAATAAAATTGTTATTGAATAAAATATAGGTTATAAAAAAACATTACAACGTTTTTCCGTGGACGAGAATTCAGTGCGTTTCCTGGCAATTTATGTCTTTTTAAAGTCAGTTCTTTGATTTTTTTTATAATTTGAATTGCACGGTTTCTTAGCTATGACGTTTCTTAAACCTTTAACTTATACACAAAGAGGTCTTGACGTGCGTTAGTGGACAACTCATGCTTTACGGTAACGCATTTAAAAGCACATGCTTTAAAGGACATAAAGCGTTTCCGGAAACAGCCATGGAAGCCAAGGGCATCGATTGCATTTCAGTGAGGTCAGTCACGTCAAGAAAACATTATCGTACATAAACATAATATAAAAGTATGAAAAAGGAGAAAATACTAACCGCTATTAGAGATTACGTAAGCCTAAAATACTTCTGAGCGTATAATGTATATCGAGCGAGTGGAGATAAAAAAAACTTGTGTGTTGGCCATGAAACTTTCTCCGGTGCGGTTTATGAATAACCAGTAGACTTGGAACCTTCCTACTCGTCGCTGTTTGTCCTCCCTACTAAAACTGTTTCGAGTTCTTGGCCTCCATAACAATCATAATAATCTCTAAGTGTCTTAAGGTAGACCAAGGGAAAATAAATTAGTACTAGTAACAACAAAATCTGGCAACGAATGATATTAACTGCGGTAATGGCGTTTTTTTTCTCAAAGAGAGTGTGTCCTTTTCTGCTTTATAAGAGTTTCAAGACGTTGCAACGTCTGTAATATAACTCTAAATGAAGGCTGAACGAAAGTTTTGCGAGAAAGCTTGAGTTTTTTGATAATGCTATTTGGTGTCACGCGTTCGTCTGAGATTGTTGGTCCTCAGGGAGCCGTAAACAAGAAAAGTAGGGATCCTTTGAAGGAGAATCTAGCACTGACTCTTCAATCGATGCTGGTTCGGAACGTAGCAAGGAAATGAGATGTGACGATTATCTTGAAGGTTTGTATAGATGAAAGAAAAGCCAGGGAGGTTTTGGTAGTGTGGGTCTGATCAGATAAGAATCGGAAGGTTGGGGGTTTTACCAGTTAAAACACAGATATGTACTTTTAGATGTGTGTATAATTACAGTCGATATTACACACAGTTAGAAGTAGGAAATGAAATGAAGGCTGTTAGACTAGGATCTAACAGGCAGATGGAAAGGTAGCCTGCGGCCAAGCTGTACGTCATCGACTTCGCCTCGAGTAAGAGACTTTTAAAGATGTGCGGCGGATGTCATTGCCCTAATATGTATGACCGCTAATATGTCAGAATTCGTCAGCATTTCTGCGCTACTGCCGGGTTTGTTCACCTCTATTGCAAGCGTCTTAAGGAATGAAATCCATCCACCAAGGCAAATAACCAATGTTATAGCGACGAAAACGAGAATTCGTTGCATTGGTATTATTTTGTAAGAATAGTGCGCTTCATGATTTCATCTTGGAACAGATTAACAGCGAACAGCGACAAGACGGTTCCAGTTCATCGTCTATTGGAGGGGAGAAAACAAGAAAAAAGGAGGATGATGACGATCCGCTTCGTATTAGACAGAAATATTAAATGGTAACATCAGGATTTTTCTCAAAATTTGCACTGATGTGAGCGATTCTACCTACATAATTGAAAAATATCCGTGATTAAAGTAACAAGTTTGGGCGGAATATCGAGGTATGGCAGCATGGTAAATATGGAAACTATATCAGGGTTAACCTCAGACAAATACATATTCGTACAGGATGAATGACGTAAACCGAACTAAAAATATGTTCGTCATAGTTCAGTAGGAATCAGACAACTCCAAACTGACAGTGAACACAAAAAAGGGCTGAATGAATCGATTCATTTTCCAAAGCGTGACGAATTGGCAGACGTCTAGACGTATCGTTTGACCCAGACAATATGGATTTTTAATAACAAGGTACTCAAGACTTTTTGAATGAAATATTTCACGTATCGCAGTGAAGGATTCTCTTACCACTCTGAAATCCTATCGGATTGTTCGTGGAAGTCTGGCCCATTTTACAGTACACGTATGCCATATGGACCATTGACGTCACGGACTCATTCGTTACTCAGCTCCTTCACGAAGTCCGTTAGACACCTTCACTACTGTCTGAAACTAGTTTTTTTAAAACTCGTGACGCGAATAGACAGGTATTTGGGTTACAAGCAGTGTGAAACTACGAGAACACCCTCCTGAAGTGGCCAGTCCATGAACCAGACTTCGGCTCATGGAAGTAGCATTGTTATGAATATATCCATAGCACTACTTAGTAAATAATGTGGAACAGTGAAACATTTTTCTTTCTAGTGTATATAAGAACAATCTCTGGAATTCACTGCAGTAAATATTATTGTATTCAAAGAGAGAAAAATTGCTTCCAATTATGTATTAGTATCCTCCTCATTCACTTGCACACAAGTAATATAAGCCAACTGTTATTAATCTAAGACAGTGCCGTCATTTAGCTTGATTATTTAATTTAGTACGGATGATATTTCTAAAGAAAGTGTTATTAATTCTAGGACAATGCAGCTATCCGTAGTAAATAATTCAAATTTTATTTTCACTCTTGACTTGAACCTTGAGAAACGAAAAAACCAAAACTTTATCAGCATTGAAATTTGTTTATTCGTTTTATACTTTATTCTGTTCCTACTATTCGACAGCCATTAATTTCCAACGATAATCACAAATATCTCAAAAGGCTAAGGTGTAGACTTTCAACGTCACTATTTATTTTTCAAAATTATTTTATGAGCCGAAATGCATAAAATGAATACCATTGGCATGTTAAGTATGAATTACATTTTCTGAGCAGGGACTAAAATAAAAGTTATATATATATATATATACTCAATGAATTATAAATTAATAAAATATGAAATAATAACATTAAAAAATTTGGAGGATCAGTAGTTCCTTTTCGGAGCCTCTTCAGGTGCAAATATAAAAAAGTCTGAACATATCAATACATAATAAAAATTTTGTGGACAATATTTCTAGAAGTGTGTGCTTTACCTACCTAACCTTAACAACGATACGCCGTGATAATTTTACTTTATTCATATGCTCCATTTTATTAAATATACTTCTGACAATTTTTTCTAGTTCATTCATTTACAACGTATGGAAATAGCTTTGTCTACATTTGAACACAAAAAAAGATTTCACTCAAAATCAAAAACTTAAATCCTAGGTGACTGACATTATAAGATAGAAAATTTAATCTTCCAAAATCGTTTCAGGATCACAAAACTCATTTAGCATGCAGAAATTGCCTATATTATTAGTATCCGGGTTCAAGTATCATTTAATAAAAAGTTCAGGGTAAAATTAGAAGGAAAAATATAGAACTTAAAAAAATTGCTAAGTAGATAAGATCATCATAAAATAGAAAAAAGTGGATACGCGACTAATTACTTTAAAAGTACTTATCTGCGCCATAAATTACATTACTTTCGTAAAAGGCAAACAAAAAAATAAATATATAGTATGGGTAATTATCATAAACATTTAATAAATTATACGACTAATTTTTATATTTAACTGACTTCAATGAATTATAAATATGTTAGAAATATATTAATACAATAAAAAATTAGAATATATTAATAAATAAAACTTGGAACATCATATAAATTGATTGTATAGTCTTACCTTTTTTTGGGAAAACAGTAAATATGCATTACCGACTATTTGAAAATGAAGGTATTTGTGATATTTTTAAATCTTTTAACAATGTAATGAGTCAAAAATATTAAGGACAATATTAACTAATTTAGATAATTATCATTGTATTTATAGAATTATTTAGATCTGTCAAACAAAACGCTCTTTAAAAATCTAATTAATAAACATAAAAATAATTTGAAATTTTCTTCAAAATTATTAACTCGTGTCTAAACATTTTACAGAACCATTTTTTTCGATTTACAAAAGCAAATGTAAATATTATTCAAGATTCCACATTAAATCCAATAGATCGGGCATTAATATGAAAAATTATTGTAAGAATTACAATAGAAAACATGACTACTTGTTATTGTAAATTATTTTTATCATTAGCTGCAAATATATTTCCAATGCTAATATTATATTTCACCAATACGCTTAATAGCATTGTGTTTGTCTGCAATGTGAAATTTAGAAATTTTCCCCCCAAAATTTTGATTATGCATTAATTTGTAAGTAATGTTCAACTGATCTAAAATATTGTTCTTTTTAACTTTTTAGAAATTCAGACTTGTAAATGTTTCCTTTTTGCACCTGAAGAGGTTCTATGAAAGGAAGGATACGATTATTAAATTGCAATGTTCTAATTAATTTTATTAAAATATATTTCAGGTAAATTTGTCGTGTTTATTTATTTATAATTCATAAATGTAACAATTATATGGGTAATTATAATAGGGAGTGCCTAGTTATATTTGTTAATATTTTAATTATTTCTTTTATTAAAATTTATTTAACAAAAATTGCTTTGTTTATTATTATTATTTTTTAATTACATGACATTTTTCTCCTTGCCTTTTCGGCTACATTGTGAGAAATGCACCCGCTATTAGAAATTTCTTCTCAAATTTTATCATTTATTAGACCCAGAGTTCGGGGTTCGATTCCTGACAAGGGCTTGGGTGTTTTCTGCGCGTCTTTGTTTTCCCAAGTCGAGTAACCATTACAATGAAGATCAGATCCCCGAAAATGGTAAAGTGGTCGCTAATGACCTTAGCTGGATTATATAAATAAATACTATTTTTTTATCTTACACTTGTGAAATTCATCAATACCAAATTTTTTATGACAGTTAATGAGGTTCTAAAGCGGAAACAAATTGTCGCATGATTTTGTATTAAATATTTCAGGCAGCCACGTATCGTGAATTTAACAGTCAGATAATTATAACTATTAACTAAAATCAATTTTGAAACGGCTGAGACGCGAGAACACGGCGAGTGATAAAGAATTGGTCGGGAAACTGCTTCCTGGATTTCGTTGGTGGTGAGCCACAAGTTGACAGTGTCTGAGAAATTTAGATGTCTGGAAGGCGACAGTCAAGGTCCTCCGATAACCGACAGGACAATAATCGGTAACATTCTCTGCTTTTCCTTGACTGATCTACATCACAATATTAATTCACGAAAAGTAATCAGGAGTAAAATATCATTTCATTCAGTCATCTCATTTCCTCGTCACTCGTATAACCATTATTTATTTTCCGCTACAACGAATTCCGTAACACATTTTTGCTGGTGTTTCATTTTTACTTTTGTCCGTTTTTTAATTTTTTTTTGTTCAGGTCTAGTGCCTTGAGCTTTCCTTTTTGGATAACAGTATACACATACTTTACTTTGTAAGGAATCCTGAAATTAAACATCTGCTGTTAAGAATTAAATTAATTTCAAGCTGAGATTTTAGTTGGTGTCGTAGCAATGCTACAAACCCCGGAAGACGGGCTTAAATCTGATTTCCACATATATAATTCCATACAAGGTAGCTCAATCGAGGACCCAGTTTGCATTGAAGCCCCAACCAGGGAGGATTAGAAAGCTGGAATTAAGGACGTGACGTCCTTGGCAATGGACGCTAACTTCCCGGAATCCTGCGTGCGAAAATTCTCGTCCGTGTCCTTGAAATATGCACCACTTTTTGTCCCTAACGGGGACGGGAAAAAATTGGAATGTACGCATAGTTGGTTTCGCGAGGATATAAGTGGATGAACGCGTAGCTTCTGCCAAGCAGATAATTTTAGCGCAATGTGTCATTTGCGTTGCACACGAATTCCGCTGCTTTCGTAGGAGGAGGCGATATCAACATCAGAAACGTCTTGGAATCCAGGAAAATTTTAAAAAATGTCCATTTACTGTGGTCTACATGGTATATATATCAGTCTAAGGACGGTAGATCCTATGAGAAACACAGTGAAGCCTTCTCTTTTCCGGTGTAATTTGAGAATCGATTTTTGATGAGGCTAATTCACAACTTAATGTGGGACCGTAAGAAACTCATGTTTACTTACATTCATGTTCCTAGAGAAAGCTGAAAGTCTTAAAACCATTCTGTCCTGCTTTTCAAAAATATTTAGAAGTTCGGGAATTCAAAAAGTTATAGATACTCTTACCAACACAAACACGACTAATAATTTTTTCGACTGCAATGTGTGTGAAATAAACACAAAATTTATGTTTCATATTTATATTCAACCTGATTAAGTTCCAAAGAACGAAACGAGCTATCTTTATTATGTTCTATTTCAAAAGTTATATTAATTTATTTCAATGAATTCGGATTATAAGATTTAGTTTTACGTCTGATATAAGTAAATAATTAATTCGGACTTCACTTTTAATATAATCAAAAAAAAACAACGTTTCGGTGCGTATTTGTATCTTCTTCAGGTTTTTATTCCGCGGAGAAATAGTTATGGGCTACGTGCTAATAAAGTAAACATAATTTTAGAAATTGTGTAACTTTTGATACTATCTCGGTTCTAAGTACATTTTGTTGAATTGTTGTAAAAATGTTGTACATCACTATTTCTCCACAGAATTTAAATCCTGAAGAAGGTAAAAATATGTACCGGAACGAGGCTTTAAAACAACCGTTGCCGCTTTGGTAATTTAGCAAATAAAATCAAACATTTGTTCAATTTGTATTATAAATGCTAAATACAATTAGTATTTCTAACGAATTGTGTGACTTCTAACCTTATTAAATTGTATATTCTTAATACTAAAACGCCAGTTTCCTTTTTAAAAAAAGTATGTTAAATTTAATGAAAAATTAAACTTTTTACATTAATTATAATAAACTTGACTAATTTTGAACAGTATATTTTCAAATAAACTCCGGAACACATATATCTAGAATTTTCTGAGTAGTAATGTGCTAGATTAAATTCTATTCGTTATAGAATGGGAAACAGTTGCAGAAAAGTTGTGGGAATTCCAGACTTTCTATTCATAGTAACGGCTTTTTGAATGGCTACCTTAAATTGTGATTCTACATTGATTATTCTACAGCCTATTAAATATGCAATATTTCCACTTAATAAAAGGAGCAATGGTATTTCAATAAATGGACGAAAATACTTGTTTATCAAATTTCTTTAGAACATAGATAGCTATCATGTCAGTATCGTGTGTCAGTGGTCGGGAATCTGTTAGAATAATACTCACCGAAAATCCGTTTGTGTTTGCGTAATGTGCCATGTTCAACGTATTTTAAGCGTAAAGATTGCCCTCTGTTGAGACTGTTGCCAGACTACGGATACAGGTATTGTTATTTTCGCCACATATACTAAATACTACGGCTATTTGATGCGCGTGTATTGAATGCGTTGCTCCTAGGAAGATATTGTGACTAAGCTTACGGATCTTATTATATTGGTAAAGAAATTTTTATATCCCTATCATTAATTTTTATTACTATTATTATCCTTTAAAAAATTTATCTTTCTAATTTTAGTAACCTAAACTACCATGTGACATGTCAAATACAAATTTCTGTTTATAATTTTTTCTTCTTCAGTTTTTTATCGTCTGCATTTCTTCAGTAAAATGCACGGGTGTTACGACTCCGGATAAATGGCCCATTAGTTCTCACCACTGCAAATCAAGACCTGGACTACTTCTAGGTAACGACTGCTTTTACTTTTACACGCTATTTATACTGCTCCTGACGTCTCTGCAAGGCTATAATCATTTATCATCCAAAACTAAAAAAAAAGGTTTCAACTAACTCTAAATAGCCAGCAATTCATGTCAAATTGTATTATTACTCAAATGGTATCATTCTTAATGAAGAACTCAACGTTATGAGTTTCATAAACTTAGTAACTTTCCATCCTCTCTCTGGACAATAGTTCTCACCCGCCCCCTGGCGACACTTCACTGCCAGCCTTAAATCGTAATAATGAACGACCAAAAATTCAAGTGTGACTTTTTACAAATTGAAATAACATATTAGGACAACAAAATGTCGAAATTATTCATTGAAGGCCACAATTACCCCGTGAAGGGTGATCCAGTAAACTGTGAGTCTCATTTCAGGTCTACACAATGGACCGTCAGGACTAGTAATAATTTTTAACTCGAACATAAAGGACCTCAGTCTCGAAACCACCTGCTACAATAGTATTTTCGTATCTTATAAATAATAATGATTTATTTATCGGATAGACAAAAGCATGGCTGTTTCAATGCACCTCTCATCCTCCTTGTTGCGTTTCTGGCATATAATACAAATTATTAAAAAATATTTGTAGATCAATCCTTCAGTCGTTTCAAGATCCTCGAATTGTTCAGCGACGACCAGCTCCTTTGTGATTACAGTCATGTATTCACAACAAACTCAGATGTGCATAGCTTTTATACCAAAAATAAAAATAATTTACTCAAAAAAAGGGAGTTCTCATTAGAATGCTATTAGCATATTTAATAAACTTCCAGCCTTCATTAAACAGTTAAAAATAAATACAAACAAGTTACATGAACTAACTTTTTATTTAGCCATTCATGGAGTTGAGTCTATCTTAGTATTGACCTTACCATAGACACAGTTCATTGTTGAGACACTAATTTATTAGTATAAGATATTAGAAATATTTATGTATAAGGTGCAAATTATATATCTTGACTTTTCTAAAGTACTTAAGCTTTATATTATTGTAAGTTAAACATAACCATATGAATGTAAATAGAGTTAATAGTAATTAAGCAATCATAAAAAATTATGTACAATCTCTGTGTCGTTCCACATCCCTTCTCTATGGGATCAGTGGAATAAGATTTAATACTAATACTATCAAATAATTAGTTATTAAATCGGTAATAAGAACTGTGATATTTGTTTTTGAAAATTATTTACACCATATAAGTAATTTCGTGTCGCCTAAAATCTTTGAGCTCATCCTCTCTCCTGATTTGCTTCTTTTCTGCTTATCGAAAGTGATTTTCACCTTACGCTAATCTTGAAAACATACCTCATTAACACACGATAGACGAGGAATAATTAAGGCCAAAGAAGTCGAGATGGTTGGACACTGCCAAGTGTTAATCACGCTCTTTAATTGATTGAACAGTGTTATTGGAAATAGTCTTCCACGGGATGGAATCCGCAGAATGTAACCAATGTGTTTTTCCTCGTAGACTTGCTTCGTGAGAGACACGCACTTGAAAATACCTGGAGCCTGCTGGAACAGAAATTTCTCCGTGCAGCAGGACAGCAGCTGGCTGTAACAGTGCAACCACCTCGCGAGTGGAATTTCCTCTCCTCACTGCACAACTTTATTTTTTTTATTTGCACTTTATTTTTCACCGTCTGGAACGTCCGGCTGAGAACCGGTCCAGGTAAATATAATACCTTTTTAGCGTATTTTTAACCAGCGCGTCAAGCATATTCCATTCTTTTTCTTTTCTACGTGAAGCATATCTGACGATGCAACCATATCTGTTCCTGAACCAAATAATTTCCTTTGCCTAATAACCCATTGCGTCACATCCTTAGCCACATGAATAAAATAGTTTCTCGCTTCATTACGCCACTGATGTATGCTATTTAACAAAACACGATTCATCAATTTATCTACAATTAAGGAAAACTCGCACTGGAACCACCAGAAAATAATTTATTGGAAAGGTTCAACCAAGTTTAGAAACTTGAATGTGTATGAAAGCCAAAATTGAACAAAATAAAATTTAAAACTCGACAGTCGATATTTGTAAAAAAGAGTTTTCGATCTAACATTAACATTCTGCACGAATAATACTCCATAACTCTCATAGAGAAATTAATTATAATTTTACCAATAATCTAGACGTTCTTAAAAAGATTTGATATCTGACATTTTGAACAATATTTATTTATTACACTTAGATTTAGTGATTTCAGATCCAACCACAACAGAGTTATAAAGAATAATACAGTTAATGACTTAATTATTTTTACCACACTATGGTGCTTCGTATTCTTAACCAATACATATATTTAGAAAGTTCCATATTTCTGTTATTTATAAGTCTAATCCTTCATGTTCTGGTTTTATTTAAGAACACATAGATGCTGGCAATCTTTTCACCTCTACTAATGTAGTTTACAACATTAATTGTTCATAATGTAGTTTGTGCTACAAAAGATAAATTTAATCACAGTTTTGATTCTGAATACACCACAATATTAGTCAGGGAACATCATCATAGTAAAAAATAATTTATGTCGTTATTTAACTTGACATCGAAAAATCTCAAAATAGTATACGTTATTTAAACTCTTTGGTGTTTCTGTATTTAACCTTCGTTTCTGCTTTACTTATCACTCTATTTTCAATTTCTGTTAGAAAAAGAAGAGAAGTAGGCGTCCAGTTATATGAATTTTTTTTCTTTATAATTAATGTTGGCTTGAATGTTAAGGCTGTATAATTAATATTTACTTGAATTGTTTTTATTAGTTATACAAGTAATCATAGGTTAAAAAATGAAATGTTTTCTTAATCGGTTGTCTGTAAGAAATAGAATCAGATAAAAAGAATGCATTTCTGGGGAATTTCTTCAATTAATAATTCTAATATTCGGATTACAGTATAAAATTTACATCCTGATACTTTAGTAAAATAGTTCGGTTGACAATTTTGTCATTTTACCAAGAACATAAACACGTCGCGTTTCACATTTTATTGCAAGAGCCAAAATTCTATAATAAATTGAATTAAGGGATCAGACGTATGTTGTCCTTTCTTGTATAAGTTTCAAAGAATTTAAATTGAAAGAGCTTATTTCGTCATCGTAATGTCATCAGAATAAAGTTACAAGAAGATTGGAAATACACGAACTGACTAAGTAGTTCTCTGGAATCCAAACATATTACAAACCAAGAGGACAGAATAAAGAAATAAGGGAATTATCGCATAGCACAGATAGACGTAGCATTTACGATACAATAATTAATTTAATCACCCCTTCGTAAACCTTACAAACTTGAATGATTCAATGCCATATTCTTTCGTACACACAGGTTTGAACCTATTTAACATTTACTTAATACGTTTTGGGAAACTTAAATATTTGATTATTGTTTTGGTCAGATCAGGATCATCTTTAATTTATTTATATTACGTTCCCCTGGTTCGATGACTGTTTTAACCTTCAATTCGCCAACACGTGGAAATGAAGTATTATGAAACATTGCAAAAGGTTTTATTTATCTTGAAATAAGCACCTACAGGAGGAAAGAAAAAAGTGCAGTGTAAAAACTTTTCCTTTTCCAGAGAGTGACTGACGTTTATGTAATAGACGATAAACTGAAAGAGAATTTTCCTGAAGTTGTTCTGCAAATAACTACAGCAACTTTAGACGACTGCAGAAAGACGGGGACATTCGTGTCAGTTTAGTTCATTTCCTGATTTAAAGGTCTATGGTCGCGAAGGTGGCCAAGTGGAAACAGTAAAAGTGACAAGGTCCGCAGGGCAGGCAGGGGGAAACTACTTTCCTGCACCACTTCATATCGTTAAAGAGAAACGGAAAGGTACTCAGCCACATACCACTCAACAGAAATATCAAACACCCTTTCACTAGTGATACGGCAACAAAATTTATATATAGCAATCTCCCATGAGGAAGTTTAAACGTTTTGTTTGACGTCGTCCTACTTCAAAGTCGTACTAAAAAACAGTCACCTACTGTTATTAATAAAATAATAATATGAATACGAATAAAATAGTATTTTTACTGTACGTGGCTTAGAATCGCTATATCAAATTGTCATCCGCCATATAGACAAAAGGGGCTGTTTGTGAAAGTTGATTTTAACTTTTTTTGACAGCGCATTTGATCACATTACAGAAAACCGTTAAAGGGCTTCACTATTTTTGAGGATAAGCTTAACTGACATCGATTTTTTTAAATTAAAATTCAAGATAGTAACAAAAAAGGAAGCTGACTTATTTTTGACCAATTTTTATTGAACTGTTTAATAGATGACCAAAGCTTTAAGCAAGACAATTGGCATTTACTCTTCATCAAAGATGAAAGCTATATGTTCCCATTATAACCAGTTAAACCAATAAGTTAATTTACAGATGGTGGTCTATCATCGAATAGAAAATGGAAAAATGAATTAAGTGACGTACTAAAGAAAAGTAGACAAAGGAGGAAGATTGTTGAGCCAATGGCCAAGTGAGAATAACTATTTCAATGCCAACATTCTCTCTTACAGATAATTTTACTTAAGTTTTGAGAAATTTATTTATCCGATCGGTAACTGCGTTATATACTGCAGATATGATGTCATTCTTTAACTGGAATGATTAACGTATGTGACCTTTCTTGTGTCCAATATTCTTTTTTTTGGGGGTGGGGGGTTATTCAATATCTCAAGGATTTAATATATCTGGCCTGTTAAAATAAGCTGCGTCCTTAGGCGTTCCTTATCATTCATTCGATTGCCATAATTTTGTTTTGTTTAGCGATGATCACCCCAAAGAAGGTTTACGTCGATCTTTGGAAGATTTAACGTATTTTCTTCCCCTCTTTAAGGCCAAAAAAGGTCCTATAATAAAGACATATAGAACTTGCAACACGATAAATTATGACCTCACGTCAAACGAGATTATTAAATTAAGCGTGAAATAATTATTAAATTTAATCAAGAAACTTTTAAACTAGTTAATAACATTATTATCGCAATGAAAATGATTCAGGATTGCGACTCTGGCGCCCGATACTTTTTTTTCTCTAACTAAACGCCGCTTATCCGATAAGACATTCGCGACAAAAATTAACGATTATCAATAAAATGTTATTTTATATTTACAGTTATATAACCATAAGTAATGATACTTTTTTATCAGTTCATTAATATATCCAAGAGTTTTATAAGTCGCAGTGCAGATTGATAAAGACCAGGGTCACAATTTTTCGTATCTATCCACATTATTTCATGGTAATCAGACCCAGGATATTTTGCATGTATCTCCTCCTTGTAAATATAATTGTCTGTTTCAGTGTATTTTTGTGTATCTATGTTCCACATATCTAAACGAGTGGAGCAATTTTAACCAAATTTTTGTACACGCATTCCTTGCGACCCGGAAATAAGCAAGGACTGTAGGGATAAAACACTACTGGGGCAAATATTTGCATGCCAATAAATAGTGAAATTAACAGTTTCTTTCAGGGTATTGTTCATTTTTAGACATCTTTTTAAAGATTCTGTGCTTATTTAAGGTACCAGGAGATTTTATGACTCGATT
Organism: Eucriotettix oculatus; assembly: GCA_034510155.1. Taxonomy (NCBI): domain Eukaryota; kingdom Metazoa; phylum Arthropoda; class Insecta; order Orthoptera; family Tetrigidae; genus Eucriotettix; species Eucriotettix oculatus. Next base: position 23,616,294 of record CM067382.1, on the reverse strand, counting down.
TAAGAGTCAATCATGGCGGTGGTTATGATGATTAAAGTAGGGGGCGTGAAAATATAAGTTTTAAAATTTGTGACGCCCTCGCTGAGTGTTTAATCACGTGGTGCCAAAGAGATTACTGTCGTACTGTACTGGAGCGGGGTAAAATAAATAAATTTCTGGGCATAGCCGTGCACGTCCACCCAGCTAGTAATTTATAAAATTAACATAAGAAGAGCAACTACCTAAACACTATAACGATGTAACGATTCTCAAACAAATGGATCAGGCCATGTACTGTTGGGAAAGGTGTGGAGGCGAATGTATTATTCTAAGAAATTTATTTTAGGCCGAGAACTATAAGATGCGTGTGGACACAAGGAACAGTTTGCAGGACGTGAGTACTTTGCGTCGAGTAAATATATCCACGGCTCCATTTCTCAGCACAACTGGCGTGGATTACCGTTGGAGTCATGGGACGTTCCCATGATGCTGGCGGAATTGTCTATTGTTCAGCCAACATCCTGGACAGACTCTCCATCGCCGCTTCGTTATTTCTTGTTGAAACACGTCCGTGAGGGACAGTTATTCGTTTCGGTTCTACGAAATCTCATTGAATCAGTTGCCTAAGTTAAATATTTATACGGCTCCACCAAGCTTAACACTATTCCCGAGTAATTTCTGAAATATCTCTTTATCAAACCTCTTGTGTAACAATACTAGTTATAAATTGAAATGAATGTCCTCAATTTCGTCACATTCACGTGTAACTAATTACTGATTTTAAAGTGTGCCACACTGAAGTAATGAATGAGTTGTGCAGGTGCCGAGGGACGTGAGGCCATGATCGTATGCGGGTATTCCTCTTCACGGATTCATCACAAGTTCACATTTACATCTGAGTCTCCTGTCTAATTGTGAGTTGCGTAAACTTCAAACAACGCGTCGTTATCTTTACCTATGAATACACAACTTTCGCGAGGTAAACCGTAGGCCCTATACTTTGCAGAATTTCAGGTCAAGAGTTTGTGTTCACGAGGAAAGATAGTCGAGTTATTGACTACCGATATCTGGTATCTGTAGACTTTAGATTAATAACACTTGCGAATTAGATGTGAAGAGGGATTCTATTAAAACTACAGTGGATTTCGTAAGCTACACAATGCTAAATATGCCATTGATGAATATTGCACTTATGCGTAGGACTGTTGAAATGGAAAAGTATGGAAACAATGATAAAGCAGCGTCAGAATAATAGAATAAGTGATATATTTTCTCATTTTTTTCTATATACATAAGGATAAAAAACAGGCCTACGTTCATAACATTTATAGATCTAGAAAAAGCCTTAGATAATGTGAACTGGAACACATTATAAAGTATTTTGAAGAGGACAGGAATAAAATGTCGAGAAAGAAGACAGGAGACAGTCAACAGTAATTAGAATTGAAGGGGAAGAAAAGAATGCAGAAATGAAGGATGGAGTAAGACAAGGATGCAGTCCGTCGCCCATGCTGTTCAACTAATATATAGGACAGGCAATTAAGAAAAATAAAACGGAAAATTGAAAAGGAATTATACTGCAAGGAGAAGAAATAAAAACCCTACGGTTTGCCGATGATATTGTAGTATTAGGGGAGTCAGAAGACTTGGCAACCATAATAAATGTCATGAAAAGAGTCCTGGAGAAAGAGTTCAATATGAGGATTAATAGAGGGAAAACCAAGGTAATGGAGTGTAGTTTGGGAAACAGTGGAATAACAAAGGGTGTTAGATTGGGAAGGGATATTTTGACGGAAGTTAAGGAATTCTGCTACTTGGGAAGCGTAATAACTAGGGATTGTAGAAGTATAGTAGACATGAAGGACAGGTAAGGAGGGCTTCGCAAAAAAGAGTAATATAAGAGTGAATATTAGTAAATCGTTGCTAAAAACGTTCGTTTGGAGTGTGAGATTATATGGGTGCGAAAGTTGTAGAAAGGAAAAGAACATAAGCCTTGAAATGTGGTGCTATAAGAGAATGATGAAACTCATATGGGTAGATAGTTCTAAGCAAAATAGGGGAAGGGCGAACAATATGGAGGATTTTGACCTAGAGAAAGGATAGATTAACAGGCCACGTTTTAAGACAACAGGGTCTTGTAAAATTAGCATTAGAGGTAAGTGTGTGGGGCAAGAACAGAAGTGGGAGGCCAAGGATGGAATACGCTGAGCATATTTTATGAAATAAAAAGGCTTGCGCAAGATAGGTTAGCATGGAGAGATGCATCTGACTAGTCTTAGGACTGAATACCACAACAACAACATATAAGTTGTTAATCTTTGATTCCTGTCTGATGTTTTAATATATTGTACTGGTTTTTATGTAACACTAACTGGGTGCCCGGCGATACCGGGATAGATGCTTAAATATAACTAACCTTTTACTTACGTTATGATAATATTTGTTTTTCGCGGTCGTCGTCGCCGCGCACGCACACACGCTAACTACGTAAGTTATACGTGACATTAGGGTCAACACCGTGAAAGTAATTGACCCCGAAAAGTATTTATACCACTGAAATATCGGCCGATTTTGCATATTCAAAATTTTCCGTGCTTCTAGCCCCGCCACAACGGATGGTAGCCGTGTTTTACCCTGGCAGTGCTGATTTTGGTTTCGCACAGAACATACGTGCAAAATTTGGTCGTAAATGCACCATGCGTTTAGATTTATAATATACATACAAACACACGTACGAAATTTGGAGATTTTTTACACATAAACAATTAATTTCATTTATAAAAGTATCTATGTTGTTTGTTGCGAAATAACTTGTAAATTTAACGAACATTTTATTTAGGTAACATTTTAAGTACAATTATATGTGAATAATGTTTGTTTCTCGAGTGCGGCACACATAAATATATCGTTATATTGGCTACTTTGTATTCCAATGTCATTGGTATTTCACGTAGGTTTATCTGTCAATAATGGGAAGGTGACAGCTACACATAAAAAAGAACTGTCAATATTTGTGTTCAGAAAATAACGTAATTGAAATGACATAACTTTTAGTATATTGCCAAAGCTCTGACTATAAATCGAAGAAATGGACAGCCAAAATCAAACAAATATTTAAATAAACTGTAATTAAAAATGGAACATGTTTCGGTTTTGCGGCGAAGCCTTATGTAAAGAAAAAAGTATAACTGGGCATAAAAATCTAATCGACTGCAATCTGGGCTTGTACCCACTTTAACATGGACCTTTATTACGATGATTTAGTTGTGTAAAAACTATTATGCAATGTATTATGTACATTATAAAATATATTGTACGTCAACACAATCATTTGTAAAAGTTAAAAATGATAACTAGATGCTGCGGTAAAAAGTCCTTGCCGCAGTCTATACAACAGTTCGTAATAGTATAGTGAATGTTTTTAAGAATGACGGTAGTGTTACGCCAGCTTCCCTCCAAGGAAGAATTTACTACAACTTAACTGTTTTCTTACGGCGTATCTAACACGACTTTCTTCTTAATATAGCAATAAACTTTGAACTGGTAAAACAAGGTTTTAAATCGTAATATAACTATTGATGTTGCAGTTTGTTTACAGATACGGGTCATCAGATTTACATTTCATAGCACAGTTGAATTCTCAATTTAGTCCTGTAATATATAATTCTACTTCAATCTTAGATTAAAAATTAAATTACTTTTATACTTTTTCCTTAATTTAAAGCAGCTATTTCCATGATTCGAGTTTATGTTGGGAAATATTATTAAAATGAATTATCGAAAAAAGTAAAAAGGTCGCGTCACACTACTTTTAAGATAAGTATTCTCCTTTATTTCCGTAGAATACATAAACACCGCTTACCGTTAAACATTGAGCGGTTTGGTACAAAACAAAAGAATTAAAAATTAATTCGATTGATTTCAGTAGAATATATACTGTATATATGTACTGAACAAATTTGTTTATATTTTAAATTTTGATACTTATAAGTTATGCACTAATTGTCAGATAAGTAAACAATTATGTTTTGAGAAGTTAATGGTAATAGGGTTATTTCTAGAATATAAATAATACATAAATTTTTTATTATTAAGTTACTTGGCAATTTGGAAAACTTTATTTCCTCATCCCATCAAAAAATGACAAAGATATACTATACTTCAAGGCACTTTATATTGGTATTATAGTTCAGTAATTTATTAAACTCAATTTAGCCAATATATTATTAGTTCTCGTATAATTTTTCTTGTAAATTTGTTTTTGCAAATTTCCGTTTAGTACACAATAAATTAACTAACTTGATTTTTAATTTATTAGATTTAGTCAAATAGTACACGAATTTTCTTCAAATAATGTTAGTGCCGAATGATATTGTTAATTAAAATCGTGATCATGTAGGTCTTTTGCCGATTGGCTGGTCCTTATTGATAACGTAACAAAATGAATAGGAAGCGGTAACAAATGTAGTTTAATTAACCACAATTCTTCATTCTTAAAAACATATGCTCTGATAAACTAAATTTTTCCAATTGCTCAAGCTAACTGGTTTCAGATCCTTCTTCAATTGAAAAAAAAAATGGAAATATTAACATAATTTAAATGAACTGAAAATTGTATAAAAGTTAGTTCCGAAAGTGTTCATATTTCACTGAAGACATGAGCAATACTTTTTTCTCTAGCACAATAATAATATAATAAACGAAAGTGTTATTGGTGGAAATGTAAAAGTGATCGTTTCAACAAAGTGACAGCCATTTCTATCGGCACTTTCTACGTCCCGCATGAACCGTAAAGCGTGACTGTTGCTAATCGCTAGATAAGCTTCTCCAACTAAAATAAACTTTGCGGTTAAACAAGCTGTAATTTTTTTAAAAGAAAGGACATTTATCGTTAAATAATTGTATGTTTTTAAAAACATATATTAAATAAGTAATGTCGTAATGCTTTGGTAAATTAACTGTAAAATTATAGACAATAATTCATCGGTACCAATTATTATGTACACTTTGAAATTTACATATGATTAATGTTTTATTCAAATATATTTTAATAAGTTAATATTTTTATAAGCGGTGCATGGAACGTATTATTGTGAATATTTTGCTGTTGCCATAACATCAGTTTTATATGTGTTTAGTTCTTTTCTTTGAGAATAATAGTGTCTGGAAGACATCTGTCTTATCAATTTCTGAAACGGAATTGTTACATAGTAATGAAAGCCAATTTCGAGGCAATCAAAAATATGCGGTTGATAATGAACGACGTAATCAAAACGTAATGCACACAATAATTCTTTCATAATATGAAATAAGTTTTGGTTTCACTCACATTTATTTGGTTTCCTCCAAAAAATATTTCCTAACGTACTTTGTTACAAAACATATAGTAACCGATGATTTTTTCTATCAGCAAATGTTTGAATTTTTTTGTTTGTCTATTATTTTTTAAAGCGAGAGATTTGTAGTTTTTATTCAAATTAGTTGTTTATTAAAACTTTATTTTAGTATTTAAAATGGGTCTTTAGAATATTTGATTTATATATGAACATTTAAAGTGTAGTTTCTTGGTGATTTATATACATTTTTTTTCAAAGTATAAATTCCTTTGATACTTCAAGGAAAATGAAACCGTTTACGTACTAACATCCCTCATTCATATAATTTCATGTTAAAATAGTTTTATTTATTCTGTATTTATTTTCTTCTCTTACCCTATTTCCTCGTCGACGTCAAATAAAATCAACAAATAATAACAGTGTTAACATAATTGAAGGTGTTTTACTAAATTCTTAATAGAGTAAACATCGATCGGCTAAAATTATATCATGCTTCTCCACACAAATGAATTTTTGTTTGAAGCAAACCGTACGACATACGTAACGATATAATATTTTTTTGCTTAATGAGTTATGCAGTTATTTCAGTGTGACGTGCGTTTGGAAAGAAAAGACAGACTTGTTGAATGTAGACGCAATAGGAACGTCTCCTTGACCACACTGGTGGCAATAAATGTTATCCTCGTGCATGTGTAGTCTGTTTTTGGTGGGGGGTTACATAAGGATCAAGGCAGTAATGGATGGTTACTGACAATGACGTGCATGACCTCTTGAACCAAAGCCTGGCAAAAGGAAAAGCTCTGGAGCCCCCCTTGAGACTTCAGCAGTCTACCTTACGTAACGTAAGTTCTCCTCGTCCTCTCTCTTTCGTGTGCTTTACGTAGGAGAGCAGGTCGATTAAATAATGATACAAGCAATTTTGATTCCGTGTCTTCCTTTTGATCCTCGAAAAACAATAATTTGGATGAACAGGGCGTACTACAGTTTACAGGCACGTGACGTTATCAATAACGTGGCGTGTTACGGTAAACGGCAATTCTAGCAACTGTTATATACATTTTGAATGTGCTTTATTGAAGGGAAAATACGTATAAATTGTGACAATCACGTTACTTTATTTACACGAATTTTCTTTGTCACATACCAACCTACTATAGTTAAATTATATTATTCCTTGCGTATGTTATTATTTACTCGAATGGTAAAGAGCCAGAACTGCTACGGTATTTTTTTTAAGTTAGATCTCTTTGAGTGGGAATACGTCGTTCTTCAGCCTGTACTTTACCATAGCTGTGCATGATCAAATGCTTATAGTAAGCAGCTGAGGGGCGCCGTACTGAGATCTGTATTACTGGATATCTTAATTGTGTCCATAACGTATTGTAAGCATGTATATAATGTTTATGCAATGAACCATCTTGATAAACAAATCCAATCAGAACAAAATAATACCACTTATATTGTTACATGGATGGTAATTATACATTCTGCAACTGGAGGAAATATCTAATTTCGGAATACGATCAAATGTTAGATTGACATCACGTGTCAGTCAATCGTCTTATTCGCTCGTCTATGAACGGCAACCGAAGCAATTTAAGATCTATATTCTTCATTATGTTCCAAATACTGCAAAGAAAAGTTAACTGAAATACAATAAAACGTTTTTGGAAAAACAAAAACAGACCATTTCCAGAAATTAAACACTAAATTAAAGAAAAAGCTTTCTTTAACAACGAGTAATTTAAGATGTAAAGGATTTTGAAGTATTTACGATAGGAAGCATCTCTCTCATTGTTTGCGATCCAATATTGAAATGTTTCAGCATGGATTGTTCTTCGCTAGAACTACGTTAACAGAAACCGTCTTCCTTAATTAATTAGTTAATATAGATTTCGTGTCTCGAACTTGCCGTTGTATAGAGCTTGAAATATTAATTAGTTTTAATGATTTATATAAGACTTTTATTTTTTTCAAAAATTTTGAGTTATTCTTTCATCCCTAGTGTATCAGCCTAAAATATAAAATTTGTGCTTAATTTTCCACAAGTATTTCTTTATAAGTAACTGAAGGAGTTTTCTTGCATCTTGAAAAACTTTAAAATTTTTAGGTGGAAACTTAAAATTTAAAAACACAATATATACAGTAGTTAAAATTATTTAATATCATATATAAGTAACTGGAATAAAATTATTGCAACATATCTCTGTGCTAAACCTAAAGCTTATCATGTGAATATTATTCTTAAATTAAATTTTAATTGTTATATATTAGAGTAATTAATTTTATATTATGTATTTTAATTATTGGTTTCCTCTTAAAAAGTCTATTCAAAACTTCCGCTGCAATTACTCATATTAATATAAGATATGAAACCGCAAAATCAAGTAACTAACAGCCAACAGTGGTGAATGAAAATCTGACGAAGGTGTAAAGCGAGGCAAATGATTAATAAAATACAATGATGGGAAAATCAGTATTTAAAAAGGTTACTGAGGTTTTGTACGAGTTCCATAAGCAGAGTTACTGACTTTGAATAGGAATATTTTTGATCGAGTTCCCATCGAATAATTTTTTACCAGTAAATATGAAGTGGTACTTGTATGCAAAATTCGCTACTTGGCATTGTCAATTCTTATTAGTTGTGAGTAGAAAAAAAAGGAATTTAATAGTTCAGATTAACAGAAAGCACTGCTTTTAAAATATATTGATTTCATAATTGTTTGAGAAAATATCTCTTTCTCACGTGTTTTATCAAGCGATTGCTCTCTGTGTTACGCCCGATCAAAACACACAAAACTTTCTTTGGTCGCGACAGATTGGTAACTAATAACTCAACAGGAAAGTGAATGAAAAAGCTCCAATAAAAATAATTGCTTGCACGTGGCCGGAAGGTGTATTCCAGACAACCGCACTGAAACGTGAACCGTTCCGTGAAAATAATCGCTTTGACGAAATCGACGGAGCATGAACCTGGTGGCTTCCCATTCATGGTTCATGATTGATTACTTCCGTGTCAGTTCCACAAACCTGTCTTACCAACTTGAATTAAATAAATATTTCCAGTAAACCAAATCGTATTTTTAACTCTGTTGTTGGTTTGAGAACTCTAACATGGTGAAACAAGTTGTGAATGGTCCATTACTTAAGATAAAGGTGTAGATAAAAAGGCTGAGTTGACGGGGTATATATATTAGCCTGGAAAAAGAATGATCTCAATTATAATCTCTTGGTTACATGTTATTTAACTGGCATCGCGACCGTCACTTTTTTTATAATCAACCAACCGAGTCAAGAATTTTACAGGAACATTAAATAAGCATAAAAAAGATGAAAAGTATCCCTGGTAACTTATTGGAGTACTTCACCTTAATTTAGTTAAAAATATTCCGGTACCTTACGATATTCCAAATAAACATTAAGGAAGTGAGTAATTCTCCCGGAACAATATTAATATTCCCAGAATATTAATCTATACATGTAAAACCAAATGTCTGTTTCTCCTTTATGCGCTACTACACCGGATCGCTATGAAAATTTGGGAAGTTGTTCGGTAAACTCCCGCGAAAGTCTCTGGCATACTACATCTAACCTACGATAGTAGGTTCCATATATAAATATATAAAAAAGTGGAAAACATTCTACGGGATAGGGTTAGTGGTTCACACGCGCATCGATAACTCCAAAATTGGATGCTCTTGATCTTTCATACTACATATTTTTTAAAATTATAAACATTTCACGTGCTAATTAACTTATCGTTGGTAGAGTGCTAACTCATTGAATAATAAAATTATTTGGATCGTCGATACGATGTATACGTAAATTAGTTTCATTTTTCGCGTCAGGTAAATTTTAATATTTAGTAATTGCTCATTTGTAAAATCAAATAAAATGCTATGCACCTGATAGTGACATTCATCACAGGTAAAAGTGTTAAATTAAATAAAATTTAATAAAAACATTATTATATGTATATATATGGAAAAGGTGAAAATATCAACAAACCTGTTTTTTTTTCACGTTTTGAAGGTGTTTCTTTCCGCTTCTAGCAAAGTTCGTGCTCAACTTGAAGAAACGAGTGAGGGCTTATTCTCTTTGTCTTACAGAGACCTATCAGAAGATAGGCCAACCCCCATCCTGCATCTGAACTACAAAATAAAAAACTCAATTTTGGAACCCCTCCAACATTAGGCCCCTGCAGTTCGATGTCTGATAGCTCTACCTTTCGCATCCCCCCTTTTCAATTCCCTTCCTATGCTACTAAAGGGGAGTTCCCTGTTTCAGGATCACACTCATGTAGCCTGTTAACCCCCCCTCTCAAAGATGCAATTAATAAGATTTATAAATATTTGTAAAATATCTTATGAACTCTTCAAGATATTGAAATGAAACATACACGAAAAATTAAGTTAAATTTCCTGTTTCAATTCCTGAAATTTTGATTGAAATCCGTTAAGCCGTTTATAAGCACAAACAGATCAAGAGTATAGGCTACCCGCATTCACTTGGAGATTTTAACGCTCGTATAGAAAAGAAACCTTTACGTAGATAGTATATATATATATATTATATTAAAATCATTATCGAAATGAAATATGTACTAATATTCAAGTTCAATTGCCTTTTTTTAAACCCTCAAATTTTCTTTGAAATCAGTCGAGCCATTTCGGAGCCTATTCGAGACAAACATACGGACAGACAGACATTTCAATATTATTTATTGGTATAGATTATATTCCTGCTTTATTATTTACGCGAACCCGAGCAACGCTGGGAACTTCAGCTAGTTGAACCTAAAAAATCAATGTGAAAGTAGTAATGTTTGGTGTGTGACAGGATTATTTATCTTTTTCCCACATAATACGCTCTATAAATCTTTAATGTACTGTCTATTTCGTAATGCTCTGTATTTCAAATATTCACTGATACTCTACGCGAACGCTCATATTATTACTATCACTTCTGTTTGTTTGTAAATGCACTGCCAATGCACCTTATCATATATTATTCCATTATTTTATGGTCTCTTAAGTAGTATATCTTCTTCCCAGGTAAGTAATATGCCAAATCAGAAGACATATCTCAGTTCTTTATTGTCTGATCTGTTTCTCCAATGGTTCACACAGTCCCTACGCAACAGCAACATGCTCTTTTAAAGTTTGGCGGCATGCCGTGTATTACTATAAAGACAGCCTTGTTGAAAAGTAAATACAAACATCTGTTTGCGTTGAGTCTTTTTCCCGCTGCAGGAGAAGTTGGCGCCTCCACTATCAAAGTTGTTGAGAGTTCTTTCTATTTACCTCTTCCTCAATGCAGCCTCTATACACTCCATATCGCTCGCCTCATCACTATCGCAGATACTATTTATATTTCCCAGGAACGCTGCCTATTCATATCTGCTCATGAAACGGTTTCGTTATTCGCTCCTAATGTCTCGCATTTCACTCTCAAACTGCAAGAAGGCGAGACCATGAAACAATAAATCGATTATGAACTTCAAATTCGTAAGTTTTTGATGCATTGCTATTAGAAACGTTGCCAAAGTTTAAAAAAGTTGATATATCGCGTTTCTGAGGGCTTCGGTGTGTGATAAATCATTACTAATGCATGCAATAAATCAACAATTTGGCAAATTGCTCGGTGGTAGATACATGATTAAATTTCTATTGCACATATAATACAGGGCGGCCTACGTGAAAAGGAAGATTTTAAAAACAGTTAATACATTCGTGATTTAAGATGTTTGTCCACCAGGGGACGATGACCCATTAAAATTTCCCGAGGCCTACCCCTACCACCGTAAGTGTGGATCCCGCGGTATTAATATTATTTGTAAGTAATGTTCCATGTACCTTCTTTACAATTATGTTTTTAACCGGCGTTGTCCGGTGATTTATTTATTATATTAGCCAGGTACATTAATTAATTCTTTGTTAACTCATAATTATATGGCATACTCCCGGTAGAGTAGCAAGGCTATCAACATCCCGGTTAGGCGATGAACTGTAATTTAAATTTAAATCGCATGCTAAATGTCAATTAAACTTAATGACTCGCAGGGCACCGATTTCGATACCAAACTTGATTGTTTTCTTTGTATTTTCATGTGACCTCCAACCCTTATGAATACTTCCCTCCGACGCTGAAATTATACGCAAAAAATTCATCGTAACACTATCAAATTAGTTGACCCAGAAAAATATTTTTTAAAAGGAAATAACTGCTGTTTATGCATATTTAAATATCCAAGTGGTGGTAGCCGTGTCTTACCACAACAGTGTTGATTTCCACGTCGTAAAGATCATGTGTCCGAAATTTGGTCGAAATTGGTCCACTCGTTTAGCTGTGTATGCGGAACATACATACAAACATTCATACATATGCACATACAGGCAATTTTATTATAGTGGCATCATGTATGTAAAACCTGTTTTCTTTATACTTTTTAGAGACATTTAAGTATTTTCATGCAAAGAAAGGAACGGCACATTGTGCTATGTTCAATACGTTCTAAATTTTTATTTCAATTAAAATTTAATTCTGATTGAATTAGCTGTTAATAATTTATTATATCAAAAAAATTTAGACAGTTATCAGAAGATAAATTAAAACATCATTATATTTTTAAAATATTTTATTTATCACCGTTTCTGTACATTAATGTACTTTACCAGGTTTCTATAGTAATATTAGAAATATCTCCCTTATAAAACTCATTGATTTCAGATCTTTTACTTATTATTTAATTACATTACTCTTTTTACGTGGCTTTTGGTTACCTGATTTAATATGCTAAATAATTCCGTCGTGTATGATAAGTAAATTACATACCGACGTCATCAGCTTTGCACTCCCTACAGTCTGTTTTCATGTTACCCTAATTTTCTTCCGTTGCTCACTTACGGCGCAGTAAGTCGGGAGTTATAAATTACGTTCAAGGGTACGACTGCAAAGTCAACACAGTTGGAGAATTCTCGAGTACATGACTTGTTAACCTCCATTCACGGTTGTGCTCTAACGTTGACGTGTTTGTAATGAATGGCAATTGAGTTCACACGGTCGCCGGTGGTCTGATTCCTTGGACCAATGAAACGATTCTACGGCGACAAAGGTTCAGGATCAGGACGCGTCCGAGATTTCATCAATTGGGTGGTCATCAATTTTGACTGCCAAAACAATTTTCGGGACTCTATTTCAAGGCGCTAAATCTAAACTGATACAGTTGTCAGAGATATTGCTATGAAACGGCACCTTGGCTTATCAATATAAATAAAATGCTAGTTGTCTGTTGACCGACTGGATAAACTCAATGAAATGACTGATTCCAGTTTTCAGATACAAAAAAGACCTTAGTTTTAAATCAATCTCAATTTTAATAAAAAAGTAAATTACATATTATAATTCTGAAAAAAAATTTAATTAATAAACTATAATTTTAAAATCTAGATTGCACCCCAAATTGTAATCTATAATTGTATATTAATATGTATATTTAAATTTTACATCTGAATACACAAATGTAAAGATAAAATTGTATTTATATAATTTAAAGTTAAAAGTTTGTAAGGAACTCTAAATTTAATATTTCATAAGTCGCTAATGACCATATTGTTGGTGCTTAAAATAAAATTAATATATATAATTATGTTTTTCTATTAAAATTCAGACTTATATAAAACCAATGATTTTTTTTTCACTTCTGTACAACAAAACATATTTTAATTACTGACATGTGCGCAGGTGTATATGTGCTACAGCACATAAAAAATTTACTTTGTTGTTGTTTTAAAATAAATTATAATAATTTCCTTGTAACAGCGTGAATTTTTGCTTTAATTACGACACTCCCAAACGTTCCTGAACTACTTTATGGAAATACAAAATCGAAGAAGGCTTAAACGCAAATTGCTGATATTCTAAAAATATCTAATAAGAAGATTTCATCAAGTCTAAGAACTTCCTAATTTTTAAGACAACTCATCAACTTATAGAATTCTATTATAATATTCTGATATGCTAATACAATGAATAAATACAGTAGTACAGAAGAACGGAATTGAACGCTTGGACAACTATGGGAACATCTTATTTTGTTGGTAATTTATGTTTGGTAGTTAAAAACTAATTGGTTTAAATTTTCATAGTGTCTGATTGAAATATGACGGCCATTTTTGTTGCGAACCGCGTGCTGTTTTTAAAGTATGATTTTCTTAATTACTCAGCACCGGTATCATTCTCAAATAAACTGCATTGTATTCCGTTCATTCTGGTCCACGAATCAAATTTCTATTTAGTTACCTAATATTATTTTTTCATGTAGTATGTGTAAAACAGTTGTGGATTGCGAACGAATAAAATTAAATTTTCGTATGCTAATTCTTCTAAAACAAAACAGTTTGAGTCAACTTTTTGTGCTCTTACATTTAAGATTTTAGTTGCTAATAACTATCATATCCTTTAAAAGATCATTTGAAAGCCTAGCTAAAAATCCAAAACTGCTACACATGAAAGTTTTCTACAGTATTAAACTTAAGTATAAATGTTAACTTTGAGATTCTACTCAATCTTGGTATAAAAATTGTGAAATAGAGCATAAATGTGTAATTTCAGGTTAAGTGGGCGTATCGAAACAAAGATATACATGTTCTATTTTATTATCCACAGGGGGAACGAGAACTTCATTAAAAAATGAAAATAGCCTAGTTGGGTGGCAATAAAAATATATTGAAATTCACCACCGTGACTGGGCACAATTTAAACAAAGGTAAGATGTTTTCTAATTATCAATTGATTAATTAATTGTTCATGGAAATGATTAAATTACATCTGATTGTTGTTTTAATTTTTTATTAATATATAATAAAAAATAATTTACATTATATAATAGTGAAACACTATTTATCATTAATAATTATATTACTTGTCAGCCAAATAGGTGTCTTAGTTTCACGTGTTTAAATAATTGAAGTATTGTACTGAAATGCCTACTCGTCGAAAACCACATTATTTTCTCTATTTAATAATTTTTATACCAAATTTGAATTAAATTTCAAAGGTGAAATTGATTCTGAAGTATGAAACTATAAATATCTTCTAAGTGTGGAAGTTTTAGAAATTAATCTACTGGTCAAACAAAGATATTTGAACTTTGAAAAAAAATTCTAAAAATTGTTTTTAAATGGGTATATTTTTTATAACTTCCAAAGCGCTTGCTAGTTACCATATAGTAACTTCATTCTTATATGTAAAAAATCAAAAAAAATTGATGCTCACAAACTATTAATTCTTGGAGGAAAATAGAATTTTATTTTAAATCGACAACTTTGTGTTAGACTGAGTACATGAAAAGGTAATATTAGATAATTAAATAGAGATTTAGTCTGCAGACAATGCAATTTATTTGAAAATGAGTAAATAAGAATTAACTGAGTAACTAAGGATATTCCTGGAAACGACGGCATACTGTTTGCAACAAAAATGGACGTCGTTTTCTAATACCAACACTATGAAAGTTTTGGACTACCAAACTATAATGGAATGCATCAACAAAATATATTTTTTAGGATGTCCAGCGGCCACTACTGTACCACTTGACATAGAAAAAAGGTTTAGGTGTATTATGGAGTTAATGAGTTACATTACAAATTGTTGCACGTCAATTATAAATGCGCGTTGAGGAGAATGTTGAGGTGCTACGTCCCTATATCTAGGCAACATCGCGCAGCCCATATCCGTATTGGTCAGCAAGTTGTGGCGTGCATTCTTAAAACCCCTTTGTTCTCGCGGCCCATCCGGTTCGTCTGCGATCTGAATGTTCATCAAAGTGGCTAAGCTAATCTCTTGTGAGGCATCTTATCGGGATGAAAGACGGAGAAAGCAGTTCGTAGTAACTTTGCAGTTATCGACGCTTTGCTTCATTCGTCACGAGCCAATTGGCATCGGGTCACATTGGCAGTATAAAGCAATAAATCAAATAAAGGGCAAGTTTCACAATTGATCCCATCAAGACCGGGAAAAGGTTAGAACAGACGATTCTTCCTCATTAGCTGAAAAGGTCGACTTTGTATGCTGTTGACAAAACGTCACGCATCCTGATCTAAATTTCAATTAGTCTAAAGGTCCTTTCAGATGGTCATATCCGTCCTCAGTTCAATTTAAGTTTCCGTTCCCATTTAAGTTCAGAAGTGAGGTTCTTTTACATGATCCGTTTAGTTCTCTGTACCCCACCACAGAATGCAGTTGCGAAAAGTTGAGTTGCACGCTTAAGTTCATTAATTAAAAGTGTTCCAACATATACCTATATTGTTCATTCGGGTTCAAAAGTGTACATTTGTGGTATTATACAGTGACTCATGGATGAAGACTGCCTCATTGCAACAGCCTTAGCTTTGGTTCTGATCTACAGTAATTCAAAGATTAAGAAATTACGAAAAAGAGAGAAATAATAATGTTTAAAGGAGACAGAGAGAGCTTGACGCTACGATTGCTTCCTGTGAAGTAATGTCTAACGACGGTCCCACAGGAAGATACGCACAGTCATCGTTGGAAAGGGAGGTGTTTTTAGTGGGTAGAATCCCACACTACTATCCAGTGCGGACCCTGAGATAGTGTCTTTAGAAGATTTTCACCTGCCCTCGGAAAAAAAGAGCTTTGGTTCTGAAGAAAGAGCGGAAGAAAAAAAGGCAATGGAGTAAAGCTTTGCTTCTTAAAATAAATTCATTTAATGAAGGAACTTCGCTTAGAACCATGTGATTAGTTGAATTATTTGGACATAGTGACAGACCAACGTGCACCGATTTTCAAGAAAACTGACATGAGGGAACGGATCGAGGCATGACGCCGTCAGTTCTTCTTTAAATTTTACACATAGGAAAAACTGATAGTTCGATTGAAACTGAACTGAGAACGGATATGACCGTCTTAAAGGATTTTAATCAATAATTTTCAGTAAACGACGAGTCCATTTTCTGAGGTTACAACATTAGTGTGAGATCCCGGGCTCGAGAACCGGCCCGATCTATTTTTTTAATATATTCTGATTCTCTCTCTCTCTCACTCTATGTTTGTATATATATATTCTTCTTCCAATGGCTCAACAGCCCTCTTGAGGGCCTAGGCCTACCGAGGCGGCTGCGGACTGTCATCTGGCGTGACATATTCCGAATTTGGGGTGATACGTGGTCAGGTTGGTAGTTTTGATTCACAGGAAGACTGGGAGAGGGCCCAGCACCTGACCCCGTCTATGCCAAGTTGGCTTTACAGGGCGAATGCGCTTAAAGTGGTGTACAGAGCCCCGAGGGGCTCCTCACCGAAGTTGCTCATGCGACTGTTGAAAACCGGCCGAGTGGTCAGTGTATCAATTCCCCAGCAGCCTTAATCCCGGTCCTCGCGACCAATATATATATTTAGAGAGGGGGGGGAGAGATACTAAAGGCCGTAATACATCTATCAACTGCTGGTCTGGTCCGAGACAGTGTTCGGCCGAGAACTCAGCTAATGTAATACGGACAGTCAGAACTCAGACTAGTAAAGACGGAGACAATGGATAGAAGACCGTTATCTCCACTCGGTCGAAAGAAGCTTCCTCCACCCACCAGACGGTTTCTACCAGCTTCCAACACGGTCCCTTCGGTTTCTTCCTGCTTCAAAACCGGTTACTTTTCAACCCATGCGCTCTACTCGGTCTAGCAGACTTTGGTGTGCCACAAGTGAGAAAAAAATTAAAAATTTAAGATCGACACATAATAAAGACAATAAGAAAGCTGGAAGAAAATTCAATTCAATTTATGTAAAATGGCCGAAGTAGCTGGGAATTTCAGGAGTTATAGCTATAATCTGAAAATGTACTGACTCTTGACCACTCGCCACAATATCACTCCGTCGATTAGTCGGTGGCGAGTTAAACAGCACAAGGTAGGTGTAATACGGCTTTAAGTATAGGTCTATGACAAATAACAAGTCGTATGGAATGCGTAATAGGAGAAGATAGATTAAAGAATTGTCCTCAGTGGGTAACTGCCCTTAGTAAACTTTTTTGTTTAACGTACAAAATATTTGGACAGAATATATTTCCTTCCGCCAATGTTTATTTTTTATTTTTTTTACCTTTTTAAATTGCCGTGCAAATGTTCGTGTTAAATTAAAATCTGGCCTAACCTCACTACAGTTGCAGGGTAGTAAACTACTGCGCATACTATTTCGGATGACTGGATAGTTAAACGACGTCGTAAGAAGCTATTATTACCAATCAGACTGTTTTCCAGGAAACTGTTTCGTCAATTAGCATTAATTATACCTGGTTATTAAAAGTAATTGGTTTCAATATGACACTGTACCCTTCAAATTTCCTGCTCATCTGTATTCCTCAACCAGAACGATTGTTCTAAATCACTCTCAGACATCATAATAACGTTAACCCTAACGCCCCCGCCCCCCCTCACCCAACTAATTGACTGTTATGACCATTCGACGCATGTATATATAGGTTTATCCATTTAAAATTTACCTGAGAACGGTAAAATAATGTGGACGAATCGTTGTAGTTGTCTTTGTGTTTCTCGGTGCGTTTGTCCTC
Organism: Eucriotettix oculatus; assembly: GCA_034510155.1. Taxonomy (NCBI): domain Eukaryota; kingdom Metazoa; phylum Arthropoda; class Insecta; order Orthoptera; family Tetrigidae; genus Eucriotettix; species Eucriotettix oculatus. The sequence continues at coordinate 23,598,402 of CM067382.1, read as the reverse complement.
TTGTGTGCGTGTAGTGTTTTAATGACTTTAGGCTATATACTTTTTATTTTCAGATTATTTGTAATTAATTATGTACCTTATTATGTCCCTAAAATTATTTGTCATTTGAAATGTATGACGTATCCTATTTCTTCAATCGAGAAACAACAATAAATCTAAATAAATATTAATATGGTTTGGTGACAAATTGGCTGAATTTTCTTTTATAAATTATTATTTGTGTTAATTTCAACGTGTTAGGTGGATAACAAAAATGATTTCAACCTCTTCGCTTGTGCGACATGCACTTTCCATATTCTTAAATTTCTTGATTCCTTAAAATTCACCAGATAAGGTTCCAAATTTAGAAACGAAACGTCGTCCACTGAACTAATGTTAATAAAGTTTATATTAAATTAGTTATAAATTCCAAACAGATAATGAAACTAATGGTAAAAAAAGAAGTATAATTATCACTGTTTGGTTTTAACCTCAGTTTGCAATAACTTTATATTTTAATCGGCTTTTATTTTCTTTGGAGGACATTAATTTGATAGCATAAAATATTTGTGTGTACTTGCGTTACTTCGAATACTTTTCGTTTTGCATATTATACATACATTATTTCCTGCTCAGTTGTGAAATTCTAAGATAATGCAGACTTTTACGCTACTAGGAGACTTGCAACTCCGAATCAAGAGTAAGACGAAAATGGTGCCATTTGCTAAGTACCGTACAGCTGCTAATGACTTCATTGTTTCGGAATTCTAGACGACACTGCAAGTGGTTCGAAGGTTGCACGTAAATACGCAGTTGGAGACTGTGCTGAGTAGTAAAAATATTTATAGTTCATTGGTTATTAAATCGATAGACCATGCGTCCATTTTACGGCGGTTTTTATAATCCCTGTAAAATATATACAAAAGGAACTTCAATATAAGACAGGGAGGAATTCTTAATAATCCCAACTTGACTCATATAAGAAATATCGGTCCCTATTCAAGAACAGGTTCCTTTATATAGACCTTTTTTTTCAGACTGGAATGAATATGTGGGTTTATGATTGTTTTAAATAATAAATATTATTTATAGATATGGAAATAAGCTAATTTATATTAGCGACTGAAACAAGTAAATATATTACAAGTAAATAATAAAGTTTATCAAAACCAGTTAAAATAGCTTCAAACATTATGATGCTAAATTTTTTATAGAAATATAATAACATTAGACTGGTATCAAAGCCAGATAAAATAGTTTCAGACATTTTGATGGCAAATTTTTAACTAGTAGATTTTATCAAGAAATGTATTTACAAAAGACTGCACAAAATTAACTCTCCTTACAACTTTCCCGACAGATCTACTCTTTTATCATCATTTTATTAGTTCCTTCAGTTCTAAGTAAATTTTTTTTATTAATTGATTTATTTTAATCGTTCAACATGGATATCATCCAAAAATAACCAATTATTTATTTTATTATAAAAACTACAAAGATGGCATCAATAATTTAGGTAAACATATAAAGTTTGTTGTAAAGTCTGAGTGGTTTCTTATATAGGACAAACGAAGAGAGCCTTAAAACTCGCTTGTATTTTATTTTAAATAGCCTAGTGACAAACATCCAGTTTCAGTAAACACGTCATTTGGAACAAACACAGTCTTGATTGAAATTATGTAATAATATTACAGCATGAAATGAAGACATTAATGTCTAAATTGTTACACATTAAATCCAATTCCTAAGTTAATGTTAAACCTGATACGAATAATCTCAGAAATATTTATGACTGTATTCTGAAATAATCTCTTTGCTCTTCTCCTATATCTCACTTCTTAATTATTTTGTTGCTTTACTTCATTTACGTGCACATCTGGAGAGTTGCACGAATTTTGGGAAAAACGTGGTGTAACTTATTAGTATTTTGTTTGTTTATATATTATGCAAAAATTAACAGACTTCTTGACCGTTATATGTTGTGAATCTTCAATGACAGTTACAACAATGAAAATTAGGTCAAATAAGTAAACTCTCATTTGTTTGAATTGTTTTAATAAGGAAAAATAAATCAGTATTTTCTTGAAAATATAGAAAGCCTGTTTCGTATGAATGCTTTTCTGGAGAAAGTAGCCAATAAATATATAAAATGAAGTGACAAAATAATTATTTTATAGAAACATCTCGACCGGTTCGTGAATCGAACCCTGAGCCTCCTTGAAATGTAATTGTTATACCTATGATCAACTTGCACACATTTTTTTCACTGAAGTACTAAAATGAGGCCGTCAGGAATGTGATCTAGTAATTTGTAAGTGAGCCTGTGATCAGGTTCTACGATGGTTGGAGAAAGCTCGAACCTGAAGGGGTATTTTAGGTGATAAGAGAACTAGATAGAAAGTGGATATGCTAGGTAGAGATTTTTCCATCTTGAACCTATAATTCCGTTTCATAGTTTTTAGTGCTGAGCTTCGATTAATTTATGACTTAGTTTTGTCTGTTGATTGACTATTTCTGTCTCAACCGTAAACTGGTTTTTTCCTCAGCGGATCAAGACTTCGACTCTGAGAATTTTATTTTTGCAGCGTTATGAAGTCGCTTGTGTTTATACGATCAGGAAGTTAGTAGGCAGGTGAAGCTTCCTTGACCGTAGCCGGAGTGGAAATACTTCATTCGCCTGAAGGACATCTGGAACGTCGCAGGCAACTCAACACCTCTCGGTCTGGGTCGAGTGACTTTCTTCCTTCTGTCTTGCAAAATGACACGTCTTTTGTTGTTACATTTGTTGTCTATCTCAAGGACACTCACGAAAACAGCAGCATCAGTCTCTTATCTGAACTGGGAACAGCTACCTAAAAATGACAATTGCCTTTCATCACGTAGAGGTTCGTGCAGGAAACAGGAACACAGAAATGCTTTTTACGATACACTGTACATGGTTGACTGACGAAGATTAGGAAACGAAATGATTGCCCTTACAAAAAGGCTAATTACGGATTGGTCCAGTAGTAGGCGTGGGTGAAGTGAAAGCATTGGAACCCAAGCAAAGAAAGTTATCGAGCGACCTGTTGGTTTCTAACCATGCAATAACGACTGTGGAAGTTGCGTGCTGAACGGGTTTAACTTAAAAATGCTGAGTATATTTCAACGAATGTTCATGGGTCATGTAATTCGTCGAATTTCAAGTCGTGAGGAACGGTTGAGAGAAGGACAAAACGTAAATGGATACGAAAAATTCCATAAGCATTGTAAAGATAACATTTTATTTAAGAAACCGTTGATATCAGCTGCGCACAGCGAGTTAAATTATAATGTCACATAAATGATTGAAAATTGTTTAAACAATCAGAAAATATTTAATAATTTAAAATGTAATTAGGTCAACAGACATCAAACCTAGACCACGCATGTACTTTAATTATTATATATGTCTCTAATGAATAATTTTTGGAACTTAATAATTGAAAATCTTGGAACTTTATACAACCAAAATTAATAGAATATTTGAATTCTTTTAAGAAATTATTTAGTATCTGGTCTTTTCCGCAGAACAATTTTCATAACTGGCCAAATCGTACAGAGACATTAAAAATAAATAGACTTAACTGCGTTACTTTCAGTATATTTTGGTCCTCACCCATAATAAATTACATTTGACCTATTTATCTAGTTATTTATGCTCGTTTTTTTAAAATCAATTTCAGCTAATGGGTAAATCGGGTAAGAAAAAATTAAAAAGTTAGAGATGCTTTTTATTTCATCAAATTTTACAACAAAAATTTATAAAAAATATTACACTAAAATTTATTATTTCTGTATAAACATTTGAATAAATTACTTTGTGGTCTGTTATTGGGAGTTATTTTTATAGATTTAACAAATGTAAGTTGTTGATGAGTTCCTGAGAATATTGGAAGACGCGTAGAAAAGTATCTCTTTTAGTTTCAGATTTGAACATTAATTCAAATTTACCATTGAAGAAATTTTAGTCGTAATAATAATCACTAAGGTGTCGTCTTCTTTCCTTTTCTTCAACTATTGATCACCTGATGAAGTTCAAAATTAAGGACGGAACGTAGTATTAGCATATTTTTATAATTATGTTAATTGCCCTGAGAATGATTAAACTGTTTTAGACTGTTTGGACATTATATTAATTTAATGTCAAGAAATTCTACAGGCTATCAAACGGATTTATAGGAAAATAATGGACAAATTTCGACTGGACCAGTAAACCTGATCATTTAATTTAGTTTCATAGCTGATGTTTCTTTAAGGCTTTGAAGGTATTAAGGAAGTATTATCAGGAAGTACAAGGCCTTCCAAGGGCATCCGTGCTAGCTGACGTACCACTTCATTCTAACCACAGATAGCCACAAGGACGGTTGACCACCCTGTATTTATCATCTCTTGCTTTTATGGTTGAGTTTTTTGACGTACAACAGATCATGAAGTGAACACTATGCGTTCTTGCATGGATGTTTTTAGAATAGTTTTTACACCACCAAGTTGCCGTAACAAAGTTTGACGTTAAACTGAGTTCTGGTCTACTTCCACTGCAAACCCTGCATCGTATTTTGAGACGGCTAGCTATTCCTCTCCAGCTCTACTTATTTCTTTTATTTTTCCTATGCCAACATATTCTTGGTGATACTTCCTTGATGATGGCTGGTGTTTACTCGTCTAATTTTCTATCATCAGAATTGACTCCCTTGTTTAAGTCGCGGACCGATTACAGTAAGTCTTCCAAGGCAATTTCATTATTCTCCCTTAGTGAGTGTTACAATAGAGAGTTGTCTTCTATCCGTATGTGGGTCGAATAAGGTGATCGAACAGAGGCGTGCGCAGAACAGGTAGAAATCCATAAAGTCGTGCTGCAGTCAAGGTTGTCCGCTGGACACACGTGTTTCACCAGCCACTCGTAAAACTCCGCGTGGTCATCAAGAATAGCTCGGCCACCGGATGTTTACAGCAACCGCAGTGCCGTGGGATCGCAAAATAAAAGTTTATCAGAGTTACTTGTGACACAGTCAGGTCTGTGACACTACACAGTTTTACTTGTATGTCTCACTTTGCCCAAAGTCTGGAGTTGTTTCGTAGTGAAGCTGCTAATGAATACGACCCAATTAATATTTTAAGCGACTAGAAGAAACAACACCGTAAGCCAAAATTATAACAACAGACCCTCCCAAATCCATAGCAAAAGTCCTAATCCATAGCATTTGTTCAGTTCTCGATCATATTAAATTAACAGTTCCCAAATTAACACTCTGTTTTTGGTATAAACGTTCCACTAGTAGAATTTTCTTCTTCAATACGGAACGTTTTCGATCGCTTTATGTGAATTGTTTAAGCTGTAACGTTTAACTGCCTACTTCAATGTTCTGTGGGAAGTCTCAAATGTACTCGACGTACTCGACAACTTTGCCTGACTTTTTAAAACAACAGGAACTGCCGCTCGTTACCCACACTAAAGACGCACAAAAACCCATGAACAGAGTTGATAACAGTGGCGTGCCGACTTATAATTCATTACCTTGTGCCTGCTTTTAACTGTATGAAAGTTATTTGCAATTACTTTCACGCAATCATCTATTTTGGAAATACAAGTATTTTTTTCGTTTATTTCATATAAAAAATTTATCTCAAGATTATTTGTCTGGTACAATAATTGTTCCAGTATACAAGATTAAAATAATGTAATAAAAATTATAATAATGTATATAATTCACATGTAAACACGTAGGTAGGTAAATTCATTTATTAGCCTACTTTAGCAGATGGATTTGGCCGTGTATCTGAGAGGCATACAATGTGGTGGGTGAGGTTTGACAGGCGGTGTATTAATTATTGGAGAATATATAAGGATGTGTCTGCGGGAATGATGGTAAGTTGGGTTAGGATGTACCTGAATGTTCAGGGGAAGGATGAGGTCGATAGGGAGTTTTCTTTTGAGCCGACGGAAGCGTAGAGATGAGACAGGATTGTCGTGGAGTTGTTGGATAGTGGGGTTCGGGTGGTTGAGGGCGCTTTTAATTAGAATGGTTATGGATTTGATGAGTACGGAGTTTTCTTTCGATGATATTTTATAATTATTGTCTCCATGACACTGATTAGAGAAGAATAAATATATGAAAATTTTAAATTTAACGTCTGTTATATATAATAAAACAATTAATAACATTTTACAGACTTTATTCTATAAATTTAATTAGTAAGTACTTTTTGACATATTTTTATGATTTCTTCAGGTTGTCTTCCAATAGAGGAATAATTTACAGGTGAAGTTAATACAAATATTTTAAAAAATTATATGGAATAAATATAAATAGTTAGTAAAAGCATTTTATTTCTAAAATTACAATAATTAATAATCATCTTCCAGTTACTTTTTTCCAGTGGGTCAGTTTAATACTGTTTACTTATGTTTAGCATAGCATTGAATAAACAGCTTACGTGGCGTCTTTTGATTAGTGCTTGCTTGCTGTGACGTTATACCTGGGCTCTAATTTGTCACCGCGAAAGGCTGCTACGATTTTGTATCTTGATTTTCCTCTAACCCCCCCCCCCCCACCCCACACTTGATAATAAATTCTGCAAAATATATAACCTGTGTGTTGCCTTGAGAAATTATAGATACGAATATAAACTTTCATAGAAACCTTGAGAAATTAGAGATACGAATATGAAAATTCACTGAAACCTGTTCACTCGTTTTTAAGTTTATTATGCTCAGACGTTAGAGTTTTAATTAGTCCTCATGCGACCTTAAAAAGGGACTTAGCAGATAACTGCAAAAGTAGAATGTTTAGTGATAGTAAACCGCCCAAATTTATCTACACAAAATTGTAGCTGAGCGCCTTATATGTTAAATAAAATTTGAAAATATACTCGAGGAAAGAATGGTGGCCGTCGCCACTGGGTAAGAAAGAGACTGAAATCTTTACACAAGGTCATTATATCTTGGAAACTGTTAGCACAGACGCAACGTTCAGATCCTTCAGTCACAACAGTTTTAATTTCTTGGAATCTTTACTTAATGTGAGGCATTTCTGACAAAGTACAATACAAGTAAAGGAGCATACCGAAGAACTTGGCTCAAACTTTGAGACTGACTTGCAAAATAATGAACGACTCACCGCTGACGTAGTGTATGATAAATGGGTCGTTAAACAGAGCAATTAGCATCTAATAACCACTCAGAATTAATTACTTAATTTGACAGCTTCATAGTGGACGTTAAGGTTGTGCCGCCGCTGCGACGAGTTTTCGACAAGACGTGATAAATTCCGAAGCATCGTGTAGGAAGAAGGCGTAAAAGTTTTATATTAAAAGTGTAAAACAAATAAGGTATGGGGAAAATGAGAAATAAAGTCAATCGCATGCATAATGCATACACAAAGTGCGAATATAGGCATGCCAACTCAAAAAAATCCTCACTTGGGTATTGACAGGAAAGTGAATTTTCGTTTTCATTAAAAGAACCGTTATAACTTCAGTAATTATAAAGAATAAGTAACATATCCCTTCTCGAAATTATGACATAGCGGTTCGTTCAGTACGAGAACTACGCTTACAACAAAGCTATGTATACCTCGCGAGACATAGCATGTCGTACGAGTTGCAGCGTAGGAGAATGTGGAAGGTAGTATTAACGTCAGGGAGGAACAGGATATTATATCTTTACGAACGGAATTACAGACCAGGGCTTTACTTATCATCCCTTGATCTTTACGTATGAGTTTTTTTAAGTATAACATAACCACAACTGAACACATAATGCTTCCTCGAGAATGTTTTCCGAATTATTTTTGTTAAAGTGAGTTCTGGTCTACTGCAACCCCTAGTTAGAGGACTGCTTCGCATTCTATTTTGAAACGACCTAATATTTCACTCCAGTATACCTTTTTTACCCATCAGCCACACCAAATTCATCGCATCTCTGAGCAATTATTGTAGTGCTTGATAGTTCATAGCACTGTGATGATTCTAACACTTTAAAACAACAAATTTAAACAACTGCCTTCTTTCAACCTAGTATGAAAACATGTCAAATCATTATCAGTTTTAATACTATCCATATTTAAAACAAATTTCATACTTGAATTTTTTAGTGTGACAGGCTACATGAGGGTAATCTACATGGTGGCAGCGATGGGATTTGAAACGGAGGGTGCGAAAGAGAGGTCAGGGTTGAAAAATGTTTCTGGCATTCTATCTGAAGGCAACAAAGAGATAAATAGGGCCCCCGGGCTACAATCTAAGGAATCTACCCTTTTTTATGGTGATTCAATTAATGACAACTCCCCTTTAATAGTATAGGAAGAATCCATTAATTAAAAATGAGGGTGAAATATGTATATACTCACTTTTACAAGTGCTTGACAATAAAGTAATAACTAACACGCCTAAAATAAGTTTAGAGATGAATTTTTAAGTATGCAGTACCCGATTAAAAGCTAGATACCCTGGTCTCTGTTTTGGTCACTGGGTTAATTACTTGATACATTTGCCATTTATAACATTATTTCTGAATCGCTCACTATTTTAATTACTAGCAGCATTACGAAAATGTGGGGAATATTAGGTATACAGATAGAAATATTTCAGTCAGATATTTTGACTTACGTTTAGCATAAGATTATAAATATAGGGGGTTTCAATAAGGGCGAGTGTCGATGTTGAAATGGAATAAAACAAACTGTGACCGAAGTCTTAGTGAAATTCCTTTATTTCTTGGGCCTTTCAAATAAAAAAAGGATTTGGTTAATACCTCACACACTACTTGTTTTATTCCATTTCAACATCGACCCGCCCATATTGAAAAACCCTATATATGAGATAAAAGCGTTATATAAACAAACAGTTGAATACTTTTTAATATAATTCGCAATCAGCAATAATAATAAAATATAAAATATTCATCAGAATTATGAAAATATTTTACCATATTTTTTTAAAAAAATATGCGACTTATAGCTGTGAATGTTATCATATTTGCATAATACAGCTATATACATCACGAGAACCGTTACGAAACTGGAATCTGCCAACCGCTGACAGAAGTTTTATATTTCCACAGAAAGTCTTTAATGAAATCCAGAGTAGAGGCTAACTACACATTTCATACTCAAGATATTGCAATGTCCGATAACAAGATTCAGGAAGTGTTTTTCGCTTCTAAACAAAGAAATTATCGAATCTTATAAACTCCCGTACTCAAAGCCGAATTACATAGCTTAACTAATTTTGGGATATTATCATTTAGTTAGTTAGAACAGCAAAAACGTTCTGCCAAATAAATTTCAATATCGGCCCTAAAACGGTTAAAAATATTTAGGTTGATAGTAACGCTCATAAATGTTAGAGATAAATAATTTTATACTTCCGATTAACGTTTTTTTATTATTTCGGATGACGAATTATATTAAAAATTACACAGCTGAAGTTTAATTTTGGTGTTCGATTCAGTGGTAATATTTTTATGTATATAGTTAACAAAGGTTTGTCGATAATCAATAACTTTCTAATCCCATAATCGAAAAGAAACTAATGTTGTGTAAAATTATTTTACAACTTGGAAAGGTGATAATGAATGAAACGTAATTACAATAGTTTGATTTTGTAATTCTATTACCTATGGTATGTATATTTATTCTTTTTGACTGCCGTTTCTAAAATCTGTTGATAAATGTTTCTCTTGTTTTCAGACGATCATGCTTTATATAAATGTATATAAACTGAAAACTCCTATAAAATAAGATTTATAATAAACAATACGTCTTTTTAAATTGGTTTAACACTACGATTTTTCTATAACACATGCAGTAAAATATTTATATTATTGAAATTTTAATAGCTTAATTAAAACTGATGGCAGCGTCTCGGGTAAAATATTCCGGACTTAAATTGTCCCCCTCCCCATTCGGATCTCCGGCTTGGGACTACTCGGGAGGATGCCATCAAAAAGACAAAGAAGTTACTTATTTTTTCATACTTGAAAACAAATCACAACGTTTCATTCCTTATCACATTTCCAAGTGATAATTACACAGAGAAGTGGTCAAATTATAGACAAAGTAAGTGATAATAAGGATAATCTATATTTACCTCAACATCTTCACACTCTGATGCAAAAAAATGATAATGATGAAAATGAGTTATGAAATAAATAAATCAACAACTTTCTTTTGTGAGTTGTTTATTTAATAGTTATGTTTGTCTGTAATTTGACTACTTCTTTGTGTAAATAAGTCATTTTGTAGGATATAATTTATTTTATAATCATTAAAATCATATTCGGATAGAATATGATAAATAAAATTACTTAAATTATGAGATTAATTAAGCTCGTATTTTAACTGTTCACTAGTAGTTGAGCATGAGAGTTTGAAAACAAGAAGGGAAGTAAATAAATGAAAGTGGGACTTTTAGATAGTATATTGTGCGAGACATAAAATATCATGGTAAATTTTGAAACTTATTTCATTTAGTAATTCAATTAACGTCTGTATTTCAGAATAATTAAATCGGATAAAAATTGCAGACAAAGTTGTCATTTAATTAAACCGACGTTTCGTCACAATATTTGGGACCTACTTAGATAATTTTTCAAACGTTAAATTTTTACATTTTGATAAACTAAAGATGCTTAAGACTAAAGGAAAATCTAAACTTGATTTCCTAATTAGTAGTAAATTTATTAGATTTAATTATTTTATTTAGGTTTTTAGGTCAATAATATGCTGTCTAATACACATAAACTTAATGAAGTGAATCGGTCGTCAAAATAAACTAGGGCATCGCGAATAATACCGAAGCAAGGAGCTGTGTTACAGTCGACGATGCAAAACACACGGAAACCTACAGTAATCTGATCTCACGTCTTTTCTTCGTATCTCTAAAAAATATTTGCATCCACAATTACACATAGATAAGTGAGAACGTGACGCTTGCTCACTACAGAAATTATTTCCTTGTGGCATTGAATAAGGAGGTGAAGATGGAATCAATCCTCAGAGTCTCAACGATACCTCTTTAACTGTCAGATTTTCTCAACTAACAAGAAAAAGACACGGATAAGTCACAAACGGATGCGGAATGAGAAAATTAACAGTCAATTTACCTGACACAAAAACTAAATCTAATTAACGTATACACACTAGTATTATATATTAACAATATAGGCAACCCGAATACAGTTTAGGCGATCTCAATGCCCAAAAGGCACACGAAACCTTGCAAGTATAACGTTTTATTTCACATAGATAAGTTCAGCATTTTTAAAACTTTAAATATCATAAGCAGTTTCGGGCCACCTGTGCCAAATTTGGTCAATTTTGAACCACGCCTATAGCTGTGACATACATACTGATAAAGGTTTTTAGATACATGTATGAGCATCAAGCACACTTGGATTATTCTTTTATATATTTATATATATGTAAATGTCAACAATTTTTTCATTAATTTTATTTCTCACTAATTGTCACTTATTCGTGTAATTATTTTATTAGTTTCCTATTATCTGTTAATAAATGATTCTGACTCCGAAAAATTCGTGAAGTTGTATATTTCGACCATCGGTGTTACATATCCATTTTATTGACCTCATTGAGGAAAGTATAAAACTTATCTTTGAGTGTTTGATACGTCCTCCACCAAATAATATCTAAGTCTTTAAAGTTCATTCCCTTTCCTTGGTGTTCTTACATTCATCTTTTGAACCTTTCATACTCAACTACTGGCGAATAGAATATTTTATAAGGGTAAGATATTAATTGATTGAATTTCATAATTTACGATTTTATGATTATCAAAATTAAGCTTCCAAATTTTATGCTGTACTTACGCTAATTGATTTCTTATAGATTATAGGATTGGAAAGTAGATTTATTTTATTACTTAATTGTTATTGGGTTACTTATTTTTGCAATAAGTCAATGAAATTAAAACGTTGAAATATTAGCTTTGATGTATAATCAATGATAACATTTCGGTTGAAACTACCTTCAGGAGGATTATTTTAATATATTTGGGCCACTTATTTTTAGTCTAAATTAATGTTTGACGAAGCCCAAATGTGAGGACGAAACGTTGTAGGAATTGAATAAAATATTTGCTGTCTGTAATTGGTCGTTTAATTTAATTTTATGTAATGATTTTATAAAACAGGTGATAAGTGTTCAATAATATTTAAACGTTTTAATTTGATACGATTAATAAATGGCCTTCTGTTTGCCCAATATTGTTTTGATTGGCTTGTGTTAATAGACATGAAGAGTTCATAAACCTTGGACTTTTAATATTTTCTGTATTCTGTCCATATCAATTCCCTTATCAATTGACACACGTAAATATTAAAATTTTATCATCAATAAATTACGATCTTTTTTACAGAAACTCGCCAGGTATCTAAAATCTTATTTCATCAACAAGTTTAAATTTTCATTGGGAATTGAGAGTCATCAACCTAATTTCGTGCCAATTTATTTTATTGGTACCAGGAAAGTTAAATATTTTAACATAACCATGCAAAATTCAAGTAGAAAGGCACTATTAAAGTGAAGAAATAAGCAAGCCATCATTCTCGTACAATAAAGCAGTATCTTCGGTATTTGTCTGTCACGTATCAGAAAGAAGAATCTGGAATAGAGTTGTGAGAAGATACCTTATCTTGTTACTCCACAGCTGATACCGAATTCAGTGGGTCGTCTGATCAGCTCAATGTAACTATCACTAACCGAGCAAAGAACATTGATCTTTCCAAGTGATATGGATAATTACACAGAGAAGGGGACAAATTATAGACAAGGAAAGTGATAAATAAGGATCATCTATATTTAACTCAACATCTTCACTCTCTGAAGCAAAGACTGATAATGATGAAAATGAGTTCCAAGTAACACATTTTCTCACAAAAGAAAGCTGATTTATTTATTTTATAACTGAACATGGAACCTCATTCCACGATTCCTCGACAGAAAAATTGTCAGAATTATTGAATTAAAAGTTTACATAGTTTTAATAAAATAAATATTGGCAACACGAATCGTTCGTTTTTGGAACGTCTTCAGGTTCCAAATATGGAAATTTTATAAATCTGAACATAATTTATTTCTCGAACTATCAATACATAACTAAAATTTTGTAGAGAAAATTGCTAGAGGTCTCTTTATTAATTTATAATTCAAGGAAGTCAGATAAGAACATTTATTGGTATAAAAATTGATATGATGTTTCTGACTTGTTGGCCGTTTTATATATTGATTGATAATTATTTATTGAAATTGCACGAATTACAATATTTTGAGCTTTTGGCCAAAATATTGCAATATGTATAGTATAAATGAATTGTGAATTTTTAGGTAAAAACCTCAGAGTACGGAATATTTGTTTGGAAATTAATGATTGATTAAAATGTTGGTAGATAAATGTAATTATTTATTACCAAATAACCAAGGTATTTTCTCAATTTTTCTTTTGTCTTTTCAGAAAGGTATTCATTTAAATGTATAATAATAATAATTATCATATTCCGTAGATCCTGTAAAGAAGCTAAGCTTCAAGGATGTGGAATGGGTCAGGGTGTACATTTATTACATTATTTTATTGTATAAAAGATAAATATACTTATAACAAATTTTTGTATTATAAACTAATTAATTAATTACTCTTCTCCGATTCTTCAATAAATTCCTTTATTGAATAGAAGGAGTGGCTAAGCAATATATACGTAACATTAACATACGTAACATTATTGTCAATTGCTGATATTAAGTCGGTTCGGATTCTGGAAAAAAATGTGATAGTTTCTACTATATACAAAAGTTAGGAATATGTTTAAAGTACGCTAACTTTCTGTAATATGTCCTGTGTTTCTAACAAAATCCACTTCAAGAATATTTAAAAATCGTACCGACTAGAAAATACAAGCGTTGGACCAACAAAATCTTCAACAAGAGACTGATCTGTTAATCTAAACTGATAAACATACTGCCAGTGTTATAGTATATTACTTTCCTATGTTGATGAAAATAGTTCTATAATTAGCTTCTTGATATTTCCAGCTTCGCTGGAGTGAAAAGAGACCCGTTAGGAAATTCCTGAAGAATAACCTTACTAGGAATTCCCTACCGTCAGACACGAAAACAACGGAAGATAATGGCCAACCCACATTTTAAGATCTTTAACAGTAAACTAAGCTAGTTTTCACATGGCACTAAATCTTCATGAACGTTAAAGCGCTAACAATAAATGTGAAGGTATGAAGCATGCTGGTGAAATATCGTCGGCACCTGTCCGGGCAGAAGCATTCCTTTGCAGATGACCTCGAAGCCAGCGAGACGTTCTTTAGAGTCAAAACATTAATTAATTGTTACTACTAAGCTAAACTCCCGTGGTGAATTGCTCTGCGGCTCGGTTTCTCATTACAGGCACTACACGATAGTTTTCCTTTATACAAAAAACATTTTTGGAACGAGAGTTACAAGGGGGGAGGAATGCAAATAATCGTAGGGCATGTGTGGATCTGAAATATGAGTTTATACATATAGAAATATAGTCAAAATTTTCATATAGATTCATAACATATTGAGGTTCTCATAGGGGATAAAACAATAGTATAAAAAGTTGGTCGGTAATTTACAGTCGATCCAAATACTGAAAAGGAAGCAAATAACAGAACGTATAGGTAATGATAGATGGTGATGAATCGACGCAAAAAGTCGCCCTTATTGCTGTGGAACATCACCAAGAAGTCGATTGAAACATTCTCACGATGCTGATTTTGTTCAGTTGTAAGCAAACGCGTCACCCTTCTTGCGCATATCTTTCTCATGTCAGTCAATATGCAATGTACAGCTTTTTAAAAAAATTACCTTAACTGTTGTCTTAGTGCTTTCAGTCTACAGTCATCTAATATCATTTAGTGAATTTTCGTCATCATTTACGCCGTGGTCACGTCATTTAGTCGATCACTGCGGTGTTCGTCTTAGCAGCTCGTACAGTCTCATTTAAACTGTACCACCCAACATTCTACTATTGTAAACGAAAGACCAGATTCCTCTAGAGCAGAATCAAGTTCGATATTGGTTTGACTAAGAACATTCAAGTGAAATTATTGTGTCACGTAATGATTACCAATTTTTAAATGTTCACAAATTCATTGAATGCGTTCACTATTGATGCCTATCGATCACCGAAAATGTAGTATATTGTAACTTAAAATTTTTAGGGTTGGTTATTAACCCGGCATTGTTTTTTTAAAAACAACAATCCTTCGTCTGTATTTCATGTCGGGTACTTATAGAACTACACTTGTAGTGCTACATTGATTTCGGGGAGACAAATGTCAAACAAGAACGGAAAAGAGAGAAACGAAACTGAAGCTGTAAACTTTGATCCATCTCCCGTTTTTTTCCTCCATAATATTTTTTTTCCTCCGTAACAAAATCTAATTTCCTTGAAAGACTTCTGGGAAACAAAGCTTCCATCTACAAACTTTCACTTGCATAACATACGTTATATCCAATAAAAAAGTCTATCAGTTATAAAACTGGAACTGAGCTCATGAAATTGTTTTATTTCCGGAACCGTACGTTAATTTTCTAACAGGTGCTCTCGACAATTACTGTTATAATTATCTTAAGATTTATGATTACGATTGAAACGATATGGAAAATTATAAAGAATTCTGTAGGTGATTATGACAATTAATTACTGAAAGCCCCTGTTAAAAATTTAGTTTTTTATAGAAATACATTATTTAATTATTTTTTTGTTTATTATTCATAATCATTTTAAACTTTGTAATGCTAGATGACAGTCCGCAGTCGCCCCCGTAAGTCAAGGCCCTAAATGGGCTGTAGCGCCATTGGAGAAGAAGAAGAGAATCATTTTAAACTCCAGGTTCAATTATTTAACTTTTAATGGTTAAGAAATGACCTGCATTATTTGAATATTCATAGAGCGGAAGTGCATTTCGAAGCACAACAGTCAAAAAAGAAAGCTGTACATTGCATATTGACTGACATGAGAAAGCTACGCGCAAGAAGGGTGACGCGTTTGCTTACAACTGAACAAAAAACAGTCTCGTGAGAATGTTTCAATTATTATACAACTGATTTAGGAATTTACAGTAGTTAGAAAATTATGTCGAAGTAAATATCATTTTATATCATATTTAAAATTTTGAAAGCTACACTTTTATTTACCATTCTTTCTTTAAGTATAGTTTGTAATTTCTTTCTATACTTGAGAGTTGGTAACTTAGGTCGGTAAACCGGGCATTGTCACTGTAAAAAAATTTCACATTATATGGATTGTTCGAAAATTACTTATTTTAACGTGAATACGCTTTTTTAAGGGTAAAGAGGTATTTAATCGTGACCGTAACTTACGAAGCGGAAGTAGAAAAAGCAGGCGATAGGAATGACGCAACACAAAAAGTAAACAATAGCAATTGTTCTTGGAGCAATCTGCGGAATAAACGTTTTCAGATAAACAGGCACATTCTTTTCATTTATCTACATATGCCGTACACGCCATCGTCAGAGTATTTCGCTAATCAGCGAATATGGCATCTGCGTTAAGGCTGTTCCATACTAATAGTTTATGACTATAGTGAACCCTTTTTGCTTTTCGTTAGGTCATTCAAAATCACAAACGAGATGACAAGCATAAAGGACTTACCCAATACTATGTTGTACTAGAATAATTAGAATTTGCAACATGAATATGTTTAATGGAAGGTAAAGTGACAGACGGTGACGGTGCGTCAGGATAGTACATTTCCGTGGATGTTTATTTATATATAGCATACTTATCTATTTGGATGATGCAATATACGTTTAATGTACTCAAACATGTGACTCACTACCCGGGTAAACCGACAATATTTGCGGCATTAAGGTTATCTGAATCTGGCAGAGCGGACGCTAAAGCACAACGGCGAAGCCGAAACCCCATAAAACATTCATGCTCCGGTTCCCTTCCCGTCTTCCAGAAGTACACACTCTCAACGTGTTTCCTTCAACGCAACCATCCCATCAAATAAGAATGTCGGACTCCTGCAATGTCAGTGTACTTAAAAGAACTCTGTCAATGGACGAAGCCTTGATGCGTCACCTGTAGAGGAGGATAATAGACTCGACGCAAAACACGCCGACCTTAAACAACTAAGAAACAGCCGTAGTTAACAATCCAGTTCGCAACTGGTTCACGGTTCCTCGCATTGTGAAGAACCCTGCACATGCAACATTGCGAAATTCTCACACAGCCCTGCACGTCACTTAATTGCCTAGATGATCAACGCAAATGACCCGGACAATTTATTTTCCTAGAATTGTGCGTCGTTTCTGGGCGGTAAAAATCAACCAATGACAGAAAAAGAAAAACAATTCATAGTAAATAATGGCCAAGGAGCAAACTATATACTCGTAGGCCTATCAACAAAAAATTCTATAACACCTCGTCCCTTCCATAATCCTTGGACCTCATCAGATCTGCACTACAAACAAATTGAAACAATGATATAACGAAGACATCAGGAGACCAAAGAGGTCATTTGAGAATTTGCTGAGATTTGCATCGGTTTTTAATATTAACGGATGGATAATTGAATTAAATCGGTAACATTACCTTCATGTTTAATCAAATAATTTCAGTAAAAACATTTTACATATTTACTGAGGAAATTTAAGCAAACAATATTTCAAATATAATAATTAAATTTATCTGACCTAATGCTATAAATAAAATACAATAAATGGTCACAAGTCAGTAATTATAATTTAAAGACGTTTCGTCCCCCAATTTTCTGGACCGCTTCAGTTCACTCTACAAAAGAATTTAATGCAATTACATTTACTCCTATATGTTTTGAACTCATCAGATATACCACTGGCTCCAGATACAACAATAGGAACATTCACCGATGATACAGCCTTTCTCTCCAGCCACGAGACTCTCAGACAGCCTCAAATATTACACAAACGTATCTAACTAATTTACTACAATGGCTAAAAAAATAGAAAATAAAAGTGAACGAGAATAAATCTGCACAAAAATAATTAATTAAAAATTTCAGTTTCTTGGTTAATTTAGTTTTAAAATAAATTTATATTATTACTTAAAATTTTGAAGGACGTAGTTTAACAAAATAAAGGTCCAAATACACCCAAGAACAATTATATTCTGTCAAAATTATGTTTAAATACATTGTAAATAACATTCTTTTTTTAATTTTAAGGAAAATAACTAATAAACTGGAAATTTGAATATTTACTAAGGATTGAATGTTTTTCGAAAGGTTGTTTTCAATTTCAAATGTGTTTTAAATGTCCTGTTGGTTTGTCCTATTAACAAACATTGAAGTCAAAAATTTTTCTTTTACGTCTATTATACATTAAGAAAGCAATTTTCGACCTTTTACGGACACTTCAATTTTTAATTTACAAAGTAAAAAAGTTTTTGTACATATTTCTACCTTCTTCAGGTTTTATTCCAAATTACTGTAAGATCTTAACAAATTCAATGAATTTAGAAAAAAGTTGGAGGCAAGTCAAGCGTGGTCATAAAAGAATGATTGTTGATGTTATAACAGTTTGTAAGATAATCTGAAACGTTGTTACTTTCAAGATTACAGAGACAAAAAGTGTCTGTGAAAGATCATAAATTGCTTTATTAAACATTGCAGTCTTTACATGATATTTGATATATTACGTTATGCACACCTACATTTTTATAATAAACGATAAATAATTGTAATAAATAATATTATTAATGCTGTGTGATTTAAACTAAATAATTCAATGAATTTAAAGTTTATTTTTTTTATTAACGGTCTAATGATGGAAACAATTCTGATGAGTAAGACCTTAGGAAATTTGATTTTTTGTTGATAACATAAAATTGAAACACGGTCCAGCTTCCAAGAGAAATCATAAAAACCCTAGAAGGAACGCTTAAGGATGAGGAAACGGAGTTTATGACAGTAAGAAGTATCATAAATCTTTCCTGTAAATCTTTCGTTCAAAAAGGTACCACTGATTAGTCTTGGGACACTTTACTGCCAGAGAAAAGAAAAGTCTTGAGAATCAAAGATCCCGAAACACCGACAGCAGCTCTATTTTGAGTAAGCGAATATGCCGACACATGGAAATTTTTATCTCTGCTTCGTCAAACTTGCCAGACGAGCCTGCGTTTTAATACCTTTGATAAGAATTCTCGCCAATAGGACCTTGGGGAGAAAGAAAGCGTGCAACAACTCCAGACAATACCGAAAAATTTTATATGTAAATTATATTCACAGGTATATAAATCCCCACAACTCTGGGCGTTATTTTACCAAAATATCTAAACAATTCTAACATCTCATTTCTGGGATTCTATTTTGATACAATTTTTTTTCTGAAAAACCTACTCGAGTGTCTATCCGGTATAAATAACATAGTGACGTTAATCATTTTATATTATAACTGTTAAGGGACTGTTCAAACCTCTTTCTGTTAATTACGTATAATTTTTCTCCCTCAAAAACTAATTTGAGCTACGTCGGGTTTTAAAATGAACAGTGACTTAAAAAATTAATTCAGCACATCAATTATTACGAAAAATTATGTTCATTCCAGGTTTTTATTTGGCTGTCATCGCCTCAACTATCTCCCGGACCGACCCGAACCTGACGACGATGTTGGTTCTGGTTGTCGAAACGTTTTATTAAACCTCTTCCTGCTTTCACACAACGGTAAGACTCAATCTATTAACTATTTAAATGGCTCGTTTGTATTATTCATCGATAAACATTCAAATTGGTGTCATATTTTAATTTCATCTTGACTAGAAATATACCCTTAAGATGCGCAGCTTAAAAGCAAATTAGTGAAAAGAAAAATAGATGTTAACTAGTTAGCTGATTAACACGCAAAAATAAGTGATAAAATAAACACCACACGACGTTTCTGCAATACTTGCTTTTGAAAGATAATTTTGTAAGAGCTATAAGAACGACACGCCACACAAGCCATTGACTCACAAAAACAATATTAATTACAAATAACAATTAAATACATCTGCCTTAAAATAATAAATAAAGTACAATGAATGGCCAAAAGTCAAAATAGAAATTTAATTTAAATTAAGACGTTCAGTCCCCCAACTTTCAGGAGCTCTTCAGTTCATAAATTAAAATGTAATTGTAATTTCGTTTTACTACTGCAACATCCAGGGCCAAAAATCTAAAAGATTTTAATTGATAAACCTTAGCGGTCCCGAAAGTTGGGGGCAAAACGTCTTAGTTTGAATTAAAATCTTTCTATTTCCGACTTTTGACCATTCGTTGTATTTTATTTACAAAATTAATATTAAAGCAAAGAAAAAAGAAGCCATTATAGCCACTGTTTATTATTCTTTGTTTGAACTTTTGCCTTGAAAATTAATCTGCATTTTCCTACAGATACTATGTTTTACATATTCCATAGATAATAATGGTTTTTGAATAAAGATTTATTGAACAACAATTAGTATTACGTAAACAATTGCAAACAATGTAACAATTGTTATCCGAAAATACGAATTTCTATTGTTCAGTAAAGGGTAATTCTTTGGCTGCGTGACAAATTTCGTATCTGTATGTTTTGTAAATTTAATGGATAAAGAAATAATTTTTTGTCCGTGTACGTTTAATATAGGGATTATACCAATAAAACAACATCGTACAGTACGCTTTAATTCAATCTTCAACGAAGAAATGATGAGCTATATACTTGAAATATTTACCGTATCACTTCTATTTTCAGTTATGACTAATAAAATAAACAAAGTCATGAAAGTTGTATTTAATTGTCCCAAAAAACGCATTAAATTCTGAAAACATTGATTAAATATCAAACGTTCGTGGGTGGAAGTTCCGCCAAAATCCAAAATTTGTTATCACTATTTATAACTCATTGAAATTGAGTACCAGGGATATTTAAATTACCATAACATAAGATCAGATGACAGTTTCTGATCAAGGTAACAGGACGTGTATTATAATTGGAAAAAAATTGAAAATAAATTAAAAATATAATTGAGAACTGCTTTGGGGATTTAGGAAGCCGCAATCGTACATGAACTGAAAAAACATCGGTTTCTGCAACAATGTGTAATTAATCTTTGCATGCACGTTATTACAAATGTATTTATGCTTGTTATCAATGTTTACTGGGAAACATCCATCTCTGTATAGCGTTTCTTACAGCATGGGAAACTGTTTTGTTTTTTAAATGGGTATTCCGAGGGCTGTTTTGCATATATTATCTAGTTGGCAATAAGGAACTGTTTGTTGGTGATATTTAAAAACGTGTACGCTGACGTGATATGGAAAACGAAGTACGTAATTTTTAAAGAGGCCTGTTCAATATTTATTGAGTGATTTCGCGCATAGTGTAGAGCTTTGGGTTCGGTGTCAATCAGATTGAGAAAACGATTTCTCAACGAAAATTTGAATCAAGAAAAAAAGAACTGAAAGAGTGTGGTTTGATCATGCTTGCCTTTTAACGTTATAGCTGATTTATCTTTGATGATGGCTAAGCATTTGCTGCAGAGTGATTTCATCATTACAGACGAAGTACTTACCAAGTGCTGCCCCGAGACAAAGTAGCCACAGCTGTAGACGTGTAGTGGACCGCATTGTCCAGTCACTTGCGCTTCTTCGCAGAACGCACTAGGAACGGAACACTGGGAATATCACACACGACACGCGCACCGTACAGCACTGCACAGCCAGTCACGACCGCGGCGCAGACCAGAATGACAGTGGAGCAGCTGCCTACGCGTCGAAGGGCGCTGACGTCATCCAGCCCAGACGCAGGCAGGCAAGTCGGCGTTGAGGAAGGCAGTGGTTCGCAAAAATAACCTACAACCAGGGGAAACCTCTTCCACCTTCGCGGAATCAGTCATTACTAGCTGGCAACCCGGCAATTCACTTCTTTATCCACTTCTTTACCTCAGTCAACACGAGATTAAACCATCAGCGAGACCGTCACAGTTTTGAAAATTTACCTTTCACGACCCCCTACTTTACGAGAGCTGATTTTCATCATAACCACAGCCATGACTGAGAACAGAGTCAAGAAATCAGGTACCTTAAATAAGCACAGTTACTTAAAAATAGACAGAAAAAAATGTACATTACAGAGAGAGATACTAGCAATCTCACTGACCGCGAAAAATATTTATTCGCATGCAAATACGTGCCTCTCTGGTGCTTTTTAAATTTCCGTAGCCTCCACTCCCGCCCCCTTACTTGCTTCCGGGTCGCAAGGAATTGATGTACAAAATTTGTTCGAAATTGTCCCACGCCTTTAGATTTATATGCGGCACATACATACACAAAAATACACTGAAACAGTCAATTATATTTATAAGAAGAAAATACTTGAACCGTCTCTTCCGTCTGATTACCGTGAAATAATGTGGATAGATGCATATGCATGTTATATTTTAACTCGGTCCTTAGACTGGTCGGATGCAACCCTCCTATATTGCCCAAGCCTTTTACATTTCCGCATAACTACCACATCTCACATCCTCCCTAAACTGCTTAGCTTATTCCATCCTTGGCCTCCCTCTTCTGTTCATACTTCCCTCTAATAATATTTTTAAAAGACCCTCATGTCTTAAAACGTGGCCTATTAATCTATCCCTTCTCTTGGTCAATGTCCTCCATATTGTTCTCTCTTCCTCTATTCTCGTTAAAACTTCCTATCCACCCATCTGATTTTCAGCATTCTCATATACCAAACGCTTCTATTCTTTTCCTTTCTGCAACTCCTACCGTCCACGTTTCGCGCCCATTATTACGTAACATTGCATTCGAACATTTTTCGTAATAATTTACTAATATTCATACTTTAATTAGCCCTAATTAAATTTCTCGTTTTTGCGAAAGCCTTTATTAACAATGCTGTCCTATTCTTTATGTCTACTATACTTCTACCATCCCTAGTTATTATGCTGCCCAAGTAACAGTATTCCTTAACTTCCTTCAAAATATCCCTTCCCAATATAATAGTTATTCCACTGTTTCCCATACTACACTCCATTACCTAGGTTTTTCCTATATTAATCCTCATCTTCTTCACGTTCATACCATTTATTGTGATTTTCAGGTCTTCTTCTGAGTCCCCTAATACCAGAATATCATCTGAAAACCTTCGGAATTTTATTTCTTTTTCCAGTATGATTCTCTTTTCATTTTCTTTTTTAACTTTCTTCATCGCCTGTTCTATGTTTAAGTTATCAGTATGGGCGAAAAATAATTATGAGCGTGCTTATATAGAGGTTAAGCATAAAAAACATTTTATTCAATAATGATACTTTTAAATTCTTATTCGAGAACGTCGAACCGGAAATGTGAATTAGTTAGCAAAACTCCTGGCGCCAGCAATCCTCAATTATTTGCATTGCGACTTATAAAACTTTTTATTAATAACTAATTAAGAGTATCATTGCTTTAATAAAATTATTGTTACATTTAAAACTTTTCACGCTTCACAGCAATTTAATCATCTCATTTAACAGTTACGTGAGGTCAGAATCTATCCTATTGCAAGTTCCCTGACTTTAGGGTAGTACGTTTGTTTGGTCTGAAATTGGGGAAGGGAGGAAATTAACTCCTTGAAACGTCAACAGAAACTTCTGTGGGCTGAACACTACGATATAAAGTTCACAAATAGGAACGAAATGTCGTAGATGTCTTAAATAAATATCAATAGTTTGCTGATAAATTGGCTGGATTTCTTATTTATAGAATAAAAATACTCCGGGTCTATTAGGCGAGTCAAAAATAGCTAAGTACCCGCAGATAGTGAAAACTACTATTGGTAGGTGCTAGTCCTGGACGTATGTACAAAATCAGGTAGTAATTGTTCCAATTGTAAGCAGAACGTTGTTCCACTTTATTCATACTCCCCCCTCCCCCTATATTTCCAATTGAGACTTAACTACTACTTAAGTTGCATGTTAAATATCAGAACTGAACAAATACACTTCCATTACCCCGGAACACACACTAATCTCGGTTATTTCTAATATTTTTATGCAACGCCCTCCACCCCAGCCTTATTCCAAATAAGGTTCAAATTATCCACAAATGACCTTGGTGGAAACATTGTCGATGTTATTGACTCCAGAAAAACTTTTATTGGAAGCAAATATCGCCCGTATTCTTCGTGTTTTAATACTTGCACTACGTCCACCACCTTTGAAGTTGTAGGCGTATCTTAATTCTGGCTCCCAAGGAACTTGTGTACAGAATTTGGTTGAAATTCCGTTATGTCTTTAAGGTTGCACGTGGTACTTTGCTTTACCCTAAGGGCTGAACTACAGCTTAATTAGCATATTGAATGTCATAAATAATTTCAGCGGGTCCGGATTCAACACCAACATGGGTTGTTATTTCGTTTATTTTATGTAACGCCCCTGTGAGTACTCCGCTGATATTAGACAATAACAACGCCGGGAGAAACAATATTAATCTCATTCACCCCGATAAAAATTTATTCGGCGCAAATATCGGCCGATTTTACACGTTATTAATATTTCTACCCACGCTCCTGGGGGTGGTTGTCGAGCTTACACGGCGTTTCTTTAACAGTTGCAAGGAAGCCGTGTACAAAATTTGGTCTGAATTGCTCCATGCGGTTAAATACATGTGCGTCCGCAGTTCGTGAATTACAATTTATTTAAGTTTTGGCTTAATATCATAATTTATTTAGCAATCAGAATACAATTATATAAGCTAAAATGCTGACAGTTTCTAATAATAACATTTACAGGGAGATATCCGATGATATCACTTGTATGATTGAAATAAACAATGAATCATTTAACTTAAAATAGTATACTTGGCCAAACATTTTTAAGACTTTTATTTATCACCAGTTCAAGGAGTATGTCTGGAAGTGGATTGGGATAATTGTCTAAGTCTGCTTGATGTTTGATGGCTTTCTTGAAATTAGAATATAATTTATAATGAAATGTGTCTTATCAAGTTTGTTAGAATAATGATATATTGAATTGTAAGCTAAGTGTATTGGTGACATTGACATAGAGGTACATGTGTGGTACATTTTATTAAGTATATTCACGTTTTATATAGATATATATATATACATATAATGTTTTATAACAGTGTGCTACTACGGCTATAAAGTGCGACTATAAAAACCTACTGTTGTAGCGATGGAGGCAATGTTCACCTCGTCTTGTAACACCTACCATAAAGATAAGAACTCCATGTACTGGAGCAATGACGTACAAAGTTCAAGAAAACTATAATGGTTGTGCAATTTGGCGGTACTGCTATTCAAGAGTTAGGCGAAGAATGTAAAAAAACACGATAAATGTTTTCTATCTTTGTAGACATGAATAAAGAAGACCTTCAAAATTGTAATTATTTCTTCTAAAGCTATTAGTAACGCCAAATAGAGTTAAATACATATAATGGCCAATAACTAACCAAGAAGATTAACACAAAACATCCTTCAATGACTGAAATGACTGTGAAATAAATATATACTTTGAGACATAAACATAATAATAGCAATAATTAGTCTTTAGTGGTAAAACGTCCTTCAGTGGTTTTTTGAATTGATTGTGTGAAGTGTCAATATCAAATGCTATTTTTTAAACATCAAATTAACCATTTTTTAGTGTGCAGGTTCTCTCATCTGTCAAGAAAAGTAACGGTGGCCATAAATAAATTATTTTAAATTTAACACTTGTCCCTTACTGTATTTTTTTGCGGATGATTTCTGTTGAGCAGAAAACTAAAATGCTTAATTTATTGCATAAAGATTCTGGAAATTGCACAAATATGCAAAATATTGTATGAGGACTATAAATAATTGGTTTGAATTGATGTTTAATGTAAACATATTTAGTTAGTGGGTTCAAAATATATTTAATATGATAGAAAAAAATTGAATAAATTTTAAAATGATATTAAATCATTTCAGACAGATTTGGCTGTTTTCATTCATTTTTAATTGTTGAAGTCATGAAGTGTAATTAATATAAAGACAATTGTTATGACTTTCCTTCAGATATTCGGTAACCATTATAGCCTAGAGACAATAGTAATACAAATATGATAATTAATTTAAACCTGTTATCTTTGAGTTTATCCCGTTCATGCGGATATTAAAATAATTAACTCGCAGTGTTCGCTGGTCTTAATACACCCGAACATCCAACATGAACAGAGAATTGACCTGCTTCCCACTGCTTGCACAGCCGTGTGAGAATTCCACTCCTTTCAACGCTTTCTCCAGACAATATATGCTTTAAATATTTCAGTGGAACATATGTGATCTCGTCTGCGAAGTTATAACAAGAGATGCCTGATTGTCTATTGTACACCTCAATTTAATCTCATCCTGGAACTGGATTAAAGAATATAATTACCCTACTTCTCACTAGTATGCTAATTTTGGTGCTCCGTGTTCTGGTCTGTAATTGGAGGAAAAACGCTGATTCTTCTTCAACAACTGTAGGAGTATCTTTCGAGTTTACAGACGTACACTATTCGAAGACATATATTTAGTGTTGATGTGGCATGAGGCTAATTTTCCCAAAACCTACAATGTGTTTTATACATAGCAGTACTCTTTGCTGGTCGCGAAGACCGGGATTAAGACTGTTGGAGGATCGATACGCTGACCACGTGTCACTCCAAACTCGGAATGTGTCATGCAAGATGACAGTCCGCAGTCGACTCGGTAGGCCCAGGCCCTCAACGGGCTGTAGAGCTATGAAGAAAGAAAAAACAGTACTCTTTGCAACGCCACACAAAACTTTTTCATAAATATTATGGAATATCATATAAACCTGGCATATAAAGCCCAATATATTCTCATATCATTTTTATTTAGATGAAGGTTTGGTATCATGACTCCTATAAGGTATTTTTAAATTTCGTAATGTACCGGTAGTATATTTACGTCCCTCTTGATGACTCGTTTAAAGTACCAACAGTCTTTTCAAGTCCCTCCAAGTTCCGGGATTATTTTTATATTACTTCAGATAAAAGGATTATTTTACCACTTTAAGTTTTTTTAAGTTTCAGTGAATATTATGTCCGAAATAGCGCCACCTTGTCTTACTCCATTATTAATAGCAAAAGGTTCTGTATGTTCAGTATTTACTCTTACTGTAGCTTTAGAATTGTTCAATGTGGCTTTAACATGTCTTATTAGGGTTGTAAATGATTAGGGGGGGATATTATTTAATGAATTTAATAATTGAGTTTAAATATATATATTTATTAATTATAATCTCAGGGTATTAATGGTTTGGGTGATCACGTGTAGCAGATCTGTTCGTTGACGAACCTGAGTTGTTTCATAGGCGTCTCGCTGTAATTTCCGTGTCGTGGAACTTATAACGGCCGGTAGACAATTGTACGAAGTCGTGCTGGCAAAGTAAGGAAGCTCCGCTTTTTCCTCTTTCTTCCCTGCTTCCTGGACTGATCAAAGCATGGTCTCCGCTGCCACCTCACCAATCTGCTCTCGCCGTAACTTCTCTGCTGCCAATCTCCTTTCGCCACCACCTTCAAAAATCTCCTCCACCACTCTCCTTCAATATCCTCTCACCATCACTTTGCAAAATCTGTCCAATCTCTCCACCACTCTCCTTCAATCTCCTCTCTCCATCCACTGCAAAAATCTCTCCAATCTCTTCTCAAATTGTCTCCGCCAGCCTCTTTAAAGCCTTGTCCCCACTTATCCGACACCTATCACTCAGGTGGCAGGGATGGATATCTTCCAATCATATCCCTTGTTTCATTTGGGGAACACACGCCACCCGGTCACCAAATTCCCAGGCAGATTAAGACATTCCGAAACGGCGACGGGATGTCCGAGCTTTATGGTCCAGGTATCAGTCGCAGTCCCTTTGTTGTTTTTCCGAGCCGCCAAGACGACGCGCGGAAAAACCCCTTCTTCCTGACAAGCGACTTTGTCATTCCGGAATATTTGGTATTTAAGTTCCCGTAAATTATAATAAAAATTTGGACGCGGGTTCTACTGCGCTACAGGGTATACCAAGTATTGTGAGATCGTTTATCATGGTGTTCCACTTAACCCTTGTTTAAAATTGATTTAAAAGGCACGCAGCTCTGAAATTCATATTCAGATATCATTTTCCTTTAGGAGGGTAATTGTAGGAGTTGAATTTCTCTTTTATTTTTGGCAATACCTTACGCCAAACACTTGATATCTTCTGTGCTATCGATCCTCACGAATCGAGCAATCTTGACCCCGTTGCTCATGTTAGTGCAAAACCTGTACTCGATATTTGGATTGACTTTTACTCCGCCGTCGAAAGGACACGCTCGAAAGCAGTGCAGTATTTAGATACGATCTGCTCCAGTTATCCCAGATGGACACCAGAATGTGAGGGATTTATTTTCGTGCGCTTAATAGCCTTTGCAGTGTGGCGTTTCACCCTGTGGCGTAGACTTCTGACGTTTGGTATAAATCTCATGAGTCACTGAGCTGGTTAGCTTTGAGACTGCTTACAAAACTCTCTAAAAGAATTAAATGCTCATTCGACCTTACACATCAGACAACGTAGTTTATGTGCTGCAATTATCACGTCCTTGCCCGAAGGATAAAACAGCATTGAGAGACGAGATTCATTACTTGTTGTGTCTAAACTAAGTCGTCTCTGAATGGTGTTAACTGCCTTAGGAAACCGTGCCCATTGAGTCTTCTGGGGTCATGAAAATTAATATTAAGCATATCAACATATTTAAGAATGTGAAATAGACGTATTTATTATTATCAACACCAGCTTGTAATGAAAAATTGATTTATTATTATTTTTTCTTTAACTTATAAAATTGGCATGTCTTAAAGACCAGTTATAATCAAATTTTATTAAAACGTATGAAGAATTAAATCAATTTTGATTAAGGAAGTGGATTTTAAGAAAAGAATAATTTCAGAAATGTTGTATATTAAAAGTAACAGATTTGCTGTCAATATAAAACGTGACACTTTGCAACTAAATAAACTGTATGATGGATTATTAAATTATTTTGGTTAATTTTATGTTATTTGTGTTTAAATCTTTAGTTGATTTATTTTATTGACAAGGGCCACAATGGATGGTCCAAACGTCTACTTTATGTTTAAAAAAATTCAAAAATTTTGTTTTTTAAGTCTGTTATACGGGTCGTTAATCTATATGAACAAATAAAATTGAAGTGTCTGTCTGTCTAGTAGTTTGTCTCGAATAGTATCCGAATGGGCTCAACGGAAATTTGAAGGTTTAAAAACAGGAGATTTAACATATATTCGTGAATGTTTCATTTAGATATATTGCTGAAGATATTAATATAAGATAAATATTAATATAAAACATTCTATGGTAAAAAATTCGTGGCGTACGCGAAAAAGAGAGTGCGGGTTGCGTATTCTCTTGATCTATTTATGCTCCGAATCAGCTTCACGGATTTAAATGAAAATTTCTGGGATTTAAACAGGAATTTTAACTTAAATTTTTGTGTATGTTTCATTTTGATATCTTGCAGAGTTCCGAAGATATTAATATGAATATTTATAAATCCATTGAATTGCTGTGCGAAAGCCGATATGAAAACCAATTGCGAGCTATAAGTCCTGTTAGGCGTTCCTATACCATTCATCCCGCTTACTGTGTTAAGCGGGAGATAGAGGGTGAATATTCTCACTCAATCTATTGTTGCAGCAGGATTCGCACCGAAATTAACCTAACGTTGGTAGAGTTAACTCCCAGAGTAATAATAAACTTCTTTGGATCGTCGATGCGATGTATACGTAAATTGGATTTACTTGTTGAGTCAGATAAATTTTAATATTTAATAATCGCCCATTTTTAAAAGAAAATAAAGTAAATATTATTGAAGTTTCTGTCTGTCTGGAAGTTAGTGTCGAATTGGCTCCGAAACGTGTGAAAGCGGACATGTTGAAAACCAACTGAGAGTTGTAAGGTTTGCTCTGAAGTGATCATAAAATAAATGATACCTTAATTTTTAGCCATTTGTCCAAGTTTTGCGTGAACGAAGTCGTTTGCATAGCTAGTTCTTCATATGTTTTAGTTATTCAGAGACGTTAATTGTTCCTATAATCATATTTTATTTTTCAATCTGAAAATCGCTGCAATTACTTTCTATAAGATGAGGTTAGACGTTCCGCACAAATGTGAATTATTAATTAATAAACCTCAGAAATGTTTATTAAAAATTCCGAAGAATGCAGTTTTGTGTACCAGGAGAACAACTTATAAATTAAATTCTGAATGACATTGCAACGCATATATAGCATATTTAGTGAAAGAAATGGGACAAATAAAAAATCTATTGCGAAGTGAAGTGTTCCCCAAATGGACCCATGAAAATAACTGTAACTCAGTGCCGCATTAAAGATCTCATTAACATAATCAGTAATTATAAATTCGATAATAGCTCAATGCAGTCGTCTTGAAAGGTCCTTAAAATGAGGCTGCTGATGGGAGCAATGACTTATAGATACTAATCTACAGAAATGGTACATATGCTTTATATTAAAATTTTTAAACGTTAAATTAGCATAACAGAAACTCCTGTTTTTCAAAATAATTGCGTAGTATTAGATGCGACAAATTCACATACTTTTATTTAATTCTACATAACTGTAACTGTCCTACTTGTAAACCAAAAATTTTAAAAAAATATATATTTTAATTAATAGTTGTTTAATATATTTACGAAGCTCGTTCATATATGGGGACGAAACGTCGTAAATATCTTAAATAAAAATTTTATTTTTTGCTAAAAATTATCTGTATTTTTTATTTTTTTATACAAAAATATTTTTTGAGCAATTATATTTTTAAATAACTTTTCTTCTGATGAATTTATGTTGGCACTGCCGGGTTCGCCAAGCCGCCAGTGTTCGGTTTTCAGACGAATTCCCGGTTTTCTGTTTCATAGGAGGACCTATATATTGCCAAATTTAGGCCACTAGATTTAATTGCCATAAGAGGATCTGTATGTACTGATTAGTCTGCGTTGACGCCTATTTCTACCATCATCAATTTACGTATACATGAGAAATCATTATAATTTTCATGGCGCATTACTTCGTAATACATATGTATTTTACATTGCAACATTTCGCTTGAACGAAATTAACCGAGTGCGTTAGCCCTTTCATCTAATAAATAATTTTTCGGGACTAGGTCAATGTTAAACAACGCCGTAAACCTTTGTTCTGCACGGACCGTAAACCACGTGGCTCCAATAACCACACCATATCCAATAAGCAGGTAATTAATAATTACGACTCGCCCTCGAAAGCACAAACTGCTTTCACTCGACCCTCGTCATGTACTATCAGACGAACAATGTAGATGTCGTCAGAGGTTTGTCAATACGAATGTATTTTTCTATTGAAATGATAAAGTATCATAAGAAACTATATCAAAACTTTAGGAAGGATGTTTTGATAACCTTGTCCCTGAAGACTTCTCAACTTTTACTGTGTTTATTTGATAATACGACTTCGGTGGAAACTTGTTGTTGGTTTTGGATTTAAAACTTTTTAGTTTACGGCTCTATCGCGTAATACTCTGAGATTAATTAATTCACCATGGCACGCTTGTCTGGTCTTAGCCTTTTCCAAAAAGCTGTCATTTACCAGATGGAATCGGTTACAACAGTAACTCGATATGCACTTCATCAACTACTTCGCAGAAAACTGTCATTATATCTTCCAAATCAGTTGGCCCAGTCAGTGACGCAGCCAGAAACCTCCTGCCAACCACATGTGCTAGTTGTCTGTCTTTCTCAGAAACCTGTCAGGAGCCTCCAGTATTCACTTACCTTGGCTTATTCTGGAAAATCTAATTATCAAACAATAAGCAAATTATTCACTTCAGTAAGCGATTCAAGCTTCTCATGAACCGCTTCAATATTCCCCACAAATTAGCAAGCTCAGAGTACTTATTACGTCATTTGAATAATATGAGGAGAAGTGGGAATGGAAATTTTTGAATACAAATCGAGGCACTGAATCAGCCTTAATTTATAAACCAGAGAATCCTTTTTGATACATCATGTTTCCGAATATAATTTTAAAATTGACGACCATTAAGTATCTGAGAAAGTGTGTATTCAAACGAGGTGCTGTAAAGTAAATAAAACCGACAGAATCAATGTTTTTTTAACTAGAGGAACACCTTTGGGAGAGAAGATATTGATGAGACTGCCATGCCAAAGCTGGTCTTAAGAAAGATTAAGTTTAATATTTGGTTAGCTGAAGTCTGATTTTAAGAAAATATAGGGAGCAAGGAAAAATAAAAAAAAATGTGAAGGAAAACGTTGGTTTCAAAGACGGAGTCTTTATATAAATCAGTACAAATTTATTCGTCTTAAAGGAATAAAGACGATCATTTCAGAGTATAGGGACGTAAGTCTCCTTAAGGCAAGTACCTACTCAGTTCAATCCAGCCGTAGGTTTCTTTCAGAATCTGAAGATTAAGTTATGTTGAACACAAGACTTTCTTAGGGTACATTACGGGCCACCAATAAACATAACTTAATAATTTATATAAAGAACATACCATTTTAAAGATAATGTAAACTGAAACACACTAATAAGGATTCTGAAGATGACAGGAATAAAATATCCAGAAAGAAGAGTTATCCATAACGTCTGCTGAATGCAGTCAGCAGTAATTACAATTTAAGGGCAAGAAAAGACACAGATTCAGTCTGTCACGTATGCTCTTTAATTTATATATAGAACAGGAGATGAAGAAAGTTGAAAAGGAATATGGAAAGAGGAATCATACTGCAAGGAGAAGAAATAAAAACCCTATTGTAGTATTAGGGGAGTTAGAAGAAGACTTGGAAAACATAATAAATGGCCCGGAGAAAGAGTTCAACATGAATATTAACAGAGGAAAAGCCAAGGTGAATGGTAAATAGTGGAATAAAAAAGTGTGTTAGATTGGGATGGGATATTTTGAAGGTAGTTAAGAAATTCTGCTACTTGGGCAGCATAATAACTAGGGATGGTAGACATAAAGAGTAGGATAGCACAGGCAAGGAAGGCTTTCGCAAAAAGGAGGAATTTACATAGGACAATGTAAGTATAAATATTAGGAAATCATTATTAAAAATGTTTGTATGGATTTTGGCGTTATACAGGTGTGAAACGTGGACTGTAGGAGCCGCAGAAAGGAAAAGAATAGAAGCTTTTGAAATGTGGTGCTATCGAAGAATGCTAAAAGTCAGATGGGTGGGTAAAGTAACTAACCAAGAAGTTCTAAGCAGAAAATATAGGAAAATATGGAGGACTTTGACCAAGAGAAGGGATAGATTAACGGGCCACGTTTTGAACATGAAGGTCTTGTATAATTAGCATTAGAGGCAAGTGAGGGCGGATAAGAACAGAAGAGGGAGGCTAAGCCGATTAGAAGGATGTAGTTGTGAAGAAATGAAAAGGCTTGCGCTGAACATGTTAGCGTGGAGGTTGACATCAGACCAGTCTAAGGACTGACATTTACAACAACCATAACGAACCATAGACGAACATAAAATGTGACAGTAAATTGTGGAAATTATGCAATTGATTACAATAATTAAACATTCCCGAGGTATCTAATTTACCGAGCAGTATGTCCACAGGTTGACCAGAAACCAAGTGGGTGGGACAACCCAGACAGAGCAGAATATCGCGTTACACCTAAGATTTGCCTCTCTCAGGCCAAACACACGTTTAATAAGCCTCTTTAATAATCTTCTTATCGACGAAATATAAGTCTCCATTAACCACTCATATAAGTGCCCCTTTGCATACCTAAGCGCTTGCTCACTCTTTGATCTGCTTTACTGGTTTAACTTCTACGTATGAATCCTGGCACTGATCGGCTGGACTAACTACTGTTTTTTTTGGTGGGTTACAGGCTACATGATCCTGAAGCAGACAACTCCTCTTTAATAGCATAGGAAGGGAATTGAAATGAGGGTTGTGGAAGGTAGAGCAAGGTAGTCAAGGGTTAACTGAGGTCCCCGGGCTGCAGTGTAAGGATTGTACCCCGTGTGTTACCTAACGGTAAAACGGGAAAGCCCTAGAAAACCTGCATCAGGTAGGTCCGGCTATGATGTTAAATTTGACTTCTAATTTAGTACCACGAAGAACATACTCCCGGTTACGCCAGCAATGGTGGCGCCGACCACAGTGCCTTAACAATTGCACTGCTAATCCTTTCGGCTCATTACAGAAGATACGAGGAAAAGGAAATCATTCTACTAGTTGTTCATGGAAGGAACGAACTAAATGAGAAGAACAATGGAAAGAAAACGAAAGGTTTACATGTATAATCTTGATGTGACCAACCTCATATCGAGCTCCTCAAAATTCAACAAACGTCATCCAAATTTATTTGGGAACGTTGAATTTTAAATGCAACTATTACAGTGATTTTAATTTGAAAACAAGAAAGTAATTTTGACACTGGTGGAACCACTACTCTAATACCCGTGTCTTAACAGGGAAAGTGAAATAGCAGAAATTGGCAAGAAATTATATTTTTACGATCATCCATCTTTCTAATTGTTCTTATAATTTTTATTATATTTTGTTCAATTGTTTGCTGTTATTGTAATCCTGGTCTGTTTTCCTGTAGAATAGTAGATCTCTGTAATCCTAAGAATGCGGCGGCCTTGAATCGCAACGCCTGAAGTGGGTTACACTGGATACTCGGTCCTTCCCAAGGTGAGACGTTCGACTGGTTATTGACCCCTCCACCTTCTACACGTCCCTCTGCTGGTCCCTTATCTTTGAACGCCTGCCAATTGACGACTTTTAATTTCTGAGTCGCTATTAAACTGATTCACTTTCGGAATTAATTACATGCATGAAAGCTGGGAGCTGACTCCGACATCCGCGCAGAACTGGTTCTTAATAACGAGACGGACGAGGCAAGAATGAAACAGCTGTCTCATCTCCCACAGACTTTTTCACCAGCGATTCTCTTCGATTTGCACGTCTGGCTATATATAATTTGGGTCCCAATTTTTTCTCACAAAAGTCAGTGAACCATGTTATTTGGTACCTATTTGGCCAGTATTTTGAAATGGTCGCTTTTTATGATATTTCTCTCTTATTAATTCCGTATCCTACACATTAATGTACATTTTTCAAAGTTTTAGTGTCCTCTTTACCTCCAATACAATAATACTGTCAACATAAAAATTACTTTAAGAAATAGGTATTCATTAGACGAAATTGAATACGGTGCCACTGTTACTTTCCTCGGTTCTACTCCGACTCCGATCACTTATTTATTTATATTAATTGGGCGCCAGGTAACTTTACTAAGTAAAATTACGAAAAGCGTTTTATTTCAAAGAACTGTCCAAGGCGTGGTCATTAAAACAATGCAACCTCCTCCGCGCCTCGCCTGTCTCATATAAAAACACAAAATGTAACAAGCGGGTACTTTTATCTGACGTGGACTATCAACACATAAATCAAGCACATAATCCGTGTGGCGTCTCACTAACACTGATTCCTCCACCTGCGGTCGAGATCGATTCTACCCTCATGTCATCATGGCTCGTCGACGACTACTAATATTTCCGTGCACTTGCACAGTTCCGCGATCGTAGCGCGGCCTCAACAATTGATGGCTTCTTCATTCGGCTTCTTTCAAATGAGCCGCCATCAACGAGTCTCGAGCGGCTTAGGGACTGAGCCGTAACTTCATCTTACAATATATTTTAAAATAATTTTAAATTTATTTTAAAAGATTAAATGATAATTAACGCAAGTTCTTAAATCATAAATTAAATGATGACTTTACAGATATTTTAAAATAAGCTCATTCCATTAAAAATAATATTAAGATATTGAGGTCTTAAACACACTAAATTCACCTTAAATTTAAGTAATATTTATACTCCATAATTTTTTACTTTATGTATAACTTAAAAAATTCTAATTGTTTCTGGAATTAATTTGTAATTTTAATATAAAAATAGGTTATTAATTACTTTCTGATTGGTATCATTTATTGTTATATTGAAAATTCCTGATTTGATTTTAAACATTATATCAGTTCCTCACAACATTTAAGAAAGACAAATATTTTTTTCCCCATTAAATAATTAAATGCATTATATTGTTTGTTCTTTAAACCACTCGTGACAAAACTTTGCTGTTTATTTGTGAATTCTATTAGGAAGTTAAAGAACTTATATCAATGAGTTTTATTAATTAAAAATTTGTATCAAATTAAATTCTGTAACCCTAGAAACAATTAAAAAACCTGATAATAGTACAGAAATGTACTGAAACGTCGTTGAGTAGAATGAAATATTTAGAAATATCTGTAAAATGATAATTAAATTTATTATTAAATAATTTAAAAGACACTACATTGCTACGTTTCGTCCACTATTTTAGGCTTTCATCAGCTAAGTAAAGAGAGAAAAAAATTAAAAACAAATTATGTCAATAATGTAATGTCTCAGTGAATTTGAAACCGTCAATTTCTCAGAAAAGAGCTTAATTACTCGTCACAATTATATTACGTCAAAAATTATAAATATAACATGATAATAGTACAAATTTTTTCTTTCGTTAACATCATGAAGAAATTTATTTACGTCTCTTTTCATACTTGATGAAGTCCCAAAATAGTAGACGACACTACGTCGTAATATAATTATGCTCAATAACTTAGCTATTTTCTGACAAATTGAGCGGCTTTAGGTTTGTTTGTTAAATTATAAGTCTCATATTAACTGGGATATTACGCTAATTAGTAACTTTTGATACTATTTCTTTTGTGTAAATTTATGAGTTTGATTTAAAAAATTATATTATTCAGGATTAATTGAAGATTTTATTTTAATAATTGTACTGTTGATAATTCATTGTTTCGTCTTTATAACACTTGGGATAAAATATTGATATTTCGTTTCACAGAAATCTTTTTGGATAATTATATAAGTGTTTGATTTCAAATACTATACTATTTCTTCCTTACGCTTTTGAAACATAAAATTGTTTACCTTCTTGATGTATTTTATTTTTTAAATCTGTTACTTAAATTAATAATTTGACTATTGCTCCCTTCACCACTTGCAATTTTTACAATTCTTAGTGATCGAATTTATTCATTAAGGTAAATAAAATCGTATTTTATATTAAAAATGAAAGATCGCACTTCAATAAATTTGGTGTTCCAGTATCGTAGGAACCTACACGTAATACGCATAGATAAACTGAGGAAACGTTTATAATATTGTAACGTCGTGATGTTAAATAAAAATTTACTTATAAAGAAATTTACTTTAAATTTCGGTAAATATATTTTACTATTAATAACAGGCAAGAAAATTTTAACTAAGGAAATAATAGTTCTTTAATATTAAACGTTAATATTATTCGTTCTAAGGAGGAAACGGATTCGCACTTAATGGTGAAACCCCTAAATGGGACTAAATTGTATCTTTTGAGAAGAGCAGGGGGATTGGGAATCTCAGGAATGCTTTCCGGGGAAGTCTGTTGAGGGATACCTGCAAATGGTTTCCACGAAGATACACAAGAATTCCTGTTGATAACGAGGCACGTGAAAAATAGAAACTTCTATCATGAGTCACTTCCACAAGCGTCTCTCAAGAGAGAAATTTGTTAACAATTTCAGATTAGATCTTTCAGAAGTTCCAATGACATTAGGGATCAAAATTAGTTGTTGGCTATTGGAATCGAGAAACTAACACTAACACAGTTACATCTTTCATAGTAATATCTGCGAATTGGAAAATGATGCTTTAATACTTGTCCGCTGCTATACCACAATCTAACTTAAAACTTCAAGCACCACTACATTCACAGATGTTAAAATTCAACAATAAAGTATATAAACTATGAAAATATTATACTGAGAAAGAAATATAAAAAATAATATGAAAAATAGTTATGAAAGAAAATACAAAAACAATAAATACAACACACAGTGACAACAGACAATTTGTAAGTGAAAGAAAAAATTAAAAAGGGGAAAATATTTAAGTGAAAAAGTATTAATACATAAACGAGAAAAATAATCGTTAAGAAGTTAAATTATAGGTAATGAGTGTTTATTTCAACGGATTATTATTGAGTTGGTATAAACAGGCGCACTTCACCCACAAACATTAATTAATTTTGTGGAACTAAAACACGCTACTTCCACTGGTTTACCACGTGTTGGTTGGGTGTAGGACGCATAATTGTTGACAATGTAATGTATTAAAAATTTCGCGACGAAAAGTATGAAGGCCTGCAAAGTATTTTTTATGACGGTCAGGCTCCGGACAATAAAATCTGACCTTTATCCACACAATACAGAAGCTAGCTTTTACTGACAACCTCAAAAAATTCCTAATATAAGAAAAATTTGCCTCTGTCAAGTCAGCAGATACGCGTAGATAATTGGAAACAGATAACTGTGAAACTAATGCAAAACTTATGTGAAGACACTACGTACGCATCCGGTGGCTAAAAATTTTCCTGTTGATTGCAATTTTGTAAATACCAGCCAATGGATATTAAAATTGCATCCGATTGGCTTTTGGAAAAGGGAAGAGGAAAATTCGGGTCCATACGAGGCGAAATGCTTAGAAGTTTGGCGCAGGCGAGAGCAGAGCTGAGCTCTTGAGCACTGAGGAGATGTCGAATTTTTGGTAGAAGTTTCCATTATTTTGGCCAAAGGAGTCGACCATGAAGCCAGATCAAAAATTCCGATTCAATCAACGATTGATTATGATTATGTGTTTTTTACATTACTGATGCATCTAACACTTTCTCGCGAGTCGTGCGTAACGCCAACAATAGCGGCGTTGGCCTTGTGCATCGCCAATACTTTCGGTTCATTACAATATGTATTCTAAAAATGGTTAATTAATAAGGGAATTATGCGTGACTCCGTTGTTACTAACCCACTTTTAAATTATTCGTTGTAAACTTTCACCTCCCGTTTAATTAGCCATGCACTGGAATGTGATGTAACGCATTAGAGAAAACAGACACTTTAAAGACAAGAGGATACAATCCTCGACACAGTTAGAAGCTGGAACCACCCAATGATAGTTACTTTTAGCAACTCACTGATCGCAGCCCACGTGCCTTGAGTCAGCGATTTTTTGATGCTTGAGAGGACCACGGACAGCCTCTTGCTATGAACATCGGTAGAAACCTTTGCCACAGAGAAAATAAATATTTTGAAACACAGAGATGTCTATCAATTAACAACTGAAGATGTCCTAATGTATAGACGAAACGTTGTGACTTTAAACTTTCTTTATTGAACATTCTATTATTAATATATACATGACAATTTCAGAAATGTCAAATAATGTACAATTTTGTCAAAATTATTAATTTTTATATCAAAAGTAAAATTAGCAGTGAAGAAATCTGATATTCTCAGTAATATAAAAAGTAAAATACTAAACATAGTAATTTCCTAGGACTCAACGAATGCAAAATATTGATATCTATTAATAATGATATATTGTGACTCAACGAAATCTCCATCCATATAAATCCTTTACTAGAAATAAGATGATTGGAGGTAATATAAAAAGCGAAAATCTGACTTAGGCGGAAAATAAAACTGGGCTAATACGAAATGTAGTTATTAAATTTTTTCTCGGCCTTTTTAATTAAGTTAATACAAATTCAATACTATAATGTGTAATTGTACACTTATAAATTTGAATAGAATTAGAAATAATGGCTCATTCATCGTTATTGGATTCTCAAATATGTACGACATACATAAATTAAGGTTCAATTCGTGTTTAGAACACAGAAAAAAATCGAATTTTATCCCGTATTTAAGTCACGCCAGTCATTATTAAGGCAACTTTATATTATGAACCGAATGTTGAAGTGGACTGATGTGGATGCGTTAGTTAAAAAAATTTAAAAACTTTATTTACAAATAAAATACAAAGAATAGCCAAAAAAAGTCAGAAATATAATCATATAATTTGAAAACGTTTCCTCCCTCAACTTCATGGTGTCACCAGTTATTTAATTAAAATTTAGTAACATTGAGGTGGTCTCTAAATTTGGGGACGAAACGTTATCAAATTAAATTATTCTGTTTCTTACTTTTGACCATTCTTTGTATTTTATTTACATTATTAAGACATAATTTAATTACTTTATTTACAGTTCCGCACGGTTATTTTTGCCGTTACACCTAATGCCATGTGCATTTCAGTGAAGCTAGTAGAAATTTAAAACAATTCAGAGTAATATAATTTTACTTTAAATAAAATACAATAAATGGAAAAAAAGTCAGGAGTAGAAGGATTTTTAATTCAAGATAAAATACGTTCTGTCCCCAGCTTTCAGGACCTCTTTAATTCTTTAATAATAGTCAAAGGATCGGAAGACGTTTCATTGTTTCGTTTTTAGGGCAAAATAAAAATATCTATTTAAGCGAAAACGATGCCGCGGGAATAACTAGTTTGAAATAAAATAAGTAGATTTTTTATAAATCTACATACCATGATGGCGCGTCATTGGTGTTAATTTTCTGTTAAGTTTCTGTATTACAAACACATAAATAACTTTCAAACCGCAGTAATAATATGAAATATTAAAATTATGAAAAATATATTTTTTCTATTCCCAGGAATTAAATTCATATTTGATTCAGTCAATCCGTAACCCATTTGTCAAAATTTGACGATAATTTTGTTATTAATTATGGAAAAATAAAAAACAGAGGATTATTAGGTAAAGATACATTATTATTATTTCTCTGTGTTTTTCATGATACTAGATTAGAAATACAGTCTGGCTTCACTGGAACGGGAGTAATACACAACGACAAAATAAGATAGAATACCAGCAGAATTGTTTCGGAGAAATGAATCTCATCTTGCGCAAGTCATGCTGCAATTTCGTGTTGCTCTTTGTGGTTGTCGATCCCGTCTTCTGGTTTCTAAGTGGTGTTGTAAATATTGGTTTAC
This sequence comes from Eucriotettix oculatus, assembly GCA_034510155.1. Lineage (NCBI taxonomy): Eukaryota > Metazoa > Arthropoda > Insecta > Orthoptera > Tetrigidae > Eucriotettix > Eucriotettix oculatus. The sequence goes on along the minus strand of CM067382.1, from coordinate 23,557,370 downwards.
GTGGCTTTCCCCGTTCGTTTCTTGCCCATTACATACCACAGGTTTTATTGATTGTGGTATTGGTTAGATTCAGTTAGAGACTTTCGTTACCTCGCGCAATCCAAAGTCGCCTTGACGGCACATCAACATAAGTAAGCAACGATAATAGGAAATCGTACGTGCAATAGGACTTTAAAGTGAAAAGTTGTAGCTGAATAAATAAATCACCTCATTACCTAATTTATTTATTAATGACAGTGATCCTAAATTCAAAATATACTTAGTTCAAAAATACATTGAAGCACATATTTATCAGTATCATTATGAAAGTGTGATGAATATGATAATTTGTAAATTATCCTATAACTTTAGAAAATCGAATTCCTTGGTAATGATGGGGAATAAATTTTACGTAAGAAGTACATTACTGAACGGAGATTAAAACAGCAAAGTTTGATCCTTTTAAAGCGTTGTACAGCAGAATAATGATGACAATAAGCCGACAAACAAAATGACTCATAAGATAAGTATAGAGATTTCAAAATAAAATAAAATCTGCATGGCGACCTTATAAGAACTGTCCATTTCAGTCTGAAATTTGCAAAAATTTGTAAAATATAATTCAAATTTTTATTCTTTTTTTAAAAGTTTGTTGAAGGGAAAATAATTTAAATTATGTAGTTTTATTGAGAAAATGACTATAACGATGCCACTAAAATATTTTAACGTTTATCTAAGAACGGCATTTAAAAAAATGATGGCCGAAGCTGAAAACACCGGAAATGTATACATTTTTTATGAGCACTATTAAAGAATGTTGTTAAATTATTATTTTTTAATTAGTATAATGAAGTCCTTTAAGAACATTATAATTTTCTTAAACTTATATCTCAATTAATGAGATAAAAAGGAAGTATATAATTCCAGAACAGGAATTTTATCTTGCAAAACAATTCCGATTAAATGCTAAACGTCAGTGTCATAAGATGACAATTAAACTTTGAAATGCGTTACTACTAAAAGTAATTTCATGAGTGATATTAATATTTCCTAAAGAAAACGGTAGGAATGGACGGTTATGTTGGCAAGTTAGTTTCTTTTCGCTTTGGAGTCGTAATAATTGTAATAAAAGCAGAATGCAGACTCACCGTGCTGCAGGATACGTGATTACATCTCAGCACGATTTCGTAACGGCGCAAATACCAACTGCAGGAAACAAATCCGCAATGCACACATGAACTTTCTTCATTTGTCACGCATCAGAGTATTTTTTGGCCACTTTTCCCAGTTTCGGGCTTCAACGCTATTCATCGTAATCTGGGTTCTCTCTTTTATTGTTTGTACGTGAGAGAATCCTATCACTTTTCATTTCTTCACCAAGTATATTGCGTATTAGTTCAAGGTGAAATTCCTAATGCAATTTCTTGTTCTTTGTTTAGTTTTGCATGGAGAACAGCAACTTAAGATATATTATGCAGAATAGCAAGTACCTAAGCTTTCCGTGGTAGTTGACAGGAAGCTCAGCAGAAAATCGATTTCCACGGTATGCATTTTGAGTTGCCAAATTAAAAAATAATAAATTTAATGCAATACGACGAGCCAGGAAGTTTTACTTGATAAGGGGGTAGACAAAAAAGTAAGTTCTTTAATTATTTTATTTGATAAGCTTTTAATAGTTTAGTTTCCCATACGTGCAAAATATTAACGAAAATAGTATATGAGTATGGACCGTCAAATAGAAAACAAGTTAGAGTAGGAATATTGCCTTTGCGTCTAATTTTAGAAGACGGGATACGAAAAAACAGGCCTACCTCCTTTGATAATGTCAACTGGAACACACTGTTAAGGAATAAAATATCGAGAAAGAAGAGTGTGGGCCTTCCAGACAACAATTACGAGCGCTGTTTCCGGCGACAGCAACTGCCCGAGGATCCACAAACATCCTGACCTGCAAACTGAGCGGTGATGTGCAAAGATTCACGTTTCTCGCCCCTGGTTATTTTACCAACATTTGTTTTATCCCCACAAAATCCCTAGAGAAGAATTATTGCCCTCCGTTGAGTTGAGAAGTAACAGGTCCATTTTTAATAAATTTATTATTATTTATTTAATTTTAGTAACAAATAATTGTTAAAGAGAAATTTAATTGACTTAAATGGTTTTCCCTTATTAAAAAATTTAATTTCATGTATAATTAATTATTAATATTAATGATATCGTCCCTGCGAACCACAAGACACTAACAAATCTGTTGTTCATGCAAGGAATATGGCTACTTGGGAAATACTATGGCGACCAAGACCGGTTCTCAGGCTGAAAAAAAGCGTGACGAAAAGCGATGCATCCAGTAATAAAAAGGATAATTATGAGAGAAGTGATGTAATGCAGGGGAGAAACGAGTTTTCAAACGATACGCAAAGAACTGAGTAAGTCGTAAGAAAATACTCGGAATTAATTAATTAGAGCAACAAGACGTAATAGTTCGAGGAAACTGTTTATTGGACGCCGATATTTTAAATAACATCCAATTTTCACTGATGGGGAGTGATTTTCCGTCATCAGGTGACAAAGCTCGTCACAGTGATTGAGAAACGTCTCCGGAAGTACACCAAGGCCTCACACATGTGGAAATGATCAGCTAATTGCGTATCATACCTTCAAAACACCATAGTACTATTTTACTAAGTCATACCTCTCATTTATTTAAAAACAATTTTTAATTTAATCTATGGAACAATCAATTGAATATGTAAAGAACGCTACATAATCATGAATTTATTTAATGAACCAAATTGTAACATAAAATTATCTGAACTTAACAGACGTCTTTTAAGAATAATCCACAAATAAAATTTATTGGGAACAGCTGATTTTAAGCGAAATATATATATATATATATATATATATATATATATATATATTTACGGCTTAGCACAGAGCATGAGACTCTCTCAGGGTATATTGTAAGCCGTAAAGTTTACGTAAGAAAACGTATAATTTTGAATTCCTTAAAAGAACGCAAGATCAGGCAGGAACAATAGAGGATAATTTAAACAAGAAGATGAAAAATGAATACATAATGTCAGGAAATTGATTTCTGAATATAAAAAAATGAATCAGTCTATAAATGTGAAATTTAATCCGAACAATTGTGACTATATTATAATTTTTTTAAAAAGATGACGTTACTTAGACTGGTAAGTTTGGAAATTTCTTAACTATACAGCACCATATTTTTATCAGTTATAGAAATAATTAAAAGGCTAAATTTCCATTATAAAATGTTCAAATTATTTCGACACTTTCAATCATTAATTCCATATTCCAATACTTTTATGATTACATTCAATTTGACTAATATTATATTAATTTAAAATTATGTAGACCTTTGTAGCATATGCGTACCTGAAAACGAAAATTGTAGTTTAGGTAACAAAATATTTCTATTTTATGTTTATTTATTTATTTTTATGTGTAACTTATAATAAATAATTATTTTATTTGACATTTAAATAAATATTAAATGACTTATAACAGTCTCTTTGTCAGTTTTTAATTTTATTTATATAATGAACTACACTACGTTTTGTTTTTCATTTGGGACTTCTTCAGGTATAAATATTTAGCTGTTGATGGAACTCACTCCATGACTCCTTCGGTCCATCAATAGCTAAATTTTTATTCCTGAAGAAATGTCAAATGAGAGACGAAACGTATATTTCATTATTTAAATAAAATAAAAACTGACAAAAAGGCTGTTATAACTATTTAGTAATCCATATCAATAAATAAAGTTGAATTTTCTGTCTGTCTGTGAGTTTGTTTTAAACAGGCTCCGAAACGGCTCAACGGATTTCAATGAAAATTTTATGCTTTAAAAATATTTAATTTCGATATATTTCAGAAGATATTAATATAATATAAATTCTAGGCGAAGATTTCTTGAATACAGGTTGCCTATACTCTTGACATTATCCGAAACGGCTTAACAATGAAGATTTCAGGGATTGAAACAAGAATTTTCAATCAAATTTTCGCGTATGTTACATTTTGATATCTTGTAGAGTTCAGGAAATATTAATGTAAATATTTAAATACATTGAATTGCCGCGCGAAAGGTGGCATGAAAACCAACTGCGAGTTATAAGTCCTATTAGGCGTTCCTATACCATTCATCCCACTTCCTGTATTATTGTAAGTGTGACTTAGGCAGCATGAGAGGGAGATGGAATGCGATTATTCTCACGTCATCTATTGTTGTAGCATAATTCGCGCCGTAATTAACCTATTGTTGGCAGAGTTAACTCCCTGAGAAATAATAAGCTTTTAAATTATATACGCTTTAGATTGTACATTTTTCAGTAGTAATTCTATATAAAACTGATTTTGCATACCGATGATAGTAAACGCGATAATTTTCTGCGTTGAAATAAGGAGTTTGAATAATTTTGTCTTGTTCTCTCTTTTTAATGACAAAAAATGAGCACTATTTTTAAGAAATTACGAAACTTTCGATCTGTGTTTCTAAGATACTAAACGATCACGTAACGGATCGTAGATTTAAAATGGGTGGAAACAATGAAACATAAGCAGTACATTTTTTATAATTATTTTAGGTTAGATGAGGAAAGAAGTGGAGTTAGAAGATGTGGCAGTTTATTAAGAGGACATCTTCTGGTTACAGTGCACTTGTTTTCGCAACTAGGTACTAGTGAATCATTATAATTATCATGCTTTGCACTCCAGGCCGCTGTAAACAAACGCTTACAAGAGAGGAGCAACTTATTTGGTTGCTACATCGTATATATGTTCGGTTCTTAAAATTAAAACAAAGAAACTTGTGTTCTCTTGATAAATATTTTTCATACTTACATCATCCTCTAAGTTGAATTGCAATAAACTTGCAAAACATATTGTTTCTCTAGTCTTCTATATAAAATTCCAGGCATATTTCGTATTTTCTTTCCTTGAAACTCTTGCATCTTTGACTTCTCTTCTAGAAGCCGGGGTTTTGTAGAAATACGTCAGCAGAGTGAGAATGAAACGTAGTGACGTGGCGTGACGTCATCTCACGTGCTGGAATCCAATACATTTTGCGTTACGTTTATTTGTTGATTAACATAGCGAACATCTGCCACTAATCAGCTTTTTTACAACAGATTTTCCATTCTTTATTTTTGTTTATTTCACTGTTAAAAGGTTATTTATTTTGAAAGCTGTATGGATTTGTGTAGCACTCCGTTGAAATTCGGACATCGTCGGAAAGGCTTCAAGAAAAAAGGAGTGATCTTTTAGTGATGAATCGTTGTTATATATTAGAAAAAAGCTGATAAATTCAAGTTTTCGACTGAATTATGCAAGTTTCTTTGCGATGTGTAATTATAAGCGCCAATCCCAACCACGCTAGAAAAATAGTAAAGGAATGTACTGGTCATTAAGAATTTTTATTAAAATAATACATACATTAATAATTTTTCTATACGAATAACAACCTAAGGAATAGTTATAATATTCTCAATACGCGTAGTTATTTCAGATTAAATGTACTTTAAACACATATAAAAAATAAATTGTAAGAATTGTTCCATATATTTTCGGTATAATTGTATTATTAATGTTTTATATTTATTTCAATGTTTTCTTGCTCCTGAAGGGACTAAAGACAGGAATGTCACGTTGTGACACACTCAATACGTTATAAAATTTTCTGTCAATTAAAATTAAATTCTAACTAAAATGGTAGTGTTATTTATACATTTTTAAATTAGGGTTGAAGTAAATCCCGACTGATTTTTAATTACACGCAGGTATAGATATCAATAGGGTTTCTCGGTTTCCTAATATGAATTTACAACATTAGCAACATTACTCCCTCGTATAATCCCGCACAAGATACTTTTATTTTTGTATTAACTTCGTGAAAGTCATAAAACGAGTTTATAGCGTCTGAATTTCTACTAGAGCATTTAAAGTCCTCACAAATCATGAGAAATGTCCGCATCATGTTGCTTTTACTACGTTAATGAGGTAACGAACGTTGGCTTGTGTTGGAAGTTTATAATTATACTGACTCACGAAGGTCATGTTAAAATGACCTGCCTAATTCCATAACGTTAAATTGCGTATCACGTGGTATGTAGGAGCAAATACTTACCTGCACTGGTCATAAACACGAAACTTATTACAGCCGACTAATAACTTCAGAACCGGAGCAAGAGTTTCTGTTCCCTCGGCATCAAGTGCTTTCTTTTCCTTGAAGCGTATAGATTTGAGGTTCTGTTCGATGTTGTGTCGTGTGCACGCGTAGCTATTATCCCGGCGTCGTTTTGCTGTAACTGCAGGCTGGCATATCACGCAAGGGTATGGCTGAGTGCTGTGGGTTCTTCAAATTCACCTTTCCTTGTTGACGTCTTAGTGAAATAAGAGAACCAACCAACGGAACAACGCTTCTTGTTCCTTGATTTAAAATATCGAAAGTCGGAGAAATTAAATTACCAATTTGGTACAAGAAATAAGGTGAATATGCAACGTACATGAAATTTTTATTAATTTCATTTACATTAAATATATAAACAAAAGAGCAATGTATATTTCTTTGTATGTTCATCCCGTATGCGTTTCTAAATCATTTATTCGACTACCATGAAATTTTTGTTAGTTGTAGTCATCAACCCACAATAGATTTCTGTATATCTTTCGAAGACTTAGGCTTCTTTCTTCCCCACTTTCAGGCTAAAAAGTCTCCCTCTTAAGACAAAACTGCTCAACAGATGTCACGTGAGTCGCACGAAGTTTTCAAATGGATTCCTTGTCTTCCGTCAGATGTCCCGGAAGAGACGAACTATTTAGGCCTTGCAAACCACACAGCAAACTGGATAGGTTAGGCGCTGCGGGAGTTTTCTCGCAGACGCTTCAGCCCAGAGTGACTGCGGGGCTTACCTGATCATATCGGGAATGCCTCGCTCTCTCTCTGGGTATTTTTTTTTATCAAAGTTCTCATATGCCGAGACACCTTCACCTATTTTAGCAGGTATATGTACTGGGGTCAAAGACCTTGGGCATATGGCAAGAGTTGTCCGCTAATCCCATTGGATCAGTCGGCCAACTGCCTCCTGAAACTGGTGGAGACACGGAGAAGGGAATGCTGAGTCCCCACACATACTCGTCTCCCGTCATTCGGAAGGGCGTGAGAATAGTACCCAAATGTCCGACCTACCTAATACAGGTTTATCTAGGGCTTCCCTACATCACGTTTACGTGAATCAGTGGGTAGGATCCTTAATCAACAACCTAGGTTTGCCTCAACCCTTGGCTGCTTTGCTCTGCCTTCCACATCCCCCCTTTTTCCATCTCTTCCTATACAATTCTATTGGAGGGTCACCAAAGCAGATAACCATCTTCTTTCTATGAAAAAACTCATACACGTTTATTCAGACTTATTTAAAGTATGAATATATTTCTCACATCATTCCTTACTCAAAGCAATAATCCATGGAGTGGAGGCACATTTCTGTGAGTAAGAAATTTAAAGAGACGCCATTCACTCGCAAGTTTTTCTGGAACAGCCACGGTGTTGTTTTGTTGGTTGAGTTATTGTCCAGGAATAAGACACTCAACGAACAGGTTCATTGTGAGACACTACGAAAGCTCTAACGGGCAACACAGAACAGGAGGAGTGGAATATTTTTGCGGTGAATCGCTTTGATTCATGACAACGCCCGGCCCCACACTGTCAGACAAACCCAGGGACTAATCGCATAATTTAGTTGGGAATAATTCAACCAAAATCCTACAGTCCGGATTTGGCGCTACACGATTTTCATTTATTGTCACATTTCAGTGACTACTATGATGTGAAACAGGAAGTGGCTTACATCAAAGGTGGAATCTTTATTCGAGGAATGCATACAAAAACTAGTTTCTTGATACGACCGAATAACGTTGGTGGCTTCTTGAAGATTAATATGAGGTGGACGGTAATGATAAACTATCTGGAAAATATTATGCTATTTCTTACATTAATATCGTACGTATATTTCAAGCAGTCCCGTATTAATATAAAATTATTTGGAGTGCTAAATAAAATTCAGACGGACACTTTTTTCTATCTCTTATTCTGAGTTTTTTCATATCAAACGTCAACAATCTGCACGATTGAGAATATACAATTATTTTATAGTTATATATTTGTAACTGTGCTGGATACAGTTTTATACAAAGTTTTACGATCGCGTTGTGAATCATGACACAACTACGCTGTCCCACTGACATGGTACAGAAAATCTCAATTCCGAAACTAATTAGTGCTACTTCCCAAGATCGAAGATTTTATTGCGGCCCTAAAGCTGTTATTTACTAAAGGCGTCTTTAATTACAGTACGGTTTTGTGAAGTTAACGGTGTGATACTTGAAGTGGAAGGGAATTGAGGGGAAAGGTGTTGGGTTCTTCATCATGCTGATTCATCAAAAATTATATTTATGAGAACCATGGTCTTAAGCTTCAAGGTCTACCTTCCTTTTCTTCTGTGGTCAATTGAAGGATTGAGCTATTTTTAGGGCATGTATCAAGATCGTGTCCAACTCCACTAATTTATTTTAAGAAAACAGAAAGCATTATTTCTAGATTCTATAATCTCTTCTGTATGGTTGTGTCATGATCAATTATTAAAGTTTTTCATAATTATCAACAAATTTTAAAACCAGTATCTGGAGTAGGGTTTGATCGTCTAATTTCTGATTGACTTTTCACTACTAGAATGGTCCGTGTTTCGTAACGATGTCGTAATGAGAAGAAGCCATGTAATATTTCGAATTTGTCTCTTTCATTGTGAGGCAAGGTCACGTCGCCAACATCTTTGAAATTGCTCATTAACGTTTTAATGATAGGCGATGACTTGCCATTGCAACTAATTGACGGTTGCATACCGCTGAGCTATTCAAATACCTCGACCAGAACTCAATCTATGGCGTTCCTCTGAACTGACTTTTGACGTTAATTGTTTATGGCGATGGTGTGTAGTTCTTTCTCTGAAAGTTAACAACTACCTGTGATACAGACGAAGCTACTTCTCATTCGCTGACTTCTGAGATGGAAAATTGGAGTAAATTTTGTGCGGTCCGTGGAAGCCCGTGAAGACTGTCCCAGCCGCTCATTTTACGTGACACATTTCGGATTTACTGTGAAATATCCCTTGACTCCGTACAAGTACATTTCTCTTTAATTTATTTGTCCTTCTTATGAAATAAAATTTCCCACACCACCAATTGACTAAAGAAATTCCTTGGTGGACAACATTCCAGCGACTGTTATGACGTGAAACACGATGACTTTATTCAAAGGCGAAATATTTCTTTGACGAATGCATACAAAAACAAATTAGAATGTCTGGAAATAGATTTGAAGTCAATTTATAAACCTGGAATTTTTTTATGTGTACTTATTGCAGCGTTCGAGTGACGAAGTCAATAAAAAACCAGCCGCGTTTAGAAAAAAAGAAATTTTGTTTCATCACCACAATACACCAGTTCATACAGCCATCATGATGGTGAAAGTCAATTAATTAAGTTCGTGTTCCTACCTCCCGTATCCCTTTAGCCAGTTTTGAACTCTCTAGGATTATTTTCTTTTTCGAAACTTGTAAAAATGACTGGGTGCTAAAAGACCTACCAACAATGAATTGACGGATTCCGCGGTTGATCTGTTCTTTGAGGAACTCTATGGTTCTGACTTCCGACAGGGTATTGAAGCAATTGAACGTTACTGGAAAAAGTGTATCGAGCTAAAAGGAGACAATGCTCAGATTTTTTTGAGCCACAGAGAATTAAGATATAAATTAATGAATCGATAACTAACAATTTCCAAATTATCTGGTGTGCCACAAGAGAGTGTTCTTGGACCCTTATTATATTTATTGTACATGGCAGATATTTAGAAATATAGATTTTTTACTCTAACTTTTTTGATTTTTTTTGTTAGGTTTGAAACTTCCCTTGATGTTGAGCCTTAGGTACCCCAAGTCAACACAAATGACCAGTTTTCTTAAAAGATGGAATCAATCTCCATAATTTATTTTAATAAAAAGTATACAGCCTCAATTAATCCTTTTAGGACCTAATTAATGGCAATATTGTTAATATAAAATGAGTTAAAAATTAATGCTGAGAAAAACATTAGTAGCACTGTCTTTTTTTATTAATTTTATGGATAATATTTCATACATTTACAATTGAGTTCTATCATTCTCATAAACAATCATATATTCATTAGGACTTGGAAGAACACATTGAAACTTGATTAAATTATTTAAGCAATGAAAATTTAAATTAGCATGCATATTTGATTTTTTTTTCAACCAGGTTATATAGTTCTGGGAGCCTATTGACTGAGTGTAATTTTCTTTTTAGTGCTAAGTTAGCAAAAATATTTTACTGTATTTCATATGAAAACACATTTTTTTTGCATATTCAACTGAATGAGTATTTGTCTTTTACTTGAAAAGGTTGTTGATACTTGCTGAATTTGTTCTCAGTGGAATTTCTCTTAAGTGTACTTTTTTATAAATACACCATGCTGCTTAACATTTCTACTCTGCAGAACATTCAAATGTCTGTCAACACAGATCAGTCTCCTGCTGAGGTCAGGAGCCTGGGCTCAATGACCTCTTTACTATTGCCCAATCAGCTACTCTCTTATGAAATAAACAACACCTTGTTTGACAATGGAAATTCATTGAGTGGAGGACAGGTCAAATTGAAATCTTTAATAATTATGTGAAACTATGAAGTTTTATATTAATCTTAAAATACTATTAAACTAATTTTGTTTTGCCTCACCTCATGAACAGTAATATTTAAAAATATTTACTGTTCATGCTATTTTGTTTTATTATAATGGTAGACTCGTGATTGGATTGACCAGATTGGATGTAGTAAGTATAGATATTCAACATTCATATGATTTATTCATCTATGCAGTAGCACATAGATGTCATCTAGTAGTCTTTGTCATACTTGGTCTCAAGGACATCAGGAAATGAACCTTTCAACAAAATCTTCAGCTATAATTTTGTTTGTGAACACTACATTTAAATTAAAGTGTTAAACACCATTAGAGGAAAGCTTTTAGTTCACCCAAAATAATATTTTTAAAGGGTGATTTTATTAATATTTGCAACCTTAGTGCTGTTATATTTCCCCCATATTATAGCATCTACTAAGACACAAATTACTATAGTATGTCTAATATTTGAAATAACACTATATTATAGGTGAAACCATCTTTATTAAACTTGTGATGGATATAAATTTTCATTGTATTTTATTTATCTAAATTAATTTACAATATTAAGCATTCTGAATGAAGTTTATGTAGAAAACAGCCCCTGAGATGTTCACAAGGCACCTTTCTGGTGTAAACCCGGTGAACAAACACAGTCATAAACTTGAAGTCTGACAGGTGCCTGAGGAGTCTCAGTCCTTTGTCTGGAAGGATTTTGTGACTCAGAAAAACACCCAGGTCAGCAAGGTGGGTGACCCAAAAGATGGCTATGGGTGACCCTTCTTACTTTTTGAAGAAGGGTAGGGACGCCATCCCCATTGGAGGGCATGGAAAAGATAGAAAAAGTGGGGAGACCAACGAAATTTTTAGGAGATGAGTTCAAGATGGGAAGGACCGTGAAAGGACATTCAGGAAAGAGAGTCAGAGGTGAGGGAGGAGCTAGAAAAATGGAAAATTGGATTGAATGGCTTCAAGGAGTCACTAGGGAGAGGCCATCTGGTTCCAAGTGTCACAAGGAAACAAAAATGGAGACATTTCCTGAACCACATAATTATCCTGCTGACCCAGAAGCTGCCTTTGCGTTGAATCCATGATTGTCGGTCAAACAGGAAGCTTGGGGAGGATGAATGCAAAATAAGAAACAAAAAGCTATACATATAATCATGCCATACAGCCCTGAGTAGATTAAAACTTTCTTTGTTATTTCTTTGATTAGGGCTCAGTTGGGCAAATGAAATTCATTAATTTCCAAATATTGTAATTTGTTATATCTCATTTTGATAAATCAAAAGTTAAATATTTTATTTGCAGTACATCATCAAGTCTAATCCGTAACTCATTTCTTCTTAGATGAGACTCTTATAAAATTTGATTAAATTGAGTTTTTCTTTTTACCACCAGAGTGAGAGTCACAAATAATGTTGGGTGATTAAGTTTATTTAGATGGTTCTATTTGTTAATGATGTTGTCAGGGTTTGATCCAAAGACCACATGTGTTACGTATGCCTAAAACTACTTGTTTTTTAACTTACAATTTAAATTTTAGTTGAAGGTAGATTTTATTTTCAGTAGGGGGAGCGAGGTGGTGTCTGCTCACTTTTAACAATCTGTGAGCTATAATTGAATTATTATTTTTATTTAAATTTTAAATCTTCAAGATATTTCTAAATTATTGACATATTTAAGTTTTATTTTTTGAGATTCCTGTAAACAGCTTTGCTGCTTAAATTTAGTTGAAATTGTACAAAAAAAGTGGAACCCTTTTAGGTTAGCAGTTTAATAAATCTGGGCCAGTTACATATCAATGTACAATTATCATTTTTGAATAGTAGCACTTAGCAATAGTGGTAAATGATTAATAATAACAGTATGCTTCAAAGCAAATAAATTTATTAAATTATAAGACTAATCATGTGCACTAACAATCAGACTTTCGTACAGCCAATGATCTAGGACACTGCCAGTTGAACAATTCATTAGTGGGAACTCGAAATCTGCAATTAGATGGTATAATAATTGAACACACAATGATGCGTAAATTAAATAAAAGAAAGTTGTGAAAATAAAAATGATACTGTCAAAACACACTAGTAATAGAAGGTAAAGAAAGTATTTCTAATGTTTTTAAGATGTGTAAAATATATAAATCTAATTTTGCGGAAATTATTGCATTCAATACTTGAATGGTTTTGATTTTGTCTTATGAATTCAATAAAATATGTCAGGAAGTTGGGGTGTCATTCATCACACTTTACTGTTTTGTAAAACAATATTTATTTTATTAAATATTACAAGCATAATTTTTCAAACAATATAATAAATGTTTCATTTGTAAAGCAGTTTTTATATTTAAAATTCACAATTCAGGCCATTTGCATATGAAGTGCACAAATTCTGATACAGTTATTAAAATGTTTCTATAATACTGTTACACAGTACTGAGATGATTCATTCTCAATATGTATTTATTATATCACTGTGTATTTAATATTTGAAGCTGACTATTTGTAGCAACTCTAATGTCTTCTTCACAGGCACTAAATTATAGTTTGCATAAGCACATAGTAGTACATTTGCATGACTAGGATATTAAACATTTGTTTCAACAAATTCTCCTCATGAAAGACAAGGCAAATTACACAATACTTTAGGGTGAAGCTGATAAGGAATAAATTATAAAAATATTTTAGTGTAAGACAACTTCCATACACTGAATTCAAAGCAATATGAATTATTAAGTGGTGGTAAAACCTTATAATAATATTATTTTAGAAAAATCACATAAATACATTTCAGTACCAAGTAATATTCAAAAGTACTTCAATACTCAGTAAACAAATCTGAAATTAATTGACAGTCTGGAATAATACAAGTACTATATGTCCTAAAATTACTGTCTGACAAACTTATGTAAATGTATGTATGAAATTAAATGAACTACATTAAATAAAATACTTCACAGTCAAAATATGAACAGAATGTTGCTGAGAAAATAACTAATTTCTATTCTAAAGAGAGAAATTATAAACAGCAATGTCTGAAATATAAATAACGCCTTTTGAAAAATATAATAAATGTCACCTTCTTAACACTGCTGTTATTAACATTTGAAATTAGTTATTCAATAATTTCTGAATAAGATAAGAAAGTACCTATATCACTGAGATCCTAGCAAAATGCCAGTTATTTAGTCTTACTAGGGTGACCATCCATCCCCAATTTCTGGAGACAGTTTTCTGTTTTAAGCCACAGTCCAAGTTGGCAATAAGCAACTTAGTTTTAACCAATACACACAGTAAGTAGGGTTAGTGCCTTACTATTCATCGAGCCCCCACCCCTTCCCCTAGCCACGAATGCTACCTGTCTCTATCTTGGTCGAAAATAATATGGTCACCTTAGTCTAATTACAAGTTCTTGACACAATAAAACAAATAACATTTTAAAATATACAAGAAATTAACAAAAAATTAAAGTATTCAGAATGTATGAGATCAAGCTCTTAGGAATTCTTGCTAAAATTTTAGACTTCAAAGTATTTAGCATTCTACATTGTATAACAGAAATACAGTGATTTATTTAACGTAAAGTTAATTAGAATTTTTATGGCCAATTGTTTTATTTGGTATTGCACATAACAAAGTCAATTATACAGAATTTTCCAGATTTTACTAAAGTATGCTTTGATTTCTCAACCTCAGCATGTTGAAAATCGTAACTTAGAAGATAATAATATCAGAAATACACATAGTTGCAGTTCATTGAAACAGAATTTTATCACCCGACCAGTGTAAGTTTTCATTTCAAATTTTGTAAAAGTAGTTTTTAGATTTAAGACATTTCTGAACATCAACTGATAAAGTTCCAAGTGTGCATTTCAATATAAAGTATGAAATATCTTTACTTGCAGTTTTCAGTACTAAATTTCCATAAAATAAATATGGGAAGATATTTACAAGTCTTTGGAAACATTACCAAAATTTTAAACACTAAAGACCAGATAAGTTTGTAAAAGAGAGTTCATTGTTTCAAAAGTTTATAAATTGCAATGGCTTGTAATTTCTACCACAGTTCAAAAACTTGGTAACTTAAAACAATTATGCAAAAATTGAAAAGCTAACATTTAAAATATGAATGTAATGGAAATATCTGAATGCCAGGTTAAATAAATTACTTTGGAAGATTTATTATACTACAAATTTATTGGATAACAGAGAACAAATCTAAACCAAATCCTCCAAATTAAATATTTTAATTGTGAATTAAGAACAAAATAGAAAGTGAAACTGGTGACCTCTACAGTTTTACTCAGACAGTATTCAAAAGATAGGCCTCATTCTCTCTCTCTCTCCTTTCTAGTCCAGTTAATTTCTATACACACACATATATATATATATTTAAGTATGTGCTCCAATATAGTACAGAACAACACTTTTCAGATTTTGTTGCCTGTTAAAATATAGCTTTATTTTTCAAATAAAAATTAAAAGATGGGTACTTGTAATGTTAAGAATGTCAGCTTTGGGGACTTTACAAATCTGAGAATTCTTTTTTTCTATATAAAATGTTAAATGCCAAAATACAAAATTGTAAGTTTTCAATAAATATTCAGTTTGTGAGCAGAGCCATGAGATAAAGATATTCCATTAGTTGTAATTGGATGTATTTTATGAAGTAAACATACACAAGATGATAATGGTTTCGTAAGACATTGTAGATTTGCCAATAACAGCGAGATATTTTAATAATATCAAGAATGTTCTCATGGGTGTAGGATAATAAATATTTCAATTAAGGTGTAAAGGCACTTGTTTGAAGAAACAGTAAAGTTAACACTTCAATGAATATGCACCAAATAATCTATTTAGAAGAATATCACATTAAAATTGGTAATGTAAACAATCACAGCATACCTTTGAGGTTTATAACTAAAAGAGCATGTTGTTACAAACAAGTACTGTTTTCCCCCAATTAGAATTTTTTTATGAATTTAAAGATGAAAATATAAAAATATAAGTAAGAATTAACAGTGTCCTGACAAACATTCAGGCCTTTAAAAAACTGTAAATATATACAGATTAAAATATGATAAGCCATACAGTATAGTCTACAGTATGGGTGAAATATGTTTATAAATTGAAACTTTTGCCTTGACAGCAAAATAAATATTTTTATTTGAAAATCCACTTTTTTTTCCATGATAACATTTACTATAACAAAGAAAATAAATATATATTCTGCATATAAAATTGAAAACAAAAAAATATTTTATTATTTGAAGCCCCTACATGAAATTAAATTTTTTGATAAATTTGATCAGTTAATATGTCACTTAATGTCTAGCTTTCTAAAACAAATATATAACGATAAATTAAAATGGTCAATTTGCAGACAATATACAAGTTTTATTCAATTACTATGTTTTGCCCTCACATTTGGGACTTCATCAGGAATAAATAATTGTTTCAGGTTTTTAAATTTTGAAGTACATAATTTAACATTTCTCTTGACAAAAAATAAAGTTCCAAACAGAGAAATTTTTTCATGCTGGACTACCTCCATGGGCAATTACAATTGAAAATGTTGTTTTTATAAAAAGTATATAAAAACAATATTTCTCTTAATGCCTATTTTTATAAAAAAAATTGAGGTTAAAACCTTGCAGTAAATCGAATAAAAAGTCTGCTGACAATAGGAAAATTAATTTATCTTTGCTTAAGATTAATTAATAATGCACACTGAAACACTGAAGGCATTTAATATTGAGTACCAAGGATCCTGATGAACAAGATCAAAGATTTTTTTAATGCAAAATTTTATTCCCATACAAATTTCCAAACATTAACATTAACTTGGAAATCTCAGAATATGTTTTTAAGTTTCTGTTATTCTGATCTGTTAATGAATAAAAATGCCATATCATTTGTGGATTACTAATTTAAAAGTATATGGAACCCAAGACTGTCAGACTAGTATCCAACAGCATATAAATAATGCAAAGAAATCTAGCTATTGGTGCTATTGAGTAATTTTAATCTTGTGTGAAACTGGTACTTTAAAATAATTTTTGTGATAACTTAGGTCACTGTAAGAATAAATACTAACAAAACATAGAAATTAACCACTAGCAAGGCAAGAGGTTATAGTAATGAATTTGAAGAACGCTGCCAATTTATATACCAGGAGTTCAACTGGAAACCGAACACTGCAAAATGGCACAGCTGCCAACAATCAAATAAAATAAATGAGGAAAAGCACGGATAGAGAAAATGTGATATATGCGTAAGTTGTCAAACATATCCTAATTCAATGTTGTTAATTTTTTAAGTAGGTATGTGAGCAATTTACTTTTAATCCAATAAATTTGCCCAAAATGCAGCTGTCACCCAGCCGAAAGTGTTTGGTTTAGAGTTGAACTCCCAGTATATGTATAAATAATTAAATGAAAATATTTACATTACTGAGTTTGAGTTTACATATTGTTATGTAAAAGCAACAAGTATTCCAAGAAAAAATAAACCACTCAACATGTCCATAATAACATATCACATTTTATGATCAAAATAGAATCTCCTTTTCTAGATAAATAGGGTAAAACACTTTTGTGTTCAAAGTTTTTTGTAGACCAATATTTTAATATTTCAAATTAATCTTAAACATAAGTTAAAAAACTGAAAATAGTTTGGAAGTACATATATAAATCAAAATGAAATACTGATTGTGGTTTTATTACACACTTTTTAACCAAAGTATTTCAGCAACACCCCCCCCCCCCCAACTTCTTGCAGCCCAAGTACAACCACAGCTCATTTCAAAATTATTAACAAGAACACTTCACATATTCAGTGCATCCAAAAGCAAGCCAATTTAGTTTTAAGAGCTTACAAAGGCAAATAACTTGAGGTAGCCTGATACTGCTATAATATTATAAATTTAGTGTACAGATTTCAGTCTTACTCGACTCACCTTCGCAAATCAACAACCTCAACATTTGCCCAATTGTTTAACTTTGAATGTTCAGCAGCCTGAAAAAAGTTTTACATCAAATTCAAGATGAAAAAGGGTAAATTTGAAAACATTACATAATAAAAATATTCATTTAGTCATGACTGTGTGAATGTAGAGTGTTTGGAATATTTATGAATATTACCAACAAATGACTAATTAGCATGTCAAAAACAATCTTATGTTTGTGCACCTAAAAACAGTTGAGATATTAGGTGAAATAAATACAATGTGATTTGGTATAATTTTGAATGTAATATATGTAATAAGAATGAATAATTTGTAGATATCTGTTTTAAAAGTTTGGGATTCTATATTGAATTCCATATTTTGTTGTGAAACTCAGTCCTTAGACTGGTCTGATGCAACATAATAAAAAATTAAATACTGAATTTTGTAGAAAGATTTAGTTTATAGAGTAATTTATATAGCTAATGTTAATCCATACAGGATTACAAAACACAATTGAAACAAATAATATATATAGAGATTAATATGTTCTATTTTTGAAACCTTAACATCTATACCAATGGATCTTAACAATTCTATTTATAAAAGTTTGTTCAAGGTATTAAGACAAAAATTATTGAAAAGCAGACACTCACCATAAATAGAGGTGGTTCCGTAGGGTGAGGGTGGAACCCGGACTGTCTACAGTTTGCTATATAGTCTAATCCATAACTTGGAGTAAGCATAAAGAAACCATTTCTGAAAGTAAACAACTAGAAGAACTAACTGTCACACGAGATGTTAATATGTTTAGTTACTGATGCCGTACAAAACAATGCATTAACAGCATACTTAAATCAATGTCAAAGAGATCATAGAATCTATCTTTTAATTAACTTACTCATTATATCGTGGAGCACAAACAATTGCAAGAGCTTCTGGCATCATTCGTTGGTATGAACAATGAGTATGTAAATCAACACTAGACAGAAAAGCTGTTTGACTTGGATGAGTCTGAAACAGAAATTATGGTTCAACTTTGTTATTGAGAATGCTTAATGACTCTTTGAACAATCAACGAAAGGTTCTAAAATATACTATCCGTCTTTCGTATCAAAATTACTTTTGAAGGAAACAGTCTCGGGGTTCCACCTGGGTCAATCTGCAATAATAGCACGAAATTTCAACAATATTATGCACTGTTGTCATCTTCCAGAAGAGAATGTTTCCTTCAACAATTATACCTGGAAAGCCTTCAATCTTTAAAATTTACTTTTTCCTACACATTGATTGTTGATTGTTTTCATTTAACCAATATACTAATTCTTACATGAATCCATCCCAATGTAATTAAATCATGCTGATCTTGATAATCAAAGATTTCTTCTTCATTTTGAGTTGTGCAAGAATCAGGTGTTCCAGTTTGTTTAGGCACTAGGAGGTGAGTAATTATCAACTGATCATGCTCCTACAATAGAATATAATAGTAAGATTGAATGCATATGACAACATAGTATTAGTTTATTGACTTATTTTTCTTTACCAGTTTTCCAGCCAAAATTCCACAAGTTTCAACATTTTGTTCTGT
Source organism: Eucriotettix oculatus (assembly GCA_034510155.1). Classification (NCBI taxonomy): domain Eukaryota; kingdom Metazoa; phylum Arthropoda; class Insecta; order Orthoptera; family Tetrigidae; genus Eucriotettix; species Eucriotettix oculatus. The sequence goes on along the minus strand of CM067382.1, from coordinate 23,538,075 downwards.
ATTTCTTTGTGCCAAAACTAAGAACTTGCTCATTAACTTTGAAGGAATAATAACATCTCTGAGCCCAGGTTTGGAATGTATAGATGGGCTGAGAAGGCTTAATGGCTTTGTAGACCGGTCAACAGATGGTTTTGCAGGTAAGCTACAAAAGAATGGCATAGATAAATAACCGTGGTAATTATTACAGTAGGATTTTCTGTAAGATGGGAAAGACAAAATATCTTAAGTAAACACACAGAAAATATGAGGAAGAGGACATAATTCTAACAGTAATAGAGGTAAAAGGAGTGATTTTTCCTTTTTATATAGATGCACGAATTACTTTTGCAAGTCATTATGGAATAATGATAATATTATATCTACAATAGCAGTTAATATTGGATGCATATATTGTGTAAACAACATTTGTGCCAAAATATTAATTGTTGTTCATATATGTACCCATTGTTATTAATCAGTTACCATTTATAAAAGGATAACATAATTTGACATATGCATCAAATTACATCTTATATTAATTAAAGGTAATTAATTAGACATGCCAATTTAAATATGTATACTGCAGTTTTGATATTGTATTTTTTTATAACTGAGATTTTACAGGAAAAAGGCAAAATAAATTGGCGAAATGTAAAAAACATGGATTAAAGATAATAAAATAAAAATCAGACAATAAGTTTTAAAATATCTTTAACAAAAAGTATTAATCACAGCATTTATAGAAGGGTTTTGATAGAAAGCGTTTCTCCTGTAATTGTATCTATTAGTTGCACATTATTGTAACCTGATCTGAAAGTAACAATTCATTCTTAAAAAATAAACAAACAAACAAATACTGGCACTTCACAATCGATTTAACATTTTACTTGAATCACTCATTACAACTGACATTTATTTTAAAAATTCTAATGTAAAATGACGAAATAAAAACCTGGCCAATAATGTTGTTACATAATATGTTTTCAAAGTTCTTGCAGTAACACAATATCTTACAACATTAGTGAACCAAAATTGTTAATGTGAGATCTGTTCCACATTATTAGTGACAAAATTTAGTGTAAAAATTTAATTGAATTAAATTAATATTATAAGTAGAAGAAACTACTCACCTAACTGTAGGAGGAATGTCAAGAGATACAGGCTTCGGTACATATGTCTTGACAGTCTCCAGAGAATCAGGATAATGAATGTTCTCTGTTAGAGGAGGAGGAACGAGTATGACAGGAGATGGGCCTTTGCTTGAACCAACAGCATTATCTTCAAATCCTACAATCGGACTAGACTTTGGTTTGAAGTCTGGGGCTTCCTTTTTCTTTCTCTCTATTTCTAACTCCTTGGCTTCTCTACGTTTCTATAATAAATATAAAAAAAATTAATTAAGATGACACACATGTATTAAAATCTATAGTTAGTATTTGTGTATGCTCATCTGAACTGTAATACATGTTTGATAGATGATTTGGAACTGCACTAGTTTGGATACACCACTTATGTCAAAATCTCTTTGTTTCATGTATCAAGACTAGTAATGAAGGGGAAACCCTTTGGTGAATGATTAATATTTGAATAAATAAATATGAATAATGTACATGAAAATAAATACTTAATTTGAAGATTACATCTAACATGAAGGAGCATTCATTTGACTCTGTCAGTATGACACCCAAGGTATGTCTCAACTTGCCTTTAGCCCATAATTTTATAGAACATTATTCTGCAAATGTACATGTTAAAGATTTGCTTTAGCTATACATTATATTAATTAAACTTATATTTACCAAATAATTCCAAATGATATAGTGAAAAAGGAAACATTTGATATAATTTATACAGAATCATTAACAAATAGCAGTAGCAATATGAATGTGTAATTATTATGAACACAGTCTTTTAGTGACAACATAAATAAGCCAAAAAACGACTACATAACACAGGTCACTATAAAATTTATATGCTTACTTTCTCCTCATTGTACCTATTATATTCTCTTGTATATTGATCTAACAGTCTGGTTTTCAATTTTTCAGCAATAGGAAGAACTTCTCTCAACTTCTGGGCATTCACAGCCCTGTCAGTTGCAGATACTGATTTAAACTCTGGATGTAACCGAATTTTCTCTATGAATAATCTGTAAATGAGATTTTGGTAATGATAAACTAACAAAAAAAAAAGAAAGAAGTTATCTGCAAAGAAATAAAAATGAAAATTAATAATGCACAATTATAATTAATAAATGGATATTTAATTGCTGCTCTACATTTTTTAATTTCTAAGCAGTTAAAAACTAAATATTTAAAAGTCCTTCTATGTACACATACATAAAAATAAATAACTATCAAACATCTAGTCAGTTCTTAAGATATATGTCATAATCCTCTTTTCCACAATAGGAGTATTTTAGAGGTATTTATGTAGTGAATGCAGAGTATTGAACATGTTTGAATAATATTTGCAATTAATTTCACACATTCCATTTGATGACAATCACACCATGAAATCATAGCAACAATAGAGAAACATAATAACCATAAGCAATCAATATTTATCTACACAGTAAACAATATGATATATACTCACGTCATAAATTTCATGTATAGTATAAATGCATTTTCCAAACTACCTTCTTCAAGATAGACGTTAGCCATTCGAACCATTTCCAAACCAGAACGATAGTACCTGTAAATGATTGATTGAAATAAAACAAAAATCACAAAAGCTTGTTTTTCTCTTTACACAATTACATATAATTAATAATTTATTAATAGAGTTTAATTACCGTCTAGGGGGTATTCCGAAGTCTATATCTACAGCATTTCCATAATCGGACAAAGCTTTCAATCGACCCTGAGGATCCAAAATTCCTAAATCATTAGATGACTGCAATAAACTTCTATTTGGTTCACGATCCATTTTTAGGTTAGTGACAGTACAATTAAAAAATATAAACGAAGTGAAGTCACTTTTTTATACTTGTAGTGAAGGATAAGATATAAAACATATTTTCGGTTCCTGAAACATATTCTGAAAATAAATTTAATAGAACTGTCACACACTACCAAAAACACTATTGCTAATCAATATCTTTGATATTGAAAGATATTGCAACATTAGGAATTTCTTGTTATATTCTTTGGAAAATTCAGTATTTGTATTTGTTGAATTGACCGTGTTATATGTGATGAAAGCGTTAATTGAGGTTGTCAGTAGCCAGTTCCAAACTATTAAAAACGGTTCAGATTTAAGTGTTTGTAATGTGTACATATGTATAAAGCATAGTAATCAACAGGTTTTTTTAAAAAATATTTCCTGAACCTATGTGTTTCTCTCTTTTTATATGAATGAAATATAAAGGAATTTTCTCCATTGATATGAAATAAAATATGCATGTTGCAAAGAATGTCAGGATTTGATTTGGAAGATAATTCATCAAGACCAGGAACATCATCATTTTCTGGTATAGTATTCTAATATAGTTTGAATAAATCTTCAGTACAATGATTATATATCTCAATTTATTCTTACAGCTGCTTTCCAAGGCCTCAAAAGGTCTGAATTTTATAAAAATGTAGAAGAAGAAGCCTCTGCATTAAGTGCTGCCGCAGGGTCAAATTCTACTTCTCCCACAAAATCTTCGGAGTATGTAAATCTAAACAAAAATGTTATAAAGGGTAATGTCCTTCTTGTTAATCCTCGACAGGTATGTTGTGATGGGTGGAAATGGTAATATTATGTTTAGCATATTAAGTAAATTGAAAGGTTTTAAATACTCTTTGTGCCTTTTGAAATTTTGGTTAAAAAACGGTGAATCCAACATCATAAACAAAATACAGCATTACTTTGATTGTTAAAAATTTTTACTGTTATTTGTAATTACCTGTGTAATTTTAAGTTATAAAACTTGGCCTATTGCTTTCTCGCGTTGAACACCTACATTTATACAATGACATTTTCTAATAATTACCATGGTTGTTACTTATTGAGAGGCTTATCGCTTTATTCAAGACATTGTCCCAGCTGCTTGGGGAAATGAGAGCAGTTTCAAAATCTATATTATACTCATTTACATATGTACCTTTATTATCTCTATTTGTATCTGAATGATGACCTGTTGACAGAGGAGATGAATTTCACTAAAACATTGTTTATAAACTGAGAAATGGGAAGGAGACATTATTTTATCATTTGGAATACAAATCAAATAGAAGAAACCAATTTCCCAAATCAACTAGAACAAATTGGACAAATATAAGAATATTTAATGAAACATAAAGCATCACAAATAGGATACAGATTCCAAAGTAACTCTGTGTGTTTTCATATTTGCTAAAGTAGTTATGTCAGAATTTTGTCCATCTTTCATTAATTGATTAAATGTAACAGAAATATGTCACCAAATTAAAATTACTATTGTGGTCGAAAGTGTTGTGATTTATGTCATACTATTTTAAAATTATAATACACACAATCCCATGTCCAATCACAAAATATTGAAGACCAATATGCATGTTAATAGTGCAGCTGTATGCGGGCAAATGATGAACAAGTTACACTGTGTTGCCAATAGGTTGTCAGTGTCAAAATACAATTCTACCAACATACAAAAGGAAAACAACTAAAATATGTAATAAAATCAAAATTATTGTATAATTTTGAGTTATAATTTATTATAAATTGTAACAAGCACCCAGCACTAACTTCAATGCACTTATTCATTACTTTGTTTATATTTAATTGTATTATCATCCCTTTCAATATTTGTATTTTATTTTATTAAAGACATTGGAATACATTTGTTGTTTTACTATATAACTCGGCTATTAATTCAGGATATTGATGAACACTTGAATAATAATTTTAAAAGTTGTCTTCATTCCATCCATGATTTTGAACAGAGTAACTTTTCTTTGAACATGCTCTCCAGGAAAATACAGGTTCAGAGTAGTTGACATTAAAAGTTTATTAATAATTTACTCTAACCAAACCACTTATGCTGTATACTTGTGTTATTTTATCTGGCCTGCCTTAAAGAAATGATCTATGATGTTTTTGATATTGGTTATTTTAAAGGTGATACATATATTTTCATAATTCCTAGTGTTTTTCAAATGGTTGACAACACTACAGATAACCATGCCACTCTGACTTAACTCTGTTAGTCTCAAACCTTTAATTTGTAAAATTAATGGCATAAAATAAATTATATCACAGAATTATTGAACATAGACTTTCCTGATGAATAATTTGGATTAAATATTCACATTTAACCAACTGGGTCAGGTTTTTAAAAGAACATAATGTTTCTGCGGCCATTTCCTGCTGTTTTAACCGTGAAGATTTCATCTGTGTATCACAGAACTATATACCTTTTTTGCTCTTCTTTCAGAAAGGAAATCCTCTTCTAAAGAGTATTTATAATGTTCCATGGCAGTTTTGTGATATAATACCTGACTATGTAATGGGAAGAACAACTTGTGCTTTATTCCTAAGCTTACGATACCACAATGTTAATCCAGATTACATCCATGAACGCCTTAAAACTCTTGGCCAACAATATGAACTAAGAGTCTTACTAGTGCAAGTAAGTATTATAATATATATAAGGGGAAGGTTAACAAATTTTTATACTTGTTAGATGTTATAACCTGAGTTTCCTTTGCATTACATTTATAATTATAGTTAATGCCATGGTTTTATCATTTAGGCTATTAATTTGTAAAACAGTTCCTTTCTTAAAAAAGTCAACTAACATTAAGCATAATTATCTGAGATTAAGTATAATAAATTAAATACAGCCAAATATGTCAGCAAAATATTAAATTACTATTTAGTTAATATAATTACTATTATATCATTTTGACTGTCTTTGTGGATTTCATCAGCTAACTAGAAAATCATATTAAAAAAACCAATATTAATTTTGGATGCATAATATTTAGTTAAAATATAAAGTATAATTTTCAATAAAATAAATAAATAACAGACTTGCTTTTTTAACAAAAAAAATCTCCCAATGTTATTATTTTATTATATTGAAAATTATACTTTATAATTTAACGAACTATTGTGTTTCCAAAATTAATATTGTTTTTAAAAAAATGTGTTTGTCTAGTTACCTGATGAAGTCACAAAGATGGGCATAACATCATAATTGTAACTATATTAACTAATTAGTAATTAAATGTTTTGCTGATAAATTTGGTTGTAAGTCAGTTATTACGCTTCATTTCTTCACAATAGACTATAAATGCAATTTCTTGTCCATATATAATATGAAATCTCATTTGAGCCATAAGCCTCAATTCATAAATTATCATAATGAACTTTTTAAAGTTTTTTTTTCTATTTGGATCCGATAATGTTATTCTTACTGTATTATTTACTATTTCACTAAAAAAAAAATTTCTATAGGTTGATGTTCCAGATCCGCATCATTCTTTGAAATATTTAACTCGAATTTGTATTCTAGCTGATTTGACATTAATGTTAGCATGGTGTCCAGAAGAAGCAGGGAAAATGATAGAGACTTACAAAATGTTTGAGCACAAACCTCCAGACATGATCATGGAGAAACAGGATAAAGAACCGTATCAGCAAGTAAGTACATATATTGATCTTATTTTCACTGCAGTTATGATGAAATTAGGAAAAAAAGATAGTTTTGCCCATATTAATAGCCCAATTTGTACTATACATAGGAATGTGTAAAATATCCCTTCTCAGATAACCACATTTCAAATTTAATTTGTGGACTATATTAATTGAATATTAAATGAATGTTTTTTAAAATTAAATCCCAAACTGTTTCCGTTAATTCTTATGGTTTAATTTCTCTGCTAGTTTTTTACATTATTATTATAATTTTTTATATAAATTTTGTTCTGTCTGAAATATGCTTCTTACTTATCAAAATGTATGAATACTTTATTTAAAAATGTAAACAATAAACAATTGTAATTTGTATTCAAATGTAATAAGCTCAGAAAAAATAATTTTTTAAGAGACAGAAGCTATTATCTAGAAATAAAGTATCATTTATGGATAATGCTTGGTTTGATTATGCTTATTTATAAATGGTTTGTTTTCACACAGATTTCTAATGCATTGTTCTCGATTCGTTCAATAAATCATACTGATACTGCTACACTGCTATCTACTTTTGGATCATTGGAAAAGATTATCAATTCTTCATCAGATACACTGACACTTTGCCCAGGACTTGGGCCACAGAAAGCCTCAAGGCTTCATAAAGTTTTACACCAACCATTTCTCAAAGAACGAGCATCTAAGAAATCCAGCAAATAAATTGGTAAGCATATTTTAAAGAAAATATTTTAAAATGGTAAAAGTTGCATTCAAATTTGAATAGGCTTCTTATACAGTCCTCAGAGCAATTTATTTCAATTAGGTAGATTGATTTATTACACAACATTGGGTAAAGCCCGGTGGCAACATTTAAAATTGAAATAGTCACATATTTATAATTGTTCAAAGAGCTTTTGCCCATTAAAATGTGCTAAATTTAAAAGTAGTTTTATTGAAGTTCCTTTTTCTATTTCTTTCAGTTATGTACAAATAACAAAAGTAGTTAAAGCTTTTAAACAAATTCTTTGTTGAGGTAGTTAAAACTGATCAAATTGTGAATTTCAGTTTTAGATGTATTCTATTTTAACTTACTTTTAATTTAGTAGAAAAGTTATGTGTAATGTTATTCTCCTTATATTTTGTAACAAAATTCAAGGTACTTCTGAACCCTTTTCATTTTTTGCTTTTTTTAAAAAAGCAAGAATCCTGATGGAATAGTTTAAAAAATGAAACTAGAGGGTTTAAGTATGGAAGCTACCCAGGTAGTTCAAAGTTTAATATAGATATTGAAAATGATGTAGGTAGATTGTGCTTTAAACTCGTTTGAAGCAAGGAAATTATTACAATATTTATAATGAAATAAAATTTATTGGGCTACGAATTTCCTATTACCTGTCTTTCTTTGACATAGTTCTTTTTGTTTATTTGAAACTGTCTCTCATGGTGGTTTACATTTTTATACTTTTGTTACTTGCTTGTGTGTAATCATTTTTTAAAATGTTTTTGCCATTGCATACATAGTATTTTCCATTAGGTCCATTCCTATATAAAGTAGTACCTTTACTGAATGTGTAAGTATACATTTATATGAGAAATAGATTGTTAGTATTTTTTTTGAAAAACAAAATGTATTGAATTAAAAATTTTTTCTGCTCAAAAATCTTTATAAAGATATGGGAATTTAGCATTTTATAACTGTTTGTTAATTGAAAGAAATGCATATAAAAGTAAGAATGTATTATATAAATGAGAATAAACAATTTCAATTTTACACAAGATAAAATTTTATTTTAGGCTTTTAAGCTGCAGAAATAATATGTTTTGAGAAATAAACTAGCAAATATTAATGTAAAATCCAACTCCAAACTGGTAATCATACTGTATCTATACTTTGTGCATGGTTTCAGATTGTGCTCCATATTGGCCTTCAATGAAGTTCTTTCTTGCATCAGACATTAATCTTTGTTTCCAATGAGATCTAAGAAATAAATGTATGTGTTGTAGGGGATAATAGTTTATAGGAGTGAGTGCATTACATTATTTTTTAAATAGTGTGAAGCATCTGTATTTTTATATTATTAAAGAATTTTTATTTTTTTATTAATTTATTTCAGTATTGAATGCAATCTCAAAATTTCATGTTACAAGTCCCATAATTCCCCTGACACAAATTATAAGTTTTTGAAAACTGGAAAATTGTTTTATTGAAGTTGCAGAATGAAGCTTATGGGTGTCAAAAAAATAAGAAAAATCAAAATATATACCACACAAATATATGTATCACAATTACTATATTTTTCATCTTACATTCAATGGTAATAACTTGATGAAATTCCTATTAGTAAGAAATAAATTTAGTAGAAAAAATGTAGTACAAATAGTAGCACAATGCTGTACTTCATTTATTTTCAAAATAGATTAATGTAACTATTCATGAAATACAATGTAAACTGTTTGCACAGGAACAATTTTAATATATATTTTAAAAAGTAGTTTTCATATTATTTGTAGGAGTTACTTTGATAGTTATTACAGATATTTTCCAAATTTTATGAAAATAATTGGAACAGCAAGTTAGGACACCTTTCTTGGGTTAACTTTCCTGTTAAAAATAGAGTAGGATAGCACAGGCAAGGAAAGCTTTCATTAAAAAGAGGAATTTACTTATGAGTATTATAACTGTTAATACTAGGAAATCATTGCTAAAAATGTTCATATTCTAATGTACCATGTCGGTCACACTGTTAATTTTAAGTTATTTTCATTTCTTATTTTTGTGACATGTAAAAAAATAGGAAGTGATTATAAGTGTTTGATACTTGGAAAGCTGTATTTAATCGCTTACTCCCTGCCCCTCCTAATCCTTACTCATTTTGGTGAGACAAGGTTGTCAGGGATTTGATCAATAGCAAGATGTTGGAGGTGATGGCAAAGGACCCACCCTGAGGTCTCTTGTGAAGTTTCCGGAAAGAACATTGGCACCCAACGTTTGACCCGACTGCTGCAGAAAAAGTCCAACAGTCATGCTTAAAATCAAATAACTCACAGTATTCTCCAAATGAGAGGATTATAGGGGTTATTTGTTTATATATAAGATCATTGTGTATAGTATTTATAAATTTGTTTATAGGAGAGCATATATTTTACTTGTGATTTTCTTTGCAGCCCATTCAACATTACATGAGTGGAACCAGAGGAATGAGACAAGGCCAATCAATACACAGAATGGCAATGGAGGAGGACCAGATGATAGGGGAGCTGGGTTCTGTTCTGGGTACAGCATCTGAGGAATTGGCTGGCAATTGAAGGGCAAAGGGTAGGTAACACATGACACTATTAACGTAGGGGAAGAGGCAGGTGCAGGTTTAGGATTACGTAGACCGTCCACCCCTGGGGAAAATGCTGATTTATGGAGCCTAATTGGTGGATTAATGGAGGAAAGCATAACGCAGATGAAGGAATTAAATGAAAAACTTAACCGTAGGGATGAGCAAATGAAAGTTCAAATAAATAGTCTTAGGGAGGAAAACAAAACACAGATTGCCGAACATCAATCATACCTTAATAATGATGACATTACCCATTCGCCTCAAGTTGAAGAAATTCTGGAAAGGTTCAAGTGTGCCAAGATCTTTTCCAAGACAGACTTTAAATCTTCATATTGGCAGATCCCTGTTTACCCTCCACTCCAGAAATACATGGGTTTCCTATGTGAAAATGCCACATATTTGTTTCAGAGAAATACTGGCTCAGCTTTGATATATTATTTGAGCACTATCCCAACTCCCGATTTAATACTAAATCTCATTTGTTATGTGGACAATGTCATTGTATGGGTCAATTCATATGAGGAACACATATCACAACTAGGTAAACTTTTTCAGGTACGCTAACAACGACCTCTACAGCAGACACAATGTTACAAATCTCAGGCCTTATATTATGTGAAACTTTGTACTACATTATTTTTATTGTATTCACTGTCATGGTACCCATTATCCTACATGTTAATAACACTATTATTATTTTGTATTTATTATTATCATTTTGTTAGACGTAGGGAGGAGGGCTAGTGTAATGTACTATGTTGGTCACACTGTTAATTTTAAGTTTCAAAATTTTGCTGTTGCCGTGGATTCGGCTGCAAAGCGATCATAGCAGATAAATCAAATAAATTTACAACATTTCGACAGATACAGACAATATGTTTTAAGCACATTTAGACGGTTATTTATTTAGTTTTGGTTACTTAATTCGGTTCGTCTTTTGGCCAGTAAGTGGAAGTTAATTTTTGTAAAATAACTTTTTCCACTGAGTAAATGTGCCAGATAGTTGTGCCGCTCCAACAATGAGCCCGGGGAGGGGGGGTAAGGAAGCTGTATTTCGTCGCAGTTGTAAGTTGGGAGCGCCTTGCCACGATAGCTATGGACAAAAATTACCGACATCTTCGTCAAATTTATCTGCGAGAAGAGGCGGGCGTTGCCGTATCCAGGTGCTGTGCGCGGTAGCCCTGCGGCCACTGGTCCTTCACATTACTGACGGTTCCCTCCTCGTGCATATGTGCACGAAACACAAACCAACAGTATTACCAGTGAAATTGGTGACAAGGTGTCCAGCATCAATGAAATTTGTGGTTTTTTTTGTGTGTGTTCTTTTCATTTGTTATTTTTGTGACGTAAAAAAATTAGAAAGTGATTATAAATGTGTTGCTGTATTCAATCGTTTACTCCTGCCCTTCCTAATCCTTTCTCATTTTGTTGAGACAAGGTTACCAGGGATTTGATCAATAGCAAGACGTTGGAGGTGATGGCAAAGGACCTGACACCCTGAGGCCTCTTGTGGAGCCGCCGGAAACAGGACAACTAAGGAAGACGGTTACAGTTTGGAGTGTGGTGTTATATGGGTGTGAAACATGGACGGTAGGAGTTGCAAAAAGGAAAAGAATAGAAACCTTTGAAATGTGGTGCTATAAGTTAACTTGTGTTCATTCAAATCATCATTTTATTGAATATTAACATTGTTTATAACGAACTACACTCAACAGGACAATACTAATTGTGTATCAGTTGTTTATTTTGGCTTGTGACGTCTTGTGTTTTGTTGTTGTGGCCTTCGGTTTGGATGCTGAGGGGTCGTGGACCGCTTGCCACGCGGCTGGACAGGTTTTTTATTTTTATACACACGTAAGTGTTTCCTTGCGTAAGCCGCTGCCGTGTCTCGTGCGTATGTAAATAGTCGACCCTTGGCACACGTGAAGTTCAACCACTTCATCACGTCCCCTTGCGGTCGTCTAAGGGTGACAAGTAGCAATTACGTACGCACGGCTGATATTAAGACCTTTATTCCAAAAATACAAAACTATCAGTGTTAGAGAATCACAAATGGCTCGAGCTTACGTTTATGAGTTTGTTTTTAACCTTCAATACACTTTTTTTTATCTTGTTTGTGACAGTTTCAACCGTTTTGCAAAGAAATTGCTGTAGGTCTTCCCTCACGGTTCCGGTTTTTTGGTAGGCTAAATGGGGGTGATCCTGAAGCACGCAACTCCCCTTTAATAGGGAATTGAAAAGGGGGGATGTGGAAGACAGCCAAGGTTTGACTAAGGCCAACTGGCTATAATTTAAGCACCCTACCCGGTGTTTCACCTAGGAAGCCTGCATCAAGTAGGTCATTCTCACGCCGTTCCGAATGACGGAAGACGAGTTTGCTGTGGGGTAGCAGCAGTACGTATCTCAGCCAGTTTCAACAGGGAGTTGGCCTACTAATCCAATGGGATCACTGGACAACCGTATACCCAAGGTCTTCGACCCCAGTACATACACCTAAAATATATTAAGGTTCCTCGGCATGAGAACCTTGAACAAAACAGCGAGAGTACGATTCATTCTCAATGCAGCCAGGTAAGTCCCGCAGTCAATTTGACAAATCAGCTGAAGGAAATAAACCAACGGACCCAGAAAAAGTCTGTTAGCAGTAACTATGAAGATCACATATTTAGTTCGTTAAAAAATTAGCCCGTGACCAACCTTGGAACAAATAAATAACTGGATACGAAGAAATGCATTGAAGTGAGATCAAACGCTGGACAGCCCGACTAGATGAAGTAATGATTATCATTAGAAGAAATGAATCATTTTTATAAATATAGACTAGAAAAAAACTATGGCACATTCGGACAAAAATACGAAAGTAAAATGATATTAAAAAAATTGGATCTCAAGATTCAAGGGTAGACCTAAGAAGCTCCTCAAAATAACCTTCAACCACAGACTCCACTTCTTTTACGAGTGAACCATTTCTACAAATGTGGAAAGGCAATAATCTAAGGGAACTAAAGCTGACGAACATGGTCTGTGAGGAAGCAATTACAATTTATTGACTGTGGCCATCACGATTATTATCGTGTAAACCGGTGAATCGTGGTAAAAAAACGCGTTCTTTTTTTCTTTATTTCATCTTCCAAACGCCGTAATAAGTTCACATAATACTCGTCATTGATTGCCGTTCCTTTTTGAAGAAAATAAAAATTATTCCTCTCGCATTCAAAAGAACTGACGTCATCACTTAGGCGGCGGAACTGTTTTTGCCTTCCGTGGAGCCGATTCAGTCCATTGTTTTATCTGTGCCTTCTTCTCAGATGTGAAGTTATTCACCCATGTTTCATCCAAATTGTGCAAAGGCTTGGCTTTAATGCTGCGAAACATAGTCGAACATTCGATTGGAAAATCATCACGACATAAGCAAACGCGTACATCTTTCTCATGACCAAAGTTTCGATCAATACGAGATGTTACTCACTTTTTGAAATGCCTCCATTGTCTGCTATCTCGCTCACTTTCAATAGACGATCATCCAATACCATTTTGTGGATTTTCTTTCATCGCTTTCATGTGGTCAACCATTACGGCGTTCATCTTGACAGCTCGTACGGCTTCGTTTTTAGTCTGCCACTCATGTTTGTAAACAAAGGACCAGAATTTCCCAGAAAATGCAGCTCGACTTCGATATTGGTTGGCTGAGACATTTCAAATGATAAAGTATTGTATCACATAGTGTTTACCACATGTTTCCGTATTTACAAATTCACTGAGAGCGTTCACTATTGATGGCTGTCAAACAAACACTAAACTATAAGAGACCTGAGGACTTCATGCCCGGCCGTGCAACGTTACGCATCTACTTTTGCAACAAGTCGAGCACGCAATTGTTTACTTCCTGCTATCGGTCTCAGACAGTAATCTGGACCCGCATCTAATCGCTAAGAATCTAAAAGAAAAGAAAATCTGTTAATACTCTTAATCGAGAATAGCTTCTCTTCAGCAATAGCCTACCAACATCCATAAGCATCGGGACTGCAACACTGCAATGGACGTCGCCGACGACTTCGAAAATGAACAACCCATTGCCTCGACTCATCTCAATCACCGCCCTACAGTCATGAATGGAGCAGCTCATCTAGAAGACGATCAGTATAATCAACAAGCCAGCTTGTTCAACTCTCCTACCCACTTCTTCATCGAGCAACCAACCGACACCATGGACCAATCGGACAAAGAGACAGTGAGTGCAATAAGTGTCGAGTCAATCAAATCTCCAACCAATCATCCAAACCAAAATCAAAAAGCGAGAAACCATAAACAATCAATCCAGGCTTCCCGTAACAATAGCAAATTCATCCACAACAACCACTTACAACTCTCCCTTCTCCACCACAAACAGGTTCCAAATCTTACAAAACCTTGAAGACAAACCAACAAACCCGTGCAGAGTCCCCCAAAAAACCTCCACCGATTTTCATCAGCAATACAGAAATCCATCTGTTCTTCTCCTTTCTCGTACATCACGCAAGACCAGAAACTTAACTTAAAAACCAACACAATTACAGATTTTAGAAATGTCATATCCTACCTCCAAAATAACAATGCAGAATTCCATACTTTTCAAATTAAATCAGAGAGAAACCTCCGCGTAGTCCTGAGGGGCATACATCCTAAAGCCGACCAAAACATAATCATCTCCGAACTGAAAGACGTAAATTATATACTATAATTTAATTTTGTATTCTTTATTTTAATATTATGTATAGTAAATTATTGTCCAAACTGATTGTCTTTACGAAAAAAGTTTTTCATATTAATAAAAATAAATAAATAAGAGACGTCAGGCTAGGTACTTCTGAGACTATTCTTGTAGTACGAAGATTAGAGCCTTGGGGCCGTATGCGACCTCCGTGAGTTTCTTGTGCGGCCTTCATTCAAGCTCGGGTTTCATCGATAATACGTCCGAACGAGATCGCTGAAATCCCAAAGCGAGGCAATTATTTTCATATGAATCAATGCCCAAATAATTCGTTCTCGGTACTTGATAACAAAAACACTTTATTTATGGCGAATATACATAGTTTTACTAACTTAAGATGAGGAAACGTAAGTTTTGATCTACAGTACTACTACGAAGTTCTCTGCTTTCCAAAAGGACAGTTCCATAAAATTTGAAATTTACGAATTCCAATTTTAAACTTTTAACAAGAACTAGCGAGACTATGTGATGTCAGATGAATGATTTGGCAGAAGCATTACATTTTTGTATGATATGACAAAATGAAGAAATTTTTAAATATTTACCTGCAAAGGATCGTATTTCCACCAGCATTAGGAATCAGCTGCCCGACTGATCCAATGGGATCAGCGGACAACTCTTACCGTATGCCCAAGGTCTTAGACTCCAGTGCATACACCTCCTAAAAATAGGTGAAGGTGCCTCGGCATGTGAGAAGTTTGAAAAAGCCAGAGAGAGTAAAAGAGTGCCAAACTAGAAAGTTAACTAGAATTTACTGCCAGAGTATTGTCTGCAGTGCCTAATAATAAAATAGTATTCTCACAAAATTTAGTGACTCCACAATGAATATTGAATTTATTAAACGATTAAATTATAATTACTCAAAATTTAAACTATTATAGAAAAGTCTTTCATATGAATTATTTTGTACTTTAATTTTAGTTGTCTGTTACATGTTTTGTAAATTTTCTTCCTCTTTTTTTCTTAATAATCTCCTAGTGGTTGTTTCCTGAAACCAAGGTCCCTGAAGAAGTTATAATAAAAAATTATAAGTGTTACATAGGATATATCAGAAGACTTAAGAAACACTGGTTTAGATGGATTTTTTGATGTCTTAAAGGAGTAATTTTATAGATCATTTAATAAATTATTATTAGTTTATAAACCGGGTTACTTATATATTATAACAAATTATTTCGGTTTAGAAACCGAAAATCATTTATTAAACCAATACGCGTTTTTCTACATTATTTCATAAACATTTCGTTGTTTATTTTTAGTGATCGAGGATATTAGCTGGATGTACGAGCTATTACGTCAAATTAACAGAGTTCTACCACCGGAATGCTGTTGAGATTAATTTGGTGAGTATTTGATTCAATTAATATGCACTGTTAGCTGTACTAACTTATCGTTGATATATTACGTTGTTGCCTTGTCATTCCGAAATTACTAAACCGTTTTCAGTAATGGCAGCTAACACATTATTTGAACTATTAAATTGTTTTTATAATCGTATGTGGCAGTACTTCGTCTGCTCAGTCACGTACTGGTTCGTTATATTTTGTTATTCCAGAAAATTCTCTCTCTTTCCTGTCTCTTTTCTCACGCTCTTCTCTTTCTCCGTTTGATTTTTAGTTTCTCATACGTTAATTACTGTGTCAGTATTTCAACAGGTTTATAGTTTCTTTCTTTCAAACCAAACTTTTATTCCTTGGTTCTTACTTTCTCGCCTATGTTAGGCAACTTAATATGACGGCGTGAGTAGTGTGAATAACCAGTTATTCGCTGTATGGTTAATCATTATTCTCACGCTTATTTATCGATAAATTTTTTTATATAAACGTACTATTTTTTAATACTGGATGACAATACCTGTGGGAGCTTTATCTTGCAGGTACTGGGACGTGTATGTACTAGGGTCTAAGACCTTGAGTATACGTTGTCTGTAGAACTCCTAAAACTGTTTGAGACACGGAGAAAAGAATTCTGCTCATCTCCTGTCATTCGGAAGGTCGTGGGAGTAGTACGCAATCGTCCAACCTACCTGATGCAGATTTTCTAGGTGTTTTCCCTGCATCTCTTGTAGGTCAAACGCCGGGTAGGAACCTTGAACTACAGTCCGGGAACCCTAGCCAACCCTTGGTTACCTTGCTCTACCTTCCACATACCCCCTTTTCTATTCCATTCCTATGCTGTTAAAGGTTAAAGGATCTCTTTCTCTATGTAGTTTAATTTTTCTCACATTCTGAAGCACCTTTTTGTATTTTGGGAGGTGTATGCACTGGGATCGAAGACCTCGGGTATACGGAAAGAGTTGTCAGTTGAATCCAATTTTATCAGTCAAAGTGGCGGAGACGCGGAAAAGGTAATTCTGCGATCCCACATCAAACTCCTCTCCCATCATTCGGAAGGGCGTGGGAGTAGTACGCAATAGACCGACCTCCCTCATGCAGGTTTTCTAGGGTTTCCCTGCATATCTTTTAGGTGAATCATCAGGTAGAATCATCAAAACATAGCCCGGCTGCCGTGGTCAACTGTTGGCTCCCTCGCTCTAACTTCCACATCCCCCCTTTTCCTTTCTCTAAAGGGGAACACTCGTGAAAAAATTTGACAAATCAGCAAGAAGTGGGTCTGAAACTTTTTGTGACTCCGGATTGAGGAGTGAGTGAGTGTGTGTGTGTGTGAAGGTGTGATGATAATGACCATAATAGGCAGCAAATTTGAGTGGCGCCGTGTGCGAGTTAAGAGGCTAGCGGCAGCTGTGAGGCGTGGCCGCTCTCGTGACTCGAACTCGTGACCTGCAACAGACCTTGTCTTGGCAGCTTTTCCATGGGACCCTGTACTTAGACACGTGACAAGCCAAACAGCGCTCATGGAAGGGCATAATTATATACGGCGCCCACGTAGGCAGACTTAGGACTCCCAACACCTGGTGGATCAACAAACCATAGAACACAACTTTTCTGAAAAATTCTTTGACTCTCAAAGACATCTAGTACAAACAGTACGATTTCTATATTACGTTGGTATTATTATTGGTGTGTATTTCCTAATATTCTGATTTATTTGGTTGTCCCAAACAAGAATGTTATGATTTTTGAAGTGAAGAAATTTGCATATCATGCTACTTAATTTTTACTAAATGACAGTTTGATGCTAAACTAAATTAACGTGAAATTTACATATTTTAATTATGCTTTGTTATGTTATTGTGATAATCAGTCCTAAGACTAGTCTGATGCAATCCTCCATGCTAACATATCCTGCGCAAACCTTTTCATTTACACAAAGCACCCACATCCTCCCAACCTGCTTAGCGTATTCCATCCTAGCCTCCCTCTTCTGTTCTTACCCCGCACACTTCCTTCTAATACTAATTTTACAAGACCCTCATGTCTCAAAACGTAGCCTACTAATATATTCCTTCTCTTTGTCAAAGTCCTCCAAATTGTTCTCTCTTCCCCTATTCTGCTTAGAACTTCCTATCCACCCATCTGATTTTTAGCATTCTCATATAGCACCACATTTCTAAATCTTCTATTCTTTTTCTGTCTGCAACTCCTACAGTCCACGTTTCGCACCCATATAACGCCACAATCCATTTACGAACATTTTTAGCAATGATTTCCTAATATTCATACTTGCCTTTTATTTTTTTGCTAAAACCTTCCTTGTCTGTGATATCCTACTCTTTATGTCTACTACACTTCTACCAGTCTCTAGTTATTATGGTCCGCAAGTAGCAGAATTCCTTAATTTCCTTCAAAATATCCCTTCCCAATCTAACACACTTTGTTATTCCACTATTTCCCATACTACACTCCATCAACTTGGTTTTCCCTCTGTTAATCCTCATATTGTCCTATTCCTCACGTTCATGCTATTTATTACATTTTACAAGTCTTCGTCTGACTCCCCTAATATCACAATATTATCAGCGAACATTAGGGTTTTTATTTCTTCTCTTTCGATATTCATGGATTCATTACAATATCATGAATATCATACCATCGATGATTTGGGACACTAATGGCATTTTGTTTGGAATGTTAAGTGTATCATACATGTTGATTTTAAGCAGTGTTTTGAGACCTCTGTTTGATCAAGATCTAGGAGCACTGTGTCAGAATCCTTTGAATCGAACATGGAGCTGTACTGTCTTTAATGTGGTCTAATTATAGGAGTGGGAAGTAACAGGAAGAACCGTTTCGGTGTCTGACTTAAGTTGCCTTGATAAGAATTCAGTCAGTTGGTGAGGGAGAGAGAAAAATATATGACTACAGGGGAATGAAGGAAAATCAAAATACGGGGGCTATTTTTCTTCAAGGTCTAATAGGTCGTGAAATTAAAACCACAACAAAAAACCAGCCTTTCATGTGAGCAAAGAGATGAAAATTAGAGGGAGCGAAGTCTGTGCTGTATGATGGATAATCAAACACTTTCCACCAGAAACGATGCGGGAGCGTCTTGCAGTATGTGGCCGAGCATTGAAAGACAAGTCCTAATGACAACATTTGTCTTCGTTTTTTTTATGAATTGTCTTTCGTAGATGCTGAAGAGACACAATCTATGAGGCTGCAGTAATGTTTGTGCCACGTTCCATGAATTCCGTCAAGAGAACTCCTTTTCGGTCCCAGAATGCAGGAGTCATACTTTTCCTGGTGGTGAAGATTCGCTTGCACATCTTTCATTTACTCGTGGAATAAAAAAGTTTCCATTGTTTGGATGGTTCTTTTGATATTGAACAATAGAATAAGAAAAGGTCATTGTATTCATAATGCTGAGCTTGTGATATTGACGTGAATTGAAGACGTGACGAAGAATCTGTATCAGTTGTCGGCCTAGTGGAAGGAACCGATGCATTAGCTGAGTCAATAACTGACGACGATACACCTCGAACGGCAGCCTTTTGAAAGTGATACGGAGAACTTGGGAAATATCAACAAAACCGCGAAAAAGCTACTTTCTGTGTGAATGTTATTCTGACTGTGAAGGAAGATAGTCTGGATGGACGTAACACGAAGTGGAGGAAAATCATTGGGTGCGATACTCATTCAGTTCTTTTGTCGATATGGAGAACATCAAACTAATTCCGAAGGTTATTTTAAACAAAACTATTATTAAGTATCAACCCGAGAATTGTATTTGAATCAAATTCACCGGGAAAGCCTTCGCTATTTATTATCAAGTAGACCGTGATTTCAAATAAAATAATTAAATAAATCTGAATTAATATTTAAATAAAATACCAAGAATGACCAAAAGTCAGAATTAGAAGAATTTTAAATTTTAAAATGTTTCGTCCCCAACTTTCGGGACCTCATTAATTCTAATAAATGAACTGAAGACGCCACGAAACTTGGGGACAAAACGTTTTTAACTTTAAAATTCTGACTTTGGGCCAGTTTTTTTTTGGTAAACAGGCTACATGAGGGTGATCCTGAAACAGGCAACTCCCCTTTAATAGCATAGGAAGGGAATTGAAAAGGGGGGATGCGGAAGGTAGAGCAAGGTAGCCAAGGGTTAACTAGGGCCCCCGGGCTATGGTTTAAGGATCCTACCCGGTGTTTCACCTAAAGAGATGCAGGGAAAACCCTAGAAAACCTGCATCAGGTAGGTCGGGCATTGGGTACTATTCTCACGCCCTTCCGAATGACGGGAGACGAGTTTACTGTGGTTTTTTGTATTTAATTTAGACCATGATTATTTGAAAATACCTGTAAGAGGGAGACTACAACCATTGTAAAGGATTTATAATTGTAGTAAATATGAAATGTTGAGATTTAAATTACATTGCACTTGGTATCTTGAGGTAAATAAACTCAAAAGCAGAAAAAATTAGTTGTGTGATATTTGGATACACTGGAATTGTGTAACGGAAGCTACTGTGTAGGGTACAATCGTGTAAAACAAGTTATTGGCTAGAGTAATTTTCCGGACAATAAAACTTCTTAGTGGACGTTTAAAACTAGATAAACTGGTAACTCCAATGGAGTTCATTATTGGGAAGTGGTTGACCTTTCTCCTAATGTATACCGTTGAGGACAATCTGATGGCCCAGAGTAATTGCCGTGACTCTGTTACATGAAGTGAGTTGTCGACCACTGGGTACTGTGTCAGTAGCTTATCTGTTTTAGTTAAATCATACGTACGTGCGTGTGAGTGTGTGTTGTGATGTGTAGAACTGTACGGTGACGATGCAGATCCACGCTTCACGCCTCGCTTGGCCTTGACTCTTAAATATGGAAGCTCAGCTAATGGCTTTTCTTTGTCACGATTTTTCAGAAAATTACATGTCGCCAGCACTTTGTCAACTTTTGTGGAAGGAGGCAGATGATAAATTTGTTGCGGGAGTTGAGGCTAGTCTTGTGTCTGCTGAAATGTATACGACGGTTTTCCTCTTGGCGTGTAATTGCCCATGTCCAGCTTGACGAAGGTGTCAGCCATATATTACTGACAGCAGTGAATTTCGTCTTATGAAGGGATTGCGAAACCCATCAAGAACTCTTCTTTATGACTTTCTTAAATTACCAATGTATTTTATTCATTTGGACGGGGTGGCTGGGTGGGGGTAACAGGCTACATGAAGGTGATCCTGAAACAGGACTATAGATTAAAGATCCTACCCGGCGTTTCACCTAAAGAGATGCAGGGAAAACCGTAGAAAACCTGCATCAGTAGATCGGGCATTCTGTTTGTTTTCATTTTAGCAATTACAATTCGACACACAAAAACTTCAATTATTTTTATTGGGATAAATTATATTTATTTTATTTGCTTTTAAGAATGAGCCATTACTCAATATTAAAATTTACCTGACGTGACAAATAAATCCAATTTACGTATATAAGACGTTTATTATTTCTCAACGTTAGGTTAATTACGGCACGAATACAGCTGCAACAAGAGATGGAGTGAGAATTCTCTACCTCTCTCTCTCTCATTCTGCACAAATTACGCTTATAACAACACAGTAAGCCCGATGAAAGGTATAGGAACTCCTAAAAGGGTTTATAACTCGCTTTTGGTTTTTACGCCGGCTTTCTCGCAGCAATTCAATGGATTTAAATCTTCTCTGGAATGAACATTAAAAATGCACCAAAACACTGCTTGGCAATCGGATGAATAACGGGACAAACATTAAAAGTCACAGTGAAGGCACGGCATATTAAGTCCACATGCATTTTCTCTTATTTATACAGATTGTCAAATTAAAAGTAAAGGACATTTAATGAACTGTTGCCCTATTCAGGTGTAATATTGTGTAAGAAAACATATAATGAGCACAAATTGAAAGAAAGCATTTCTCAATCAAAAACCATAAACTAAATACCTTCACAGAAATTTGAGTGCAACAAAATTAACACAGACTAAGGTACTTTTCTATGGTTACGAAGACTGGAATCAGGACTGCTGGTTCATTGATGCGCTGACCACGTGGTATCACTCCAAGTTTCTAATGACCCGGTATGCCAAAGTCCTCAATGGACTGCAGAACCAAGAAAGAAAAGGAAAAGGCGCTTTTCTTTAATGTGATAGCGTTATGTGGTTTCTTACGTATGTTTATTCCTGGATAGAGTGAAAGATCCTGTTTTTTTTCCCCTTGAACTTCAATTACTATTCTATACTATTGTGACTTAAAGTTAAATAACTTTTGGCAATTCGTATGCTATCGAGTCTATTTCATTTCATTATTGGGATAAGGTCTCATAGATAATCAATACCAGCTTTATTTACTGTTAATATATCGTGATCAACTTTACATAGAACCAATTTCGTACCAGAGCTGCGACTCAACGCCTCGTTGTAAACCCATTGTTCCCCGGCGCCAAAGAGCAGAGATCATGGATCATCGTGACTTTGAGGCCAAAGAGGGGCTGGCTACACCCACATGGATACATGCATTATGTATGAGCTGCGACAAAACCAAAGTCACCGAACTGGACTTGGTCCGGCAACTCTGTATAACCACCGGGACCATTGCTATCTATGAGCTTGTAAGATTTGTTACGAATTCTTTGATTACTGTCTCTATGCGAACAGAGGTCATGGGACACAGGTCATCAGAAAATCAGTGCTATTATTAGAAGACAAAATATTTGAGCTGAATTCATTTTTTTAAACAATGCTGTGAGTACAAAAAAAGCTAACAAATGTTGCGAGATGCTATAATTATTGCAACTTGGGAACTAGGTAACAACATGATAATGTAATTAAGAGACTGGTGAAGTAATCGAAATGCTATATGCAGAATGTGTAAATAAAAACTTTTAAGGGTTGTGTTTATTGATTACATATAAAAATGTTGATTTTAAAATGAAAGTTACTCGACAGTATTATTTTTATAAAGCATTAATAGAAAACTCGCAGAACTCACGATATATATAATTACTAAATGATTAATTATTTATTATTCAAAATACTGTAAATGATTGAAGGAGAGTAATTATTTAAAAAATTATTTGCGTTGTTTAATGATATATTAACTTTATTTATATTTCAAAACAATTTCTTTATAGGGTCCTGCGCACTATTTACAATTATATACATTTATTAAGGGAGATGATTGTTTTAATTTCAAAAGGAATAACACTGACTTATTTAATTGTTCATTTTCTTCTTCTCTCTTGCTTCTTCTTTCCTTCTACTTCGAAGCAAGACTGAACTTTTTGCCCCCCCCCCCCTTTAACTTTCGAGTAAGACTTACTTCTCGCCTCCCCTACTTCAAGTTCCAAGCCACACTGACCGCCTCCGCGGCTTCCTCGACCTTTCAACTCTTTCTCAACACTGACTGAATTTTCGTCTTCTCACCTCTCAGTCAAAATTTTCTTTTCCCCTTCTCCAAGGGAAAGCACCACCCCACGCGACGTGTCTCCTCCACCAATTCCTTTTTCACCTTTCGCCAAGCGCGTGGTTTTTGCGCTGACGAGGGGAAGAGTGCCTTTGAGGATTTTTTGGGGATTATTGCCCTTGATGTGAAAACAACTCTAATCCTTTGGACTTACAGGCAGACTTCTTAATCGAGGTATTTTCACGTCTTGTCTGCCTGTCCTCTGAATTCGAATCGTTGGAAATATAAATGTGAAAAATGGGGCGAGGTCATACGGTGCTACAACATGGTATAGTTATATATATAGGGTTAGAAATTGCTGGCAGTGTAGCAGATATCTAGCTTCGGTAATACTATTTCCCGTCCAGATGCTCCCTTGGAGTCTTGCTGCGACGAGGTAGAAAGCTCAGGAATATCTTTTAAACGATGTGCATTCGCCCAGCCGTGGTTTCTTACGAGCATCTATTTCCTCTATGGCGAGTCTCTCGTCTGGTTAGATGGCATGTCTTAACTCCTTACTGAAACATCTCAATTTTTCTCAATCTGTCTTATAAATATTTTTTCTGTTCTATATCAATTTTTATTCCAAGATTGCCCCAATTTTTGGCTCTGCTGTTATTTCTACAGTTACACCGCCTTTTGGTGCGTTTTAATATGTCACGGGTTTGTGGCAATACTTACGTTCAAGTTTCATCTTATTGGTGCAAAATTGGCGTCTTAATAATGTTTATTAAACTATTCTCTAACATTCGTTTTTTTCCCTGTAAGGTTCACAAGCTCAGCGACATTCGTGACTCGCTAATCCTTTATACTGCTTCCCAAAGACGTGACATGCTGGAGTTATGTCCTGATTCCTTCTGTTACCTTTTTTACCTCCCGATTTATTTTAATTCATATATATAATATATATCTATATAGTATCCTTTTATCTCATAGAAGAAAACCAACATAGTTCAATTATCATCCAGGATTGACAGTCATTCAGAAAGAGTGTTTATGAAAGCAAAGAGGCGTGTCAGTCTTTCAACAATAAAAGTATACGGCGAAATGTGTCAGCAAAAAAATTTAATTAATATAATCCTCCTTTGTGGATTTCTTCAGGTAATTAGACACAAAAATTATAAAATCGATATTATGTTAAATATGAAGTAAAAAAATAACAGACTTACGTTTTCAAATGTATAAACCAAGAAAAATGTTTCTCATAATGCTGTTATAAATATCAGTTTTATAAAATATTTACTTTTAAATTGTTGATATTCAGACTTGTTGAATTTACACTTAAAGAGCTTTGCAAAGGAATTATAGTTAGTACCAATTTTTATTTTATTAAAATATATTTGTGACAATTTGGGGCTGGATTACTAATTTATCATATCTTCGAACTTTACCGTAACATTCTTAGAAGGTTGTTTAACTTGTGATGAATTTCATGTCTTAAAATTTTTGTGAAACATCAAATAGAATTTTATTAACTCGTTTTGAAATATTTAACAAAGAATAGAATATAGCTGTGATTGTTGGAAGTGTCAAGTATAAACAAAACATTTATTTATTAATTATAGCTGAATTAATACCTGCAGTACTGTTGTGTTAACAATTTATAAATTAGATAAAACAAAACCGGAATATTACATTGTATAAATTTGTCCTAATATTGTGAAGTGGAAATTTTCCTCACATATAGTGCTGTGATATTTGTACTTATTGATTGGTAGTGCGGTTTACGTCATGTCACCGGGATCCTTACAATAGCAGTTAACTATATGCTACAATATAGCAAATTGTTTTGTTCCTTTACTCTTTAAATTTCAGCTTCGTATTCAATCAAACGTGACGGTGTCGAACAATAGTTGCAATCTGGAATTAATCGTGTTTTATATTTATTTCTGAACCTCAAATACTCTGTGTTGACTAAATGTAAAACGAACCATTAGTTCCATTTTCACTTAGCCCTGAATCGGGAAAGCTGGTTCCGACGGGCCAGATGGAAGAAAGGTTGCTCCATTAGGAGAGGTTGACCTTTCACCTTCTGCATTTATAGCCTTACTCGAGCCTCAGCAGCCGCCATTGTTGCGTCTCAAGTAGCGGAAAAGGAACTTCCTGCATCGCAATAAAACTTATCCGCGAATATTAGGCAAAATACTTCCCTACCTTTACCTATTTCCGAATTTGATTCAGATACACTTAGGATGATAAATCCGGAGGGTTATCGTCAATATGACCGATAATAATATTTGTTGACATTGCTATATTAAAATAAATAGATATTGTTATATCTGAGGTGATAGCTTCAAATTATCATTCTTCTACTTAATTGAATACATCGAATTTCGTATTGAATTAATCTCATAATTAACTATCAACTTTTTATTTCGCAACTGCGATAACGATTGAAGAAGTAGGTGATTGGAAAGGTTTCTTCACATCTCTTTTATTCTTTGATCTGATGCTTTCGGATTCCTGCATCTTCTATTTTATCCGAAAATATCTGATGCAATTCCTTTGATAACGACGATTCTCTCACATGTTGTTTTCAAGTTTATTATAGTCTAGATATGCGCGCGACTTCGTTCGGCCTAAAAACGAAAGTAGGGTAACATTTTTTATATGATCGCTTTACGGCAAACATTACAACTCGCAGTTGGTTTTCAACAGGTCCCTCTTTCACACGTTGACAACAATAGATGGTGTGAGAATGCACGATCTCTCTCTCTCACATGCTGCCAAAATTATGCTTATGATAACACAGTAATTGGGGAGAATAGTATAGGAATGTCTTAGAGGACTTATAACTATCCGTTGCTTTCACGACTCTTTTCGCACGGCAATTTATAAATATTTACATTAATATCTTCTGAACTGTGCAATATATTGAAATTGAAACATACATGAAAATTTAATCCCTGAAATTATTATTGAAAACCGTTAAGCCGTTTTGGAGCATAAACAGATCAAGAGTATAGGTAACTCGCATCCACTTTTTGGAGATTCATACGCACGTCTGCCAAGAATCCTTCCCGCAGAATTTATATTATATAAATATCACTATCGAAATGAAATATGCACGAATATTAAAGTTAAATTTCCTGTTTTTAAACCCTCAAACTTTCATTGATATCTGTTAAGCCGTTTCGGAACCTATTCGAGACAGACAGACAGTCACTTCAATTTTATTAATGCAGGTTGGTTAGGGTTCCCTGCATCTATTTTCAGTAAAACACCGGTTAGGATCTTTAAATATGCAGACGTTTAGATGCTGGCATTGCATCTTAGTTACTCAAATGGTTTAAAGTAAACTTAGTGTACAATATAAAAATTTGTTAATTCGTTCTGTCTATTTTTTAAGGTATGTCTGTATAAGGTCGTATCTCTTGTTATAATAATATAAAGTAATTAACTTTTTTGGTAATGAAATACATGATTAATTTCTTTTAAGAAAGGTGTATCGGTGGGTATTCTAAGGTAAGACTAAATTATTAAAATTAGTCCTCATTTATGTGCCTAAAAATATGGACCATGAAAAGTTTGAAAGTTACCTCCATTAAGTGTGTTCAAACTGCAATACCATCAATTAATTCCTTATTCGTTCTTCATTTTGACGATTTCCCTCTAACGTTGAGGTTTCTGTGGTCTATTCTGGGAATCGGATAATTTGAAGGCAGCGTAATGACAGTGGATTCTGGGATTCTGCATATGCAAATGGGTGTTGAACGCTGAACACATTTGGCCATGAAGTCGAGACGGGACGGCGGCTCACACAAAGACACCCCCTCCTTTCCCCCCCCTCCCCCGCACGGTTCGAATTGGAAGTCTAAGAAGCTGGTCCTTTGTCCTGCCTGTCTGCCATCTGGAGCGCGAACCTTGCGAAACGTGCAATCAGCTATCGACGCATATGTTGACGTGAAAGGCTGCGAAATTAACCAATTGTGTCCGGTCCGTCGAGTAGAAGAGGCTTTGCTTTGGATCATCACGACTGCAAATATCACCAAATAGCACCGTTATGCTAATTAAAATTAAGACATTAATCATGATGATTCAATATTCAAACCTTTTCTTTCAGGTTTCTGATCCTTTGCAGACAATTTAAGAGTCATGTTAGGCTACAAATCTTCCACTACCTTACACTATCATCACCTTCAAAATAGTCCTATTCCGAGACTCGTATACCTAAATATAAGTTAGTCTTTTTTCTGAAATCTCTGGAAGGTTTCTTAGAAAGCGTGTTTTGAACCACTGACGATTCCAGTTGAATGCCCTGAACCCCATCATATCTTCGACCCTTGATTTTCACCCTCAAAATTACGAAGTCAAAACGTCCTGGACAATGAATCCAGTCTTGCCTCTAATAAAACCATCATAGTATTAAATTTTGATAATGCTGTGTTAATATTAAGTACTGGTAGTTACCTTATTTCCCCATTTCCTAAGAAGAAGGAATAGTCCGACGTTTCTAACAGTAGAAAAACTTGAGAGAAGATTAGCAATCCTTGCGGATCACCAAAGTCCGATCACTCACTAAAGAAATGAACCTACAAAATTACGTCTATTCCAGACAGATATTTTCTTCTAATTTCTGGAATGACAGGCTAACGTGATAGTTTCCTGCTCTCCCCTTTAATAGAATATAAAGGTTGAAAAGAATGGATACCTGAGATAATATAATCAAGGATTAACTTCAGTCCCCTTACTGTAGTTTAAGTAATCTACCAGGTATTTCAAAGGAGTATCCTAGAGAAACTAGGTTAGTGCGTAATTATTGCTGCTTTTTAGGACCTTTTTTATTTAAAAATAGGCGATTGTTTAATTTTTTTCATAAAATTAATCCTTTTCTTCAGTCAGTGAAAAACCGTACCGGAATCCATATTATAATTTACCGCTTCGACAAGGGCTCTAATCTGATAAATCAAACTTTTAGGTGAAGGAACGATCCAGAAAAGCAAAGTTGATGATGAAAGAATATGAAATTCATTTCCTGAGTCTCTATGGTTAATTAATTCTTCTAATTTTATTTTTGAACATTATAATGCTCCTCCGATGTTTTATTTCACCATTTTCAACTGTTATAAGATATTATAAATGTATTTTACAAAAATTTTATTGATCGCTTTCCGTAAATGGTAGGTCTTAAGCTGGAAGGTATTCTTGTATTCAGTCCTTAGACTAGTCTGATGCAAATCTTCATAATAACCTGTATTGCGCAAACCTTTTCATTTCTGGATAACTAACACATCGTACACACCCCTATCTGCTCAGCACATTCCGTCCTTGGCCTCCCTCTTCTGTTCTTAGCCCACACACTTCCCTCTAATGCTAATTTCTATTGGGCAACGTCCTCCATATTGTTCGCTCTTCCCTATTCTGTTAAGAACTTCCTCGATTGTTATTCTATCCACCCATCTGATTTTCAGTATTCGCCTATAGTACCACATTTCAAAGGCTCTATTCTTTTCCTTTC
Source organism: Eucriotettix oculatus (assembly GCA_034510155.1). Lineage (NCBI taxonomy): Eukaryota > Metazoa > Arthropoda > Insecta > Orthoptera > Tetrigidae > Eucriotettix > Eucriotettix oculatus. Next base: position 23,509,144 of record CM067382.1, on the reverse strand, counting down.
CCCAACTCCTATCGTCCACGTATATAACGCCACGCTCCATACGAACATTTTCAGCAACGATTTCCTAATATTCACACTTATATTACCCGCAAGTAAATTCCTCTTTTTCGCGAGAGCCTTCATTGCCTGTGATATCCTACTCTTTATGTCTACTGTACTTCTACCATCCCTAGTTATTACTCTTCCTAAGTAGCAGTATCCCTTCCCAATCTAACACCCTTTGTAATTCCACTGTTTCCCAAACTACACTCCATTGCCTTGGTTTTCCCTCTATTAATCCTCTTAATGAACTCTTTCTCCTGGACCACGTTCACGCCATTTATTATGGTTTCCACGTCATTTTCTGACTCCCCTAATACTGCAATATCATCAGCAAAGCGTAGGGTTTTTATTTCTTTTTCTTTCAGTATGATTCTTTTTCCATATTCCTTTTTAACTTTATTCGTCTGTTGTTCTACAAATACGTTAAAGAACATGGGCGACAGACTGCATCCTTGTCTACTCCTTTCTTTATTTCTGCTTTCTTTTCTTGTCCTTCAATTCTAATTTCTGCTGACTGCTATCTGTAGAGTTTCTGAATAACTCTTTCTCAATATTTTATTCCTGTCCTCTTAAAATCCCTTAATAGTGTGTTGTACTTATTATCAAAAGCTCTTTTTAAATCTAAAAATACCTCCTCTTGTTAGTCTTCTAAAAATAGACGCAAACTCAATATTGTTTCTCTTGTCCCTACATTCTTCCTAAAAACAAACTGATCTTCTCCTAACTCGCATTCTATTTGCCATTCCATCCTCCTATATACTATTTTAATTTATATTTTGCACGCATGGGATACTGATCCAATCATCCTGTTTGCATCTATCAGACCCAGTCTTCTTTGGAAGATAAAGAAATAGAAATAAGGACATATAAAAATTACATTTGATTTACTCAAATTTTTAGAAATTTTAATTACGAATCAATTAAAAATGATTGCGATGTAAAATTGAAACATTAAGAGCAATTCACACATTTTATAAAATACATAGAAAACCTAAACGAAAAAGAAACGGTCAATTTAAGTCACGGATTTACCATTAAGCGGATTTTCTAGGTAACTGTATAGTTGAGAATGTAGAGGTGGTTGCATATTGTGTGGGGGTAAATTTAACAACTAATTACATAGAAATGTCTATGACGAAAAAAAATTCTGTGTACGTAAAAAATCTAAGGGGGACTAAATTATGGTTTAATACAATATTTTTGTAATTTGTTCACTCAGCTGTATTATTAATTGCGTAAAATCTGCAGGGATGTGTCCCTCTCTGACAAGCATTTGGGACAGCAGCTTAAATAAAACTTAACGAGTATTTAACTAGGTTATAAGCCAAGGACCACAGTTAATGAAAAACCTTTAATAGAAAGGTGGATATTTTATATTACGCGCCAAAGACTGGCCCAGCTAGACATGTTCCAGCATGTCTGAGCATTTTCTCGGCTATCGTTTCGTTGCATCAGTTTGCTTTCTGAAGCAAAGCCACTTGGATTGTGTTTAAATCAGTGGAAACAATATTTTAAAAAACTTAAGTTTATGACCGCCGAAATACATAAAAGTTTATTGGAAATCGTTGATTAATCGTATTATCCACTACAATAATAATTACTTGAGCGAGTTTACGGTGAGTATGTTTGTATGTTGATACAATATTTAATACCTTTTATAGACAGAATTAATACTCGGCCAACATTTTAGAAATTATACTTGCCAATGCTAATTAAATATAACTCTAATAACTTTTGTAATAATTATTAATTTGCATTTTTTTAGAAATTGTTTGAATATTCAACAATGTGCTGAAAAACCAAAAATGTATACAGACTGTTTCTGGTTTATGGCAATAATTTTATAATTATTATAATTAGCACAAATAAATAAAAATGCAGCCAAATATTTCAGCAAACAAATTTAATTAACTTTTAATTATTACAATATTTTGGTTGGCATTAAGTTAAAATTTTTGGTTGAAAATTTTGATATTAAGAGTGCCAATACTAATATTATTTAAGTGATTTGGAATTATTATCAAATTTTTCAACCAAAAATTTCAACTTAATGTCAATTAAAGTATCACATTAATTTTGAAAAAATGAATCATACGATGCAATTATTAATAAGGAAAGTTTTTAATGAATTAAATTGTCGTGGTGTTAATAAAAAGAAAAAGCTTTTAGACCACAAAAATGACTGTGCCAGCAGAAATATATAAGCCGCATGAAATATACACGAGTAATAATACATGTTGATAGTTTGAAATTTATATTACCTACTGAAATAAAGCAATACTATAATTCTTTGAAAATAACAGTCGTACGATCATTCACATCTTTTTTACGTTTCCTTTCACAATAGACTTAAGATCAGAGTACATATTATAATTTAAACCATCCTAACTGTTTGTTACTCAATGACAGGAGTGATTTTTAAAAAATAGGCAGTTGCTATATTTTTAATGTTTTTCTAAAATATAGGGAGCTCATGAAAATATTAAAATTTTCGAGTAATTGCTTCACCTAATTCCATAGTGGTTCACAGTTACACAACTGTTTTCTCCCCAGTTTAATTGTGGTTTGTGAGAAGATTTTATCACTTTGAAATAAACGTTTTAAAGTCTAATATGAATGCTAATCCAAGGTAAATGACACTGAATCAACTCATAATGATTTTACTCTTCTTTTAATGCTTACTTTCAATACCTGTAGGTCATGTATTAAATTAAATAATTGATATACAAATACCACTTTTAATGCTGAAAGTTTTTGAAAAAAGTAAGGCAGTAAAGTGACATAAATTTATTACCCTTTTATTTACTTGAACTAAGAAAATTATGATTGGATAAAGAAAACTCTTTTTGAATTGAAAACGTAGTTGTAGATTGATTTTATTCAGCTCTCCATTTAGTCTGTCCTGCACTAATATTTTCATCTCCACATACCTATTGCTGCTTCATCCAGCCTGATTTGCCTAACATATTCTAATATGGCTCTTCTTCTATTACTTCCCTATAAGAATTTAACGAGCTCTTCGTGCCTTAAAATGTGGACTATTTCAACACGTTTATAAAAGACAAATCGCCATGGGTTCATTTGGGGTTCATAAATGACTAAAGGAAGGGATAGACTAAGAGGCAAAATTTTAATTTTATGCATTGTACATTAAATCCATGTTACCCAAATACGAGTGATTTTTTCTGTCATATCAAGATTTTTTCAATAATTTAAATATTTATTTTAGTACTGTGTGCTATTAACCAATACTGATCTAATTTGAATGAAATAATGTGTTTGATACAAATTCTACGTCATAACAAAAAATTGTTATAATTTTATTAGATATTCACTTGATCATAATTTGTTAATATAATTGCTTCACCAATATAAACCAAAGTAATAATTTATTTCATTCCTTCCATTTTAACGATAATATTCGTTTCGTTGCGATTTCTTTCTTTAGTATCCTCGCTTGTTCACTGCACTCTTCATTCAACAGTCGTTTTATTTTCAAGTGACAGGCTACATGAGGTGATGGCAGTTTTACTTTAATAGCACAAGAAGGGATTTAAGTGATGCGGAGGGAAGAACAAGGAGTTAAGGAGTAAGTAGGCTATAGTTTAAGGATCCAACCAGATATTCGCCTAAAGGTGAAGCAGGAAAACCCTAAAAATCCTGAACAGGTATTTCTCTCACGCCTTTCCGATGACGCTAATGGAGTTTAGTATCCTATTATAGCTGAAAGAAAGTAAGAATATGTACCAACACGAACAAGTAGAATCACATAATTCTTCTCTATGATGGGACAGAAAGATTAAGAAGACCCCTAATATTTATAGTTGTAGAAGTATCATTCCTTTGCTACGATTTTTTACTCTAAACCCCTTTGTTTTATATCTCAGTATGGTCCTTTCTGCTCTTTCTTCATTCATCTCTCTCTTTCGTCATCAATTTTCTTTGGCGAAGAAAAAACTTCGTTATTCTATATCAAAGGTTCCGTGCAATTGTCGACAAACTTATTGTATTTAATAAATGCTTTATTTTCAATCTCAATGAGTATAAAAGACGGACGGCAACGACGGGCAACTGTGGGCTTAACGTCTCTAAATGTTTTTAAGACACTTTTGGCTTCCAGTTTCCCTGGGCCAACAAGCGCTTGACCCCGTATCTTAATTCCCGTGTGCTCAAGTTGCACTGTACTTTGACAGAGAAAATAAATGTTTAATCAAGAATAAGAAATGTTTCTCGTTATGGTTATGGGACAATTTACCACAACAGGAAATAAAGTAGCGTAAAATGTCAGCCTAACAATTTTATTCAATCGTGGCGGTGATTTTTTTTCTCTGTTGATTGGGCTCTGTGTTTTTAATCTTATTCAGTGGTGGGAAATGCTGATTATTTTTTTCATTTTTGACTGACAGTATTTTCGAGTTTCTGATAAGTTCGTCAGCCCACCTGAGAGTTGGTAACCCCGTGCCCAGGAACACTTAGTTTGGATTAGAGCAACGGTTCCTACCTACCTGGCCCACCTCAGCCACAAACAAGGAGAAAGCCAGTCAGCGTCTACCTCCTTCCCCCAAGGTCAATACAATAAACTTACAAACCTTTGTTCTCTCGTGAAACTAAAAAATGTATGCATAAGTCATTCATGACATAATCAGTATCAGCAGTGTCAGCTAATTACATTGTGATATTAAATATTTTCGCAGTATTATCTCAGGATAAGAAAGACTCTTTGCTCATCGATAGCAGCCACATATATAGAACATTGTCATAAAGTCTTCAGATTCAATAACTTGACCACCGAACAATCTTGTCTCATCACCGCCGGTTAACTGGTAGTGTACTTTGCATGTTCCTCCTCGTGCTGTGTATTATATCTCCCGAGGGATGTTTACGATTCGTTTCGGTCCCTATTTTGTTCCCTGCTATCCATAATATAATAACACGTTGTATAAAATTAAATACACGCTCTGATCATCAACAATGGCGGTTGTTTCTTTTACTTAGCAACGGTAATAAGTTGAACAACTGCGTTGGTCTAAATGGTTTTTAACGTCGTGACGACGTATCTTGTTTTTCTCAGAATGGCCTCAAGAAATTAGGTGAGACAATTCTTGACTTTCACGTTAGCGCTAGAACGTAAAAATATTTATTTTTTAATCATTGAATTTTAAGTGACTTTTAATTAAAATGACATTCAAAACATTGAACTGGAACTTTTTCTCCAAATATTATACGAATTTACGAAACTTATAAATTAGGATATTACGTTAATATGTATTTATTTATTTACGTATCCTATTTCCTATTTCGACGAACGAATGAACCTAAATTAACTGACGACTTTTGAATTAAACTATAATATTTAAATATTTTAGGTTTATTATTACGGATCACGAAAATTTCTGAAAGTATTCATGAATTTACCTTATTTTTCGTGGAAGAGTTATAAATGCAGTGAGAGGTTTAGGGATACTGACCGTCCACGGAAAACGCCAAAGCCTGCGTCATTATTGTACAGTCACGTATCTCACCTGAAAACTGACCATCTTCTAACAGCACAAACAACCTGACTGTGTAATAAATATTCCCACCTAGGAGGACACCTGTCAAACTTTCCAAAGGTAAGGTTTGTACCTGGTGGTGCAGTCCCGGAGCTGGGCAAATACTACTTTCATACAATTAACGAAATACATTGTGTGAAAATTGTAAGCCGAACTAGCACCTGTAATAATGGCGGATGGTCAAGTCCAATATAAGTAAACCAATTCGTCCAATTGCTACACGCTCAACGTTGACCAATATTATGCTAGGTATACTTTTGTTTTCAGCAAGGATGAACGATTTATAATTTCTGTAACAATCACATTTTATTTACTGTGAGTCTGTTATTCTAATTTCGTTCGATATTGCAAAAATAAGGAGGCAAATAAAGTGTGGGTCAAAAGTTGGTTAGATGTAATAGACCTACTCCGAGAACTCATTGAAGTCCCCGAAGATAACCGAAACATTTTATTAGAATCAGTGTTTTCGAAAAAACATTAATTTTTATAGTTCTATCTTTCGTCCATAGCTAATTTGAAAACGCTTATTATCATTTTATAAATGAATGTCTTTGTAGATGCAATATGTGGCTAACACACACACGTATACTAATTATCCCCCCAAAAGTTTATATATTGACTCAAAAGTGTAGGGTATTGTGAAGTTTCTGTGTGAAGCGTACTTAAAACAAAAATAATTTCATTTTACACTTAAGTATCCATTTCATCTTTATTTCACACAAATATTTAATCTGATTCTGATATTCTCGTTTATCTTTGTAATTTCTTATTTTCTTTTATATAGTATTTTTGATTGTACTGTATTCATGTATTATTTTTGTGTTATGCTACATATTGTTGTTGTTTTTTATTCTTTAGCGTAATTTTTTGAATTGTCCTATTTACTCTGTAGAGGACTAATGAAATCAGTAAATCAAATCGAAAATTTCAGAAATAAATTTTATGTAATTTCCAAAGATTTTTAAAATTGTATTATAAATATAATATTTGACTTCAAAACTTTAGATATTGAGACTTGTCATTTTTTTTGCATTTTAACATGAAGAGTTTGATACGTCGTGTCTATTTTTATTTTATTAAATTAAATTTTATTAAAAAAAACTTGACTGTAGGTGAATCTTATTGCTAGAATATGTTCTTGAGAATATTTTCTACAAAATCAATATTGGCCGTATAAAGGGGCGTGCATATTGAAAAGCCTATTAATATGTTAATATCTTATTAGAGCGGGGAAGGGGAGGCATTATAGTGTTGACTGGCCCATTATCGGATCACGGGAATTATGTCTGATTTTCCTACGTCACAGAAAGCGATTCTGGATTATGATTGTCTGAACGATTTTAGAATATCAGGGAAGCGAGAACCTAGAAGTAAGGAAATTTGAACTTTGACCTCCATTGTCTCTCCGTTTAAAACGGTTAAGCAATATAGGAATCCTGTTTCATGGATTAGTTTAATTTCAAGTAATTTATAGTCGGTATTTATGGCCGCTAGTAAAGATAGGTCTCTGGGAGAGAGGAACTATACTTGAGTATTGACATAAGCTACACATGCGAAATACTTCCAGAATATCAATGAGCGGAGGTTTACTCAGCGTGATTGCTGCATAAATAATTCTCGGGATTCCAACGACGCTACGTTGCGATTTCGGTCATTGCTCCCGTCATTAAGTGCATTAAAGAAATTTGTTTACTGTCCAAAACCTACTCTTCCCCGGTTAGAAACTCATAAATTATTTATCTTCCAATAAATTCAAATATAACCATAGTGAAAATATTTTTGCACCATGTAACATTTTGGACTTGTTACTCATCACACTATTAAGAATTCAAACTGCAATAATAATTGAGCTTTAATGTAATATTTTCATCCTGTTTACAATAAAACATTTTAAACTTGTGATTGGCAATGGTTGGATCGGCGCACATCCGCTGAGTCAGTCTTCGTAATTATCGACCTGACGGTAAATAAACTTTCTACAATTGTACTTAAAAACTAGAATCTTTTCTCAGCACCTACATTCCCGTTTTTGTGGATGTCTAAAATAGTTCTGTAAATGGTAAAAAGAGGAATTATAAAAGGGGCTCATCCTGCAATTCTTTTAAGATGTTTTAGGCTTCATATTCTGGAGTTTTGGTTTTTAATTAAATGTTTATTTAATATTTATTAGCCCAATGTTGAACAAACTAAAAATTGTTTCGTAGTACTTTTGTTTGTATAGCTTTATTTAAAAGTGCGCTTCAGTATTCTAGTCCAAACCCCATGTTCCACTATATTTTTTTAAAAAATATTTATTTTGATATATCTTTAGTATTTTTAAAATGAATCGATAACCTGTAAATTAAGTATAAATAAATAGAAAGTACTGCGAACTTGTCAGTAAACAGTTTTAATTATTTAATAAATTTACTATGTTTCGTTTACAAAAAATAATAATTTTTGATTACAGAGTATTTCGTTAAAATATCAAAGTATAATTTTCAATTAAATAAAAATAAGACTTACATTTTAATTTGATAAAACATATATGCAAAAAAGAGGATAATTACATTTTAAAAATGTAAGTCTGTTTTATTTATTTATTTAATTCATTGACTGAAAATTATACTTTTTATATTTTAACGAAATATTCTGTATTCAAAATTATGTTTTTAATTTTTTTGTCTAATTACTTGATAAAGTACACAAGTATGGATGAAACGTTGTAAATATATTAAATAATTAAAATTGTTCGCAGATAGATTGGCTGTAAGTTTTATTTATTTCGTTTTTATAATTTAGCAAAATCTATACTTTGTAGTTAATTGATTAAATTAAAAAATGATGTATGGTATCAATGGTGTCAAGATTTCATTTTAGACCGGCATTTAAACATATATTTTGATAAATAATTAATTTTAGATTTCGCTTTATACGTCGCAAATATCCGAAAATAGGCTCTCAGAAAACTTAGGGTAGCTGTTCAAAAGTTAAAAAATTAATTTTATCCGTAATAACTTCCACATATGTCACGCTATTAAAATTTAGCCTAGTTTTTCCACTTTCTGATTATTCACATTAGGGGCATTAAATGCATTTTACTTTTCCTCGAAAATATTATTGTCCACTTTCTTAACAAAAGAGTTATACGTTTAAATGTGTACGCAATTTATATAGGCTGATGGTAGTGATTTGAAGAATGTTATATTGTGGTTTTTCCTTAATAATTTTGCATTATTTGCATTACAGATGATTATGCCCGGAAAAGGGCGAAAGCTGCTGTAATATGATTGTTTCTGTATATAAACTAAAAAAACGGTCGTAGTGTTTTTATTTTTATTTAAGAATAAATAGATGGTATAAATTTGGTATCATAATTATATTTTAGAAGGAAAATTCCTTAAGTTTCGAATCGCAATCTTGCGACATAGATTTGTGTAGTAGGATTACCGTACGACATTTTATATTCTGTGCCAGTTTGTGAAACGTTGTGAGGACGTTTCGTCATCAACCGAGTGTCGCCTCACGATTTCGTGTTATAGCCGACGAGGTCAAGACATAACTTTCATTCGTGGCCATCATCGTGATAGCGCCATATATCACGAGAAATTTTAGCATTGTTTCAAGTGGGATGCCCTCTGAATTATTTCAGTAAATTATTGTACTCTTATATGTATATTTAAAACTGGAGAGAAATAGCTAGTTGGGTCGAAGTACGATGCGCGGTATTGGTAGGGCAGAGGTCACTTTAACACAAAACATTATCATTGCAACTTGGTAGTGTAAAATCACTGATGAAAGAAAACGAATTGTATTCATTTCAGTACGTCAAGAACCTCATCTGTAAAATTTGATAATTGATATGTGCAGGGTGGTAAAAAACATTGACAAACTTTTGAATATTCATTTCATATAAATATAATAATATTTTTAAAAGTACTCATAGCTTCTGTGGAGTGGATGTTCCTATCTGACGACACCTTCTCGCTTCTTCTACTGTTCTCAATATTATTTTTGGCCTGTAATCAGCACTAGTGAATAGGTAGTAAATTTTTCAGCGTTTCATACTATTTTCCGTAAGATGAAAATACTTTTTTAAGTATATAAATATTTATATTTTCTTTCCTACAACGTCTCAGATCCTGGAAGATTAAGATATAATTTGAATAAAATTTATGATACGAGAGTACACGCTTCTCATTTTCTTATTTGGAAAATAACGTGTAGTATAATACGATGAATAAATTATTATAAAAATATGAATAATATTAAATGTTACATTTATTTATTGCAATGTACACTTATTGGATGAATCTTAACTTTCATAGCCGGCTTTTTTATTATAAACACTATACATATATATTTACAAAACTTATACAAATTAAGTCTCTTTAAACTAAATACACGAGGTCGTCTAAACGAGCTTAGCATAAATCAGAATCACTAACACAAATACTGCTCGGAATTGGCAATAGGAGGAAAGCGGCAAAAGGATATAAACAGTGCTATTTACCGTGTCGTCTCAGCTTACCTGGAATTTGCCGCTGGACCAATCTGGACTTCCGTTGAGCGATGAAGAGCACTTTGAAACTCCGGACTGGATCACGCCTTCCTTTCGTTATTTAAATGTCCTCGGCCAGAACAATCTCGAACATCTTATTTCTCTCTCTTAAAACTCAACCTTCAACTATCCTTAAAGTTCCATTTTAACCTCCAATTATAATCTGCTTAAAATAATCAATCCCCTTAATGTCTCAAACTCCACATCGTCAATGACCCATCGTCCATTGTTTCTTGGGTATTGAATAACTTTTCCCCAATTCCATATTTCATATTCCGTCGGTGGCGGGGCGCGATCCTCTAAAATATAAATTTTCTGTCCTCCCTCCCCCTCCCTCCACCAACGTTTTTGGGGAAAAACATTATCCGATGCCGCCTAATTTCACGATACTCGTCGAGGGAATCAATCATTTCTCTTTTTAACAGTACATTATCGAATCTTATTGGGTTTAAAGCTGAATAGTTACGAATTTTTGAAATTAGATGATTCTTTTTTAATCATTCTGCACTTGGTGATTTAAAGTGAGACAACGGATTATATTTCAGTAACGCGTAATTTATCCGAATCAATATAGTAAAAGCCGAGAGAATATTTCTGGCAGCCATAATAAGATCGCACGACCTCTCCCAAGAATTTTCCATGTGAACTCATCTCCAAGGCCATTTTCATTCGACTTTACATCCTATGAATAATAATAAGATGAAGCGTTTAATCAGTTTTATTAGTTCTAATCTTAAGAGGAAACCCCAATTCACTAAAAACTCAACGGAAACAGTACAGATCTATAATGAGATATATTTAAGTTAATGATTCACTTGGCTGCAAGTATTCGGACACTCCATCACGAGATGTCTAGCCACACAGAGGAACTATCAGTTTCTGGGACTGGCTGGAGTCAATGAAGATAATAGATTAAAGTAAGTTGCAGAGGAGGTTTTGTGTCGGTTATGCACGTGAGCATTGCGAATCGCTAGAGTGAGGCTGAGGAGAGTAGATTTCGTGGAAGTAACCACGTAACCTGAGACTTTTAGGTGGCTCATAAAAACCCAGACCACGAAGCCCTTAATCTCAGCTCGCGCCACGGTCACGGACAAAAAGCGACGGTACACTTATGTTTCACCTTCCTCCGGCTTTCGAAAACGATTCATGACATAATTTCAATACGAGTATATTTAATATTGCAGTTACACAAGCTTAAACGCACTATATTATATTTTAACTGTACGTAAAATATAAGTAAGAGGGTACTCCCAAAAGTCAGGTCTTTTTCTCCTTTACAACTGCAAAGAAACGTTTATTTTTAATAAATCTTTTTTATTTTTATAACATGACAATTTTTCTACTTGATCGTCTTCTTAACAACAACTGGATTACAATTCCTAATAACTTCGACAACCAACTCCTCAATCTCTACAGCTTCTTGACAACGATTTGACCACTCAACAACCATATCCCAACATTTTATCAACTCTACTCTTCATCACTCCACAGCTACGTTCAACTTTTCCATCTTCAACAATTAACTCTTACCCTTCTCTACAACTAACCCTCACAATATTTCACACCAAATTCGAAACCTGCGATTTCCCCTTCCCGATTCAAATTTTGGCCAATAGGAACCTTTTTACACCTTTCTACTTGATCGTCTTTTAGATCGATGCATACTTGTAAACGCCGTAGCAGTTTTTTTGATTACACTTGTCATATCGGCTGGCAGCCATGTCGTTGAGGAAGCGTTGAACCTCTTAGCCAAACCGACAAGATCCATAAATGGTGGTTTGTGAAAAACTGAGGAACGAAAATGCAGCGATCATGTAAGGTGATCTTTACGCCAGGTTTGCTCAACATTTGCGTCTCTCTCGTCGCAAATTGATGGTCTATAGCTAACTTCTTTGTCTTTAATTTCAGTTCGACCATCTCCAAACTCCGCGCACTATTTGCAGACTTTTTCTATGACATACATGCATGGTTCGCCGCCGTCAATAGACGATGCATTTCAATAGGTTTAAAGCCTTTTTCATTTAAAAACCGAATATTTGCGCGAATGTCGGAGGAGTTCCGTAAAAACGGTTTCCAAGCCAAGACCATTAATTTGGGACTTCTTCAGGTGAGAAGTAGACAAACGCAACTGTTTTAAATTTTTTACCTAATTTTATATTTGGACCTCTTCATTTTAATTAATTATGTGTATAATTGCATAGATTCAGAACTACAATTCCTGAGAAATTAGTTTGTGTGCCCTTGGTACTTGATAAGGTACTAAATGAGTAGACGAAACATCCTTTTAGTTGAATATTGTTTTTAAACTGTCTTATAGAAAATTATTGTTCTTTATATTGTGGGGTTTTGACTTGAAGTAAATCAGCTATTTTATCCTGCTTTCTTTTACATTTTTATTAAATTTGAATAAGATAGTGCTTGTGTCAGTAAATTAAATGCAGTCATAAACATTTTATATTCGTCCATGTATAACGGTTCTAATTCCCGTTGTTGTCACAGCGAAACCTCTTTACATATTAAAATTGCCTCACAGAGTTATTAATTAAAATATTCAATCTAATAAGTAAAGAGTTTGTGGGCATCGGTGATCGCCCACGAAGAATAATAAACTACCTACTCATGGTATATTCAAATATACTGTGGGTTTTTCCACCTACTAGTTATAAAGTTCGTAACGACAGCAGTCTCTAAAGAATGGAAAATTCTGCTGGGAACAACGGAACATTGCGTTCTATTTTTGCACGGAAATAACGTTTGCTTCAAAGCAATTCACTGTTATCATATTTCATTTCAGTAAAGAGTATTGGTTTGTAGATAATCATTATTTTAATAACTATAAAAATATTTTAATTATCGTGTTTATGCAACAAAAAATCTGTTTACTGCATTAATCTCCGCGCTGTGTATAAAATGAAAGTTATTCTACTTATCCTCATCAAACGAGATGTAATTAGGATAAATCTGCGTATAAACTTGATTGAAATTTAGGTTGGTGGACTCCACGTGTTGACGACATGTCTTAATATTGAAATGGCTGGATTTAGACCGCTTCTTTGACACCGCGAAATTAACTGCGGACCCTAGCGGCCATTTTATAAGTGGAAGTGCAATTTGGCCTATGGGATTAATAAGCTGATATGCGCCATTAAGTCGGAACGACTTTCGCTCTGGCTTTCAAGAGCCAAGGGCGAACAGTCAAGGGGGCCATCGGGGGCTTTCTACGCAGCAATTGATGCCGTGTCCAGTCGAAACCGAGCACGAGTTATTGTAATTGCACTATTATGGCCCGATGTTCGCTGTACCAAGACAATTATTGCAATTAACTGATTTAAGATACTGGAAGAACACGTCGATATTGCGCCTTGTCTAAAGTTTACTGGATCACTTTGTGGATTTAAGTCCATTAGCAATAAATCGTTACAAGAAACACTTGTAATTTACATTTATAAATGAAGTTCTAAATAAGATTGCGTTATAATTGTTTTCCATTAATCCTCTAATGAGAAAACTTGTTTTTACATAATTAACGCTCTTAATTTACTCCTATATGCATATCTTTAATGCTATACCAATTGCAGTTTGTTACATTCATACATGGTGAGTTAATTGTTTGAAATTTTCCCTAAGTGATTGAAGTTATACAGAAAGAAAAATCATTTATTAATTAGATTAAATAACTGTATTGGCCAGTAGTTTAATGAGTCTTGGAGTGTTTATTATTCACTTTCCCAGCAATGAAGAAAGAATTTCGAATGTCGAATATGCTGAGACAGCAAAACTGAATGCGAATCTGTACAATAAAGATGATGTATGCTTGTTTGGATGTCTGTATGTTTGTACATTCTTAATTTAAAGACATGAAGCAATTAAAACGAAACTGGTGCACACAATGTAAAGAAACTCACTAGGGGCAGAGATGAGAAATCCGTATCACAAATGTGAAAGGAATGATAATTAAAAATGTGCTAACATTTCTCTGTGACATCAGAGAAACAAAGAAATCCGCCATATTTAATTGCGCACAGTATGGCGGCTACTTTCTTACATTCCTCTACTCTCCCGTCAATTATATACTGCGTAAGAACGACAGGAACATCCGGAAGAAACAATATGAAAGTTTCTTTTTATATATATTTCAGGGAACCACGGCCGATAATTATCCTTTCTCACTCAACTGTTGCCCAACTTCCTGAAATCTTCAGGAAATATGGTGAAGAAAACAATTCGTGATAATTTAAATTATCATGATTTAATAGATTAGCTGTCAATTTAAAAGAGAAACCTTGATAATTTTTGGTGATGTTTGCATTTTAAATTTTCTTAGTTTAATAACTGTTAAATACATTATTATTTATTAATCATTATTAACAGAGTTGATTGTCATTGTGAATATTGAGCAAATGATTTCAAGCGAGAAGTCTTGTAAATTAACGTCATTACTCAAAACTTAAGTTTTTATTTCAAAATTACCGGATTCTCTTGTTTTTTAAAAATTGTTTTATAGAGTAAAGCATGATTAAATACTTTAAGCTTCAAGTTGTAAAGAAAGAAATTGTTATTTATAACTAAAAAGATTTTGAAATTCCGAGTTGCTTAATGGGCCCCAATAAAGGAACTATTTGTCCACTTTCTGCTAGTCATTACTCAAGTTTATACGTGGTGCCCAAGATATTAATTACTAATTTATTCAGTGTCCGGGTTAATTAATATCCATGTAGCGTCGGACACTCATCTAGTCAATCAATATAATTAAAAGGCAATGTATTCGACGAATTTCAGTTTATATACACCGGACCTGTTCAAACACACTACGAGTTATAATGTTTGCCTCTAGGTGTTACTACGCCATTCTTCCGATTGCCGTGAAATCCTTTATGTTTAGCACTGCTCACCTCACAGAAGGTTTTTGTTGATCTTTTGAGGTTTAGGTTTCTTCCTTCCCCCTCCTTCTTTCAGACTAGAAAGAAAAATCATCTGCTCTGCGACTTCATGCTTGTCCCTCATGATATCCCATACCATTCGTCCGATAGCCATGACATTTTGGTGTATTGTAGTGCTATTCCCAGAGAAAGTTTTTGTAGATCTTTTGTAGATTTAGGTTCATTATTTTTCCAGTTTGAGGAAGAAAAGTTCCTACCCTGACGACATATATTTTTTGCGAATTTGGATAGATGATGGTGTTTAGCGTGAAATAATGGTAAAGTTAAGCTAGAATTTTATTTAAGTATTAAGTTATTAATAATACAAAATGTTTTATGAGTCTCAATGTAGATTATTTGAGTAATACGACTCTGGTGCCCGAGACGGTTTTTTCTGTAACTAAAAGTCGAGTCGCGTATCCGATGTGATATTCGCGAAAAAAAATTTAAAAAGTATCATAACTGAAATAAAATGTTATTTTACGCTTTATAATAATAAGTAATTATTTTATAAATATGAAAAATATTTTATAGGTCACAATGCAGATTTATTATATTAATAACACGGCCACACATACTCAATTTTATTTTTCGTTGATATGTATCTGTAAGAATACACATTGTTTCACGGTAATCAGACTGAAGAGGGAGTTCAAGTATCTTCTGCTTGTAAATATAATTGTTTCGGTGTATTTTAGTGTATTTAAGTGCCACATGCATATCTAAATGCGTGGAATAATTCCGACGAAATTTTGTACAACAGTTTTCTTGCGACAAGGGAAGCAAGAATGGACTGTATGGGTAAGACACTACTACTTCCCTTACGGCCATGGGTTGGAGGGTATGAAATTTTAAAACGGTACGCATGCTAATAAATATTTTTCACAGTAAGTGATATTGATAGTGTCTTTCTCGGTGTTGTAAATTTTTTATATTTGAGATTCATGACACGATTATGATACTGAGTCATCGCGGTGGTTATGACGAAATAGAGGGCGTGAAAAGGTAAATTAAAAAAAAGAGACGATATCGTTTAATCACGGTTTGAGAAAGAGATTAAATACCGTAGCTGGCTGATAAAAATGTAGTTCTAGGCATTGTGTGGGGCACCCAGCTAGTAATAAAAATTTGTTGTATACAGAGCCAGGTTGTGACTATCATTTCACTCGTGCCATTGGTTTGACAGTATTTACGTTCTGCAAGGTGTTTATTTTAGTATCCGTTACTTTTTTAATTGTCAATGACATAATGGCGTATACGGGACCCTGCTATTGGGTGGCCTCGACTGGAAACGATTTGAAATGCGGGAACTTATTTATTCCGCGGTCACGAAGGATATTTTCCTCGGTCACGATAAGCCTTGCGAGTGTATAATTTGCAATGAAGCTGTTGGTACGTGAAGTGGATCAGCTTCCGTGTTGCGTGTGGACATGTGCCACTCACATGTGGCGCCCGTCTCTCAGTCCAGGAAATGGGCGGACTTCCCGGGGAATGAATTGTGGGCGCGTGCTCGTATCCAGATCGGAATGTGAAGCCTGCCTTTCAGCTCTGCTTATAATTAGATACGCCACCCCCAACGGACACAATACCACGTCATTGTAGTTGTCCACTGCCGTTTATAACTCGTCGCTTTTTTTGGGTTCATTGTCATCTGCATATAAATACACAAACGTGTTCGCGTGAAACGCTAAAATCCAAGATCAAATGATACACTGACACTGACCGCGATTAATAGACTTGAATTCTGAATCTAGCCCTTAGTTCCGAAGCATTATAAGATTATGAGACAACGAGCAAAGAGCAAATTAAACGTCATGTACCGGTGGAGGTGATACTTGCGTATCTTGTTTGTTAAAAGGACCAACAAGTCTACCATTTAGAAAATAATTATGCATCACTTAAAGTTTGTTAGGATTTACGTCCTCGATTGAAGAAATAGGACACTATTATTTAAACCATGACAAAGTTATTACGTTACATTAAGTGATTAATTTATTGCTTTAAATTACGACTGTTACAATTTTAGGGTCCATTAAATTCCACGGCTCGTTCAGGTTTAAAATTTAGTAAGAGACTCAATGTCATGAGTATGTGGGCGTTGTTGTACAGCAGGAATCTATCATACGCATTTTGATGCAGTGACAGCGACACACATGTGATTGCTGATTTTTTCGGCAGCTGCATCCTTTGTCAGCTCAAGTACTTTGTCGCACCCCGAGCTTTCTTCCTGGTCTATGGCGATGACGTGGACGAGCGATGCCACCTGATGTTGTCTGATGTCCGTCTCGCTGTAGGTATGTCCTTCCTTCATTCTATGGGCGATTACGTCTTGTGATGATGTGTTTTTAAAAGTGTCTCGGTGTCGTCTCGTGTCTCCTTGCTTCCCAGCAAGATTACTAGCATGAGAAGAAATGCCCATCCCTTTCTCTCAAGTATTGAATTAACGAAAACTTGCCTACAGAGGTTAATATATAAGTTCTCTGTTTCTGAGAGTTTTACAGCGACTCCTTGCTCTCTGCAGTGGTTCTCACTCATGATTCCCTCCACCTTGTCTCCTCTCACCCTTCTTCTTAAAAAATCCATTACCGACGGATTTATCTCCACCTTCGTCTTTTCGCATCCCTACCATGAGGGTGACTGCCTCAAATGACTCTCATGATCCAATAAAATTTGAAGGTTGACTCACAGCGGTCATCTGACTTCACAGAGGGAGTCAAGTCCTTCGAAATTTCCGAGGAATTAATGCCCGGGGAGGTAAATGTCCGCTAATCTCCTGCGATTAGGATTTCGCACGATTTGGGTATCTCTTCGCCGCTTTAGTGTTATTGCTGTCTGACTAGCGCCAAAAAGCAATATGTAACCAGAGTGATTTGCTATCACCACTAATTGAACGTAAAAATCCTTAAATAAGCCTTTATAGTGAACAATATATAGTATAAAATAACGGGTAACACGAAACGAACACTAAAAAGCACAAACAATGAAAATTATACTTCTTGGAGGTGCACGACGTGGAATCTGACCTTTATGTAACAAACAAAACAGCAGAAAAGTCTAACCAAAAGGTTTTAAAGTTATGATTGAGGAAATTTTACTAAGCTGATCTGATTAATATCTGAAGGTCAATTATTATCGTTTTAATTTTAATTTGTTTATAATTTCAGTATATTGCGCCCCGATTTCAGAGCTTTTGTTTCTACAATTTATCACGTTGTCTCCATTTAAGTTGATATGAATAGACTCAGCAATTCTCAGTTGTATTTTAGAATTGTTGTTTTGGAAAATGGTTATCGAATCATCAAAATAATAACTATATTATCAATATAATCACCTGAGTATTACTTAAATTGATGTTACTAAATATTAACGACCTGTAATACCAATTCATTGTTAAATAACATTTCGTTACTGGACACAGTTGAAGAAGCAAAATTATCGCGTTTTGGGCTTATGTTTATTCAATTGTATCTTAATTCATTCCAAATCGGCAATGTTTACATCTATACAAAAAAATAAAATTGAAGTGTCTGAGAGTTTGCTCGAATAGGTTCCGATACGGATTTCATTGAAAATGTTAAGGGATCAAAAGAGGAATTTTAACTTAAATTTACGGCTTTTTGTTGTTTAGATATCTTTGGGGTTAGAAGATATGAGTGTAAACATTTATAAATTCATTGATTACTGCGCCAAAGCCGGTTGGAGTAGAATATCTCAGGGACAGACAGTTGGCGCTGCTATTGTATGATAGTCGGACGTTTTAATCCTTGTCCATGTCATTCTTCACTGTTGATTTATTTTACTAATAAAAAAGGTAACAGTCCATTACAATTTCCATTGCCTTTGTTTGATTGTAGCTTAATAAGTAACGAAATCTAAATGTGTATTTCATTCATGCCTAAGGCTGACGATTTAATATATACCAATAAATAAAATTAAAATGTCTGTCTGTGATTTCAAAATAGATGACATAATTTAAGTGAATATAGCTATTTATACGATGACGAGACTGTTTTTAAATTTTTGACTGTCAGTCTGTCTGAAATTTTGTCACGAATATGCTCCGAAACGGCCCGACGGATTTCAATGCATATTATAGGGATTAAAACAGGATTTTAATTTTAATAGTAATGCGTGTGTTATTTAGATATATTGCAGTGTTCACAAGATATGTATATAAATATTTGTAGAAGCCTCTTCCCGTCTAGCGTTATCGTGGCCAACATGCCGCGCCAAAGCCGGCTGGAGTAGAATATTCTCAGGGACTGGCCCCGTCTTGGTCCTGCTTTTACTGCCTGAGGATTGATTTCTTGCCTGTGCCATGCTCAGGTGTGGATTTAATTTACTAAATAAAAAACTTTAGATTCAGTTTCATCTGAATTAATTTTTGGTTGATTGTAGCGGTGAATTTTAGAAATGGTGAATATTAGCTAACAAAATCTAAATATTTATTTTATTTATGTATCTCATCAATTACTGCGAGTACAAAGAAATGGGAAAATAGAGCTTATCAAGGAAGACAGAATCGGTGCTATTTGTCCAAATCCCTCGTGAATTCAGTCGCGAGTTTTAATAATTTAGTTCCAATCTGAACAATTGTCAATTTAAATTTCTAATGAGTTGTAAATGTTTATTACTTGTCGTTTGTCTGTATCTGTAATCTTCCGCTTTTAACGGAGATGAAGGGGAAAAGGGAAATGAATCAAATTTATTGAGATGATATATTTAGTCCTACGAGATGATCGGGAGGGTATATTGTGAAACAAAACAGTCAAAAGACGAGCTCTGACACAAAATATAGGATCAGATTCGGCGAGAAGCTCAGGTCCGTCGTTTACTGGGGCGTGTTTACATCGGAGTCACTGAACTTAAAGATAGAAAAAAAGACGACGTTGAGGCGATTTCCATGCAGATCAGTCAGGTAGCTCTGCCTGGCGGTCAGGGCGTGAAACAGATTGGACGTGAGCGCGTGCCGTGCACTCAAGCGTGACGACGGCTTCCTCACAATACAGCCTCCAACCTTGATCACGTCACAGCCTCCTTAAATTCATCTAATATAGCCGATTTAAGCATCTCCGAAAGGTATATCAAAATTACTTAGATAATACCCAGTTGGACTCCATCCCAGAATCTGCAACAAATTTCTGTAGAATAGCATCAGTGTTCCTTCAATTGAAATTATTCTTTAAATACTAACCTTTAATTTTCTTTGTAAAGATTTTTCTTGTCAGAGTACACTTTAATAAATATGTTTTAAAATCTTTGTCAATGCCTCAGTATGTATGTCACAGCTATAGGCGTCCTAAGTACTGGTCCTAATTTGACCAAATTTGGTACACGTGTTTCTCAAGGCCCGAAGCTGCACTTGATCTTTAAAATTTTCAAATATACTGAAGTTATATATATGAAAAACGTGGGAAAATATTCAAATAAAAGGTTTGGTGTCCCATACACGCATCGAGATCTCAAAAGCGGATATCTGTAGTACTATATGTTTTTAAAATTGTAAAAATTTGCCTTAATTCCCCTTTCGTTGTTAGAGAGAACTTCTTTGGATCGTCAGTGCGATGTAAATGTGTTTTATTTTTCGCGTTAGTTAGAATTTAATATTTAGTAATTGCTCATTTGGAAAGCCAAATAAAACATTATGCATTTTATAGTGACATTATATGTATTAAATTAAATAAACTATACTAACAACAGTATATATATATGCTAAAAAAGTGAAAATGCCAACAAACCTCCGGTTTTTTCCACTTTTTGAAGGTGCTTTTCCGTCTCTAGCAAAGTCCGTACTCAACTTGAAGAAACAAGTAACGGTTTATTCTCTTTGCCTCACCCAGACCTATCAGTAGATATCTTTATTTTCTACGTGCACCAACCACCTTCCACCATGAGTTACAACAAAGTAAAAAACTCAATTTTGTAACTCAGTCTGTTTATTGTCTTCGGTGACGGAAACCCGATCCTTTCCAGCAAAAGTATTTATCTTTCGTCTTTGGGAGGAGCCATTCATCCCACTCCACGGATGTTTTTGGGAAAACATCACGTCTGCTCACAGTCAGATGCCGCTGAGTCTCAAAGACTTTAGAAAAACCAGTCCGGCGTCAAACTGTCTAGGTTTTATTACCCTGTCTATAACTTCTTACAATATCTCTCAGGCCACCTGGCTTTGATTTTGTACCGCCAAATTCTGTATTTGGTTGTGTTTTACCGTTACAGTATCATTTTTCTTGTAATGGTGCGTAGAATTGGTATATTTAATTCTTTGAGATAAAATATCAAATACAATAAATCGAAGTATGTTTTACAGAAGTCCACAAGTCAAGTAACCTGCAGGGTGTCTACTCGCTACCTTCTCCAAGGACTAGCCGTATCTCAGAACAACTGCAGTGATGCCACTTAAATACCGTTCCGGTGAGTCTTTGATGCTTTATTTTCGATGATTATATGGATAGATATCTGCTCTTTGAGATTTATCTTTAGCTCAGCTGTCTACTACTGAATTTCTGACTGGTTGTAGTTCTCTAGCTGATCATTGAGATTTTTCTTTACTGCTAGTTTCTTCCAATTTTGACGACAAGGAATTTACAGTGAAAGTTTGATGGTGAATTATAATTTATTTATCATAATTACAGACACGGAGGAGTCACTTAAGTACAGTTTTATTATGTAATAAGAATGAATGGCATTCTAATGTAGAAGTCGGCCTCCACGGGAGGAACAAGGTTGTCAAGTTGAGAGCTTTTCTACCATATGGGACTGGGGGCTCCTCTGGTGCGCTGAAATAAGTGGGAGGTCTTTGAAATGAAGCTAAATTGTCTTCATCTTTAGGAAAAAATTCGGTCATTGATGCAAAGATGGATTTCAAAAGCAGTCTTGACAAAGACATGGTCGATCTTGAAAAGAATCATAATCTTGATAAGTTTATAAGAATAAACGTCCAATAGGCTGTATAGAGTAATTTCTATCGCCTGGACCATAGAAACGTACTGCTTTACCGACAGAATTTCCCGGGATCAACACTTCTGTATCGTTGTAATGGATTTAATGGTGTTAAAATTACTTAAAAACTTTCAAAAAAATGACAAGGGCTAAACACTACTGTCATTATTGAGATTTTTTCGGGTATTCCATTGTCTGAGTAAAAAATGGAAAAAGAAATGACAAGCGAATCAGAGAAAAGTATATCAGAGAAGAAAAACCAAAACAAACAAGTTACGTTTTTTCGAGAGAGAGTGATGAAGGATTTGAGAGAAACAAAGAAGAGAGAAGGGTCTGGAAGGAAAGCAGCGTAAGAAGTAAATTTGAGTAAGAAAATAAATTAGAGAATTACTCCAAGAAAGCAAAGTAAGAAAAGAAATGAGAGAAATTACTGTAACGTTTCGAACAGCAAGGAAACTCTGTTTGTCATCAGGTAGAGCGGACCAGATTCACAATTCGAGAGACCCTACAACCTTGAGGACGTAGACTTAATTCGGCCCAGTCCACGCATATAATGATTAATTTGGTTCGTATAAAAGAGAATACTGCTAAATATATTGGAATTCAATACATAAACTAATTTGCCATTTTATACCTGAAAAACGAAACCTTGCGTTATTGTTTTATTAAATTGTTTCTGACATTAGGCCATTTAATTAATATTGATTCAACTGACACCAGATAAATAAAACTTTTTTTTCTCATTGGATCGAATAAATGCAGTACCAAATATAGACTAAGGTATAATTTAGTTGGGCCGACGTTTCGTAACCTTATTTTGGTTCTGATATTTCGATGAACAAAAGCAAGCCAAAATGTATATAATTCTTAATTTGACTGCCTACAAAGACAGCTTCAATCAAAAATTTTGTTGTTTTTTTTTCAGAAAAATTTCTAAATTTAAAATTACTTGATGAATTCCCAAATACTGTGACGAACGTTGGTTTAATTAAATGAAAACATAGCATGTTTTAGTCTTAAATTTATTATTTTATTGTGAAAATTTTTCTTGCCACAACCATCCTCACTTATGAACTATAATACCTAAAGTAACTACGAAATAATTACAAAGGTTTCACAATTTACTAACTATTAAAATGTTCAACGGCACGTCCGAAATTCAATTGTCGGTCATTGCAGCCAACTCACACACAGTAAAAAAGAGAAGGGGAGGTTTTACTTTCTGCAGATGCCGACAATGTCCATGTTCCGGCTGGATCCCTTAATCCAGGTACGTCTTGCGCGACCAGGCGCTCCAAATCATAACAGTTTAGCGATATCCCTGGCCACACCACTCCAGAATTTCTCACATGGCACCCTGCTCTCCTCCGTCTCTTCAAAAAACACACACACTGTCGTCTCTTTTTCACTCCATACATCCGTCTCCTTTTCACCTCTTACATTCATGTCCTCTCCAGTTCTGTTTCTCGGCTCACTGTAACATACGTCCTAAATCCGTCCTTTTTTTACTTTGCAAAATTAACCCCACTTCCAGAGGGTGTTCAAATAAAATTTTACGGTCCGCTCTGACCGCTGCTTTCGTGGCCGTGGGCGGCTTCCGGGGCAGTAACCCCCCAAAATCCAAACATTTGACCTACTCTTTGCCGCACACAATAAGAAGGGTCGCAATCCTTACCCACCGACTAGCTACAACAACGGACAGTGCCCACAATCCTGAAGTGCAAAATCACTTATTATAATAGGTTGGCTATAACTGGACACTCCATAACTACTTTGCTGTATTCAGACGATATCTGTTAAACAGTCCATTCTTATATTTTTGTCACGAATCAGATGATCTCCGAATGATCAGAAAGACTTGGGATGCGACTGTTCCAGAATAAGACATTTGGATTATCATTTCTGGATTCCGAACCATAAGCAGACTGCTTGCTTCCGTCTCTGGAAACACAGTTAAGTCATCTCTTGGAATGATCATCTGAAAAATCCTTTTAGTTCCGTGATTTGCAGTTCTATGATACGTTTTTCCAACCGGCAACACTTTGAGAAATTTTTACGTTGAATTTCCGATATTACAGTTTACTGGGCCAGAAAGTGAGGGTATTTTGAAGAGTACATAAATTTCCAGGGTTTTAGGGTCTACCAAACCCCCTCTGAACGGTTTCTTTGCGAGTGTGGTTAAGCACCGCTAATTCGTCCCGTTATCAAGCGTGTCTTTCGCAGAGTCTCCGTCCCTAACCTACGCTCTACACCACGACGTGTCAACATCAATCAACCAGTGCAAACACGGCACCGAGTCAACACTCTCTCAGATGTCGTGGTGTAGAAAGTAACGAGTCAATTCATTTCGTTCAACTTTGCGTGTTTTTTTTTCAAGTTTTTGATGAAATCATGGAAACTAATGAATAAGTTACTATAAATGCTTGATTGTGATTGTTAAATAATAACCCATTGTTTTTATAAATAATATTAAATATATGATAATATGATCCATTATTTTCGACTCGAAAATTCCTTTATGGTAATATTTGACTGCATTTAATAATAAGATGCATTTCACGATCATTACGAGACTTTTTTGTAATTATATATAAATCCAGGTTTATACAGCATCCTTACCTCCATTCCTTATTTTACAATAAATTTTATTGTATATTGTAGTTTCAGCTAATCTTCCGGTGGTCTTCATCTTTTATTCTCCTGTGTGATTGCTGTACTATTATTATCTTCGGCCATCATTATGCCCATATTATTTTAATCTTTGTTCCTTTATAACTTCCGTGACTTTTCTTTCTACCTTCATTTTCTCCTTTTCTCTTAATTCCAAACTTTTTCTGGTTCTGACAAAGTCCAGTTCTACTGCTTCTATTTTCTGTCTACATAACTGTGTTATTTCCCAGATCTTTACCCCCAAAAGAAATATGCTTTGAATAATTGTATACAAATTTCCAAAGAAACGATATGCCAAAAATAATTTATGACGTATAAATATTTATAAATTTTAAAATGTCTATTAATGGTCGTTAAAAATATATTAAAATCCTTTTATTTCATTTTCCTCGGCTTACAAATTTGCTGTTCCTCCCTTTTCTAATTTTCTCTTTTAATACGCGTTTCGATCACGTACCTATTATATTTTACCCTTCGACATGGGAAAAAAAATAAATGTAAGGGATTTTTAAAAATTTATATCAATCCTTTCATAGTTTGATTATTTTTCGTATATCCGTGATGGATACTATTAATGTTTTTTTAAAGTAAAACATTGTTATCACGGTTGTTTTCTAGAGTGTTTTCTTTTATTATTTTTATTTTTCAAGTTTTTGTTACTGGGAAATCTCTAATCTCCGGTGATCGTAGAAAATGGTTACCTTAAATTGTGAAATATACTTAGGGACTCGCAGTTCAGCAATGATGACATAAATATTAATGTTTTTTTATGAAGATAGGAATAAATAAAATTATTCCAGAATATCATTACTTGGGTCACTGTCTCGGGTCTTCTACAGTTCATAATTAATACTGTATAAATAAGTACGTATAAACGCAGCTCAATAACTGTAATTGCTCCATTATTATTCAACTACACTTAATGTTTAAGTAGTCTCAATAACAGCGGCGGACAGGCCGTTGGAGAACAATGATTCATTTCGCTCCACCTCCCCGTACTTTTTCTTTTTCTTCTGAATGACACGAGCCTTTAAAAGTCTCTGAGGACAGCTATATTTCAGAGCTGAAACGAGCGTGAAATTGCCGCCGTTGTTTCGCATCGCCCTCGTAAAAATCGGCCATTGTTGTCACGTGACTTTTTACAGTCCACAATTATCCGCGTGGGAGTGACCTTCCCAGGCTCCCATCACGCAGTGATTTCGGGAAACTCATTTGGCGTGGAAATACCGGGAAGACTTGTTTATCTATGCTTTGCCCACGGCGTAAATGAAGCCTTTCAATTGTTAAATATGACATTTGAGGTTCTCATGCCAGCTTATATGAAAGAAAAATGTACACGAGTTTAGTGGTAGTGAGCAAACGATCGTTGAACTCTCCGTTTGTTCCACATTATGTCGTCAAGCTGGCTCAGAATTCATACTGTCGGTTAATATTAAGCAACATCTGGGTGCACGGCGATACCTTGAAATTAATTTATATTAATTTGTCGACACGTGATTAAATCACAGTAGAACGTCCACATTTTGGGAAATTTACATCTTCACGCCCTCTACTATATGAGAGCTGAATTTCAACACAACTTTCGAGGTGACACCGTATCTTCAACCAGTGACGAAACCTCCTGGTACCTTAAATAATTACAGCAACCTAAAAACGTCTGAAAAAGGTACAATTCCGAAAGGACTATCAACCTCTCTGACCGCGAAAAATATTGATTTTCATGCAATTATGTGCGGTTTATGTACTTTTTAAATTTCTGTCCCTCGTCACCTCGTCCGTCTACAATCCTTACCTACTTCCGTGTGTCAAGGGATTCATGAAAAAAATTCAGTTGAAATTGCTCCATTGCGGCACATACGTACAAAAATACATACAAAGGTACGTAAACCATATATTCGGTCAACTACAGTGAAATAATGTGTATAGATACATATCTACTAAATATATAACTAAGTTTGGGCGGTCCATTATTTATGTAGTCAATCTACACTACGTCTTGTAAAATATTTTTCATATGTATAAACTGATAATACTATATTATTTAAATCATGATTCTCCTTAATTCATTTTGCGAATGTTGCATCGGAAAAAAACTACGTTTAGTTACAAAAATGATCGTATCGGATGCCATAGTCGTAATTCTGAGTCACTTGCATTGCGACTTTTTTTTTTAAAAAAAAGCATTATTATTAAGTGACTAGCTATGCCCACGAATTCCTTCGCGTGGAAATAGTTCTTTTTATTTTCCTTGAAAACAAAACAACAGGTACAGAATTTTTTGATAAAGTTGAATTCATCTTTCGCGTGGCAATTCAATGGATTTATTAATATTTACATATCTGCAAGATATCAAAATGAAACATACACGAACTTAAAATTCCTTTTTCAATCCCTGAAATTTTCATTGAAATCCGTTAAGCCGTTTCGGAGCATCATCAGATCTAGAGTATAGACAACCCGCATACACTTTCTGGAGACTCGAATGCACATGTGTGAAGAAATATTCCCGAAGAATTTATATTTATATTACATTATTTAATATCTTCTGCATTATATCGAAATTAAATATGCACGAATATTTAAGTTAAACCCTCAAGTCGTTTCGGAGCCTATTCGAGACAAACATACAGACATAATCAGACAGACACTTCAGTTTTATTTATTGGTATAATTATTAATTAATTAATTAAAAAGTATAATTATTTAAAAATAAAATGGTAATTAAATTTATTAATTATTTCATGCTTAACAGCAATTTAATAATTTCGTGATGTCACAATCTATGCCTTTAGGGTATCACCTTTCTTGAAAGGGGTGAAGGAAGGAATCTAACTCTTCGAAAGACCAATAGAAATATTGCTTGGACTAAATATCAAAATTTCATGGCAATCGAATAAATGGTATAGAACACATAAGTGAGAAAAATGAAGTATCAGAGCATACGATAGATGTAGAAGTTTTTTTAGTCAGGAAAAGGGGAAGTAACGAACGTAAATCTTCAAAGGATTGATAGAAACCTTACATACGATGATCATTGAAAAGAAAATTCACGGAGTTATATAGAATGATATAGAAACGCCTAAGTGCAAACTCGCAGTGTGTTTGAACAGGCAGTTATATAAAGTCTGGAATGGGTCGCTTGCATTTCCTATATAGAAGAAGAAGGGCGCTGCGGGAGTTTTCTCGTAGACGCTTCAGCCCAGAGTGACTGCGGGGCTTACCTGATCATGTCGGGGATGCCTCGCACTCTCTCTGGGTACTTTTTATCAAAGTTCTCATATGCCGAGACACCTTCACCTATTTTGGGAGGTATATGTACCGGGGTCAAAGACCTTGGGCATATGGCAAGAGCTGTCCGCTGATCCCATTGGATCAGTCGGCCAGCTGCCTCCTGAAACGGGTGGAGACACGGAGAAGGGAATGCTGCGTCCCCACAGCAAACTCGTCTCCCGTCATTCGGAAGAGCGTGAGAATAGTGCCCAATGCCCGACCTACCTGATGCAGGTTTTCTAGGGTTTTCCCTGCATCTCTTTAGGTGAAACACCGGGTAGGATCCTTAAACCATAGCCCGGGGGCCCTAGTTAACCCTTGGCTACCTTGCTCTACCTTCCGCATCCCCCCTTTTCAATTCCCTTCCTATGCTATTAAAGGGGAGTTGTCTGTTTCAGGATCAAGTAGCCAGTTAACCAAACAAAAAAAACTTGCATTTCCTTTTATTTATATTGATTTGGTATATATTATAATTAACAATTTGTGCTACTATAATTGAAAGGTAAGAAAATATGTTTTAATTGATATGATAGTATTTTATTGATAGTAATACTTTACAAATTTTACGGTGAATGTCATGGGTTAAAGTCGGGAAACTGGTTGTGGAGAAGCCATGAATGAAGTCGCATGGGTGACCCTCGTCCCATATGAAGTAGGTCACGCATTCCTCTTCGTATAACCTCGTCCAACTTACGCCTTGCCTTTCGGCGATTCGTCTGGAATATCGCCTCGCATAATCTTGTTTGTCTATCACTTCACGTCCACGTATTCTGCGAAAGACTCGGCACTGTTGTAATAATTCGTAGTTCTAGTTTGTTCCGACAGAGTTTCGCGATACTTGAAATTTTGCCGACAGCTTGATTATTCAGATGATCTAACAGACGGTTAACTGTTTTCCCCGAGATAAAATCAATGCAGCATGGCTAGCTGCGGCTAAGTTACCTGCTACTTCACTCAAAGAAACACAATTTTTATTAGTATTACAATGTAAAACACAAATAATACTTCAACAGCGATAGCATGGAATTTTGGACTTGGATGATACTCAGATGTGACCAGCAATCGTGATGTCACGTGGTGAAAGACAACTACTGTGTTTCAGGACGATTCTCGGTGAGAAAGGAACTTCACGTAAATGTACTATCGTGACGCCACGCCGGCCACACTCACGATCTGTACGACTTAATTCTTCAACAGAAACTTGACTTTAAAATGTTTCAAGTGTCTTATCCGCTGTGTGAATGTGTGCATGACCTGACAGAGAGCAAGTTTAGAAGGGAAACATACATGAAAACTATTGATTCTTCTTTAATATGATTGAAAATTTTTTGAGTTTGAACGTGCCACTCAGTATTCTTCATAAGTGTCCGATACAACTAACATAGCCCACCGTGTTAACGACATATATAATATGTCCTTTAATAATACGCCTAATATCGTTACGTAAATATATGTATATAGTGACAGGGTAGGAGGTTGACAATGTTCCGTGCCTCGGTTATTCTCCGACGTCGATTACTTTGATTGGGCGCCAGATAATTTTGAATTAAAATTACCAAAATGTATTTAAAGAAAAAATATATTCCGAGCGATGAGTGAAAAGTTATCTTCAGGGCGTGTTCAGTAATACAATGCAACCTCCGCTCTCCGCCGCACCTCGATTACAGCGCTCTCCACTCTCCCGCCAAGTAGCCCGGCACACAACAATATAGTCTTCTGTCGGCGTGTCTTAAAATGGCCGTCAACAATCCAGTCTCTTGCGGTTTGAATGCGGGAGCAGCAACTTCATGTTACATTTTAACATAGTTTTCTGACTTTAAAATTTACAATAAATAAAAAGACGGCCATAAAGTCAACATTAAATATATCACTGTATATATATAGGATGTATTGCTAAATTTTAAGCCCGAGGAAGTCTCAAAATGGAGATGAAACATCGCTTTTGTGAATAAATTGTGGTATATATTTAATGATGACGTTTTGGCTGTCTTTTTATTTATTCATGTTACATTTTGTTGTTGTCGTATTCAGTTCTAAGACTAATCTGATGCAACCCTCCATGCTAAACTATTTTGCACAAGCCTTTTCATTTCCGCATTGCTACCCCATCATAAATCCTCCCTAATCTGCTTTGCGGATTCCACCATTGACCTCTCTCTTCTGTTCTTAACCCACACATTTCCCTCTAATGCTAATTTTGCAAGACCCTTATGTCTTAAAACGTGGACTATTAATCTATTCCTTCTCTTGAGCAACGTTCTCCATATTTTTCGCTTCCCCTATTCTGTTTAGAACTTCTCGTTAGTGATTCTATCCATCCATCTGATTTTCAGCTTTCTTCTATAACACCACATTTCAATGGCTACTGCTCTTTTCCTTCCAACAACTCCGATCGTCCACGTTTCGCACCCATATAACACCACACTCCAGACGAACATTTTTAGCAACGCTTTCCTAATATTCACACTTATATTACCCGCAAATAAATACCACTTTTTCGCGAAAGCTTTCCTTGCCTGTGCTATCGTATTCTTTATGTCTACTATCCTTCTACCATTCCTAGTTATTACGCTTCCCAAGTATCAGAATTCCTTAACTTCCTTCAGAATATTCCTTCCCAATCGAACACTGTTTCCCATACTACACTCCATTACTTTGGTTTTTATTCTATTATCCTCATATTGAACTCTCCAGGACCACATTCATGCCATTTATTATGGTTGCCAAGTCTTCTGACTCCCCTAATACAATATTATCGGCAAACCGTAGGGTTTTTATTTCTTCTCCTTGCAGTATAATTCCTTTTCCATTTTCCGTTTTAACTTTCTTAATCGCCTGTTCTATATATTAGTTGAACAGCATGGGCGACGGACTGCATCCTTGTCTTACTCCTTCCTTAATTTCTGCATTCTTTTCTTCCTCTTCAATTCTAATTACTGTTGACTCTTCTTTCTACAATATCATCGGCAAATCCTAGGGTTTTATTTCTTCTATGTTACATTATATAGCTTAATTTCATTAGTATTAAATCGATTATGTCGTGCCATAATATTATCAAACATATTTCGTGACGTAGGATTATTTCCCGAAGGTTCATACATTTTCAGTAATAATATTTTATATCTTTGCCTCAGCTAGCTAGTCTTCAATTATTCATGATTGTAAATGTGTTTACACAAGCGCAAAAGTTATTATTATTTGAATTCATACAAAAACACAACTTATTCATAAATAATTTTAAATATTTTTAACATATTTGAATACCTGAAAACATTTCTCAAGCTCGTCTCAAAATATTCTCAACCCACAGGCATTAATTATAGTTCAGAGATCACAAAAACCTCGTTCGTTTACCTGCAGTCGACTGTTACAACCGCATTAATTTTTTAAAAACCCTTTAACGCCAATTCGGTGACCTGATATGCAGTTTCTTATGTTGGAGGCTTGAAACGATTACTATGTTTTCTGCAACCAATTAGTTCAATTTATTTCCAAGCCTGTAGACAAAGAAGCTGTCGAACTCATAAATTACAAAGCAATTTAACCTTCTTCAAATGTAAATATGTAGAAAGCGTGAGATACAGGGAAGATAGAAGTGAAAACTTAATTAAAATATTGCGTCACTAATTCGCTGATCTCCGGGAAAATGTCACAGGAAACAGTTTATTAGGAGTTAGAAAGCTACGGTATCCAACGGAAGCCATTCGACTAGCAAACAAACCTTTTTTTTTAGATATACAATTTTCCTTTAAGTGCTTCCCTGACCTTGATTGTGGAATGTTGCCGAAAACGAAACCTGGAGTGAGGAATCTGAGCTTTCGCTTCCATCGTCTTGCCGTGTCTCGGCAACGTCAGCTGCGTTTTCAGTTAATTAGCGTCACAGTCCATTAGCTGACGACGTTCAACTTGTCTTGATCGACATTCCATCATATTTAGGGAATTAACTGAGCGTGTATTTATTACAGTTGTAAAAAGCAAACAGAAATAGTGGTATAATTGGCAAAAACTCAATCGTAAAAAGCGGAAGATGAGCAACAAGGTAAAGAAATTATAAACAACTTCTTAGATAATATTTTAAATCGATGACATGATAATGTAATTTATTTGCTTGTTGTTAACTATTTATGTCCTTTCAAATCGTTTTTGATCTAGTAATATTCTGTTTTTCTGTTTTAATTTAGTTTCTATTGACGTCGAAAATATATTGGATATAAGTGAAACGTGCTCAAAGTCATTGTAAATAAAGTCTGTCAGTATACACGACTTTTACGTATATTGTTGGGTTTTTTTATTCGATTGGATATTTTAAATATAATTTTAATTTAAAGTGAGGTTTTATATATATAAAAACTTTGTTACACAATTTATATTTATGAAATAAATTTTATATAATTTTTTTAAATGTGAAGGATACATAATTGATAGGATATATTTTAGATGAATATGACCTAAAATAGAGTCGAAAGCTCCTAGAAGCAAAACTGCCAAATTTTAATGAATTACATTAAAATTCAAGAGACTGTTTCTTAGGGTGCAAAAATTTTATATGACAGTTCTTAAAATATCTCAAAAGTGAATGTGTTTTTTATATTTATATTATTATTGGTCTGTCATCACGTAAATATAGTCAGTTAATGTTACGTTGCAATTATTTTAAAGTTGTTTGGAATACGTTAGATAATAATATTCTATTTGTTATGCACGTACAATAATTTAAATGTATCTATTTTTCGATTTCTTTGACACGTTCTTATTAAGTATATTACACTGCCAAGGGCTTTGTATCTAAGGATTCAATCAGATTGTAATAATTATTTAAATATAATTTATCATTCCTTCATATTATAAATTATATTTACCGTTTTCGGCTGCATTGTGTATAAAAAGGTCTCTTAGACCTTTTTTTAAAATTTCATTAAGTAAATTGTAAATAATTTTCCTTGGTTTTCATATAATTTTATTAGAAATATCTTTTTCTTTTCCCGTTTCCACTCTTTTGGGTCGGGATGCGAATAAAGGTTCTATCTGTATTTCATACAGTATTTCTTCTAATTTTTCTCTCCTCTTTTCAATTCTTTTCTTGAATGTATCCAGTATTAGGGATCACCGTGTTATAGCCTGATACCTTACAAACGGCGCGAAATGTTTATAATTAAAAAATATATATAGTAGTATACGTCAAGCGTATAGGCAACCCGCATAATGTGAAGATCTCGACGCACGTATGCACCACGAACCCTATCCCGTATAATGCTTTTCACTTTTTTATGTATATATATAGAAACTACTATTGTTGGTTAGATGTACTGTGCCAGAAACATTCGCGGGAGTGTACTCAAGATCTTCCCAAAGTTTCCATTACAATCCGATGAAGGGTTTAATAATGCATAAAGGACAAACAGACATACATTATATATATATATATAAATTAAATTGGAAACAGTCTGACTTGTATGAATAACATTAGGTATCATGGCCAAAAGTCAGAATTTATTAAGTTTAAAATTTACATTTACCACAAAACGATTCCTCCATATGTTAAAGGATGTCTTCAGCTGTATCTGAAAAATTGTAAATAAATATAATGAAATTGACAGGTTGACTTTCAAACAAAAAATTAATTTCATACAGCATGGTTTCTTACATAATTAACAAAATGTTATCTAAATTTATATAAACTGATTAACAGAAAAAAATAGTATTGGAAAACCTTATATAAAGGCGGTAGTACGTAGAAATTTGCAAATTTCTTTAATTGGTGGTAAATACTGTCTGGTCTGCATTATGTGGTCATAAATAGTTATTGAATGTATGTAATATTCTGTCCATTGTTGCAAGTGGAGTGTTTGACTGTAGATTATCAAGGATAAGGCACTGAGGCTCTCGAATGTAAGTAATGGCTACAGATGTAGGACGAGTTAATTGTACCTATATGGGTAGTGAGACATTGCACCGCAGCTGACGTAAACACGGGAATAAGTGAGAAATGTTGGGCGTAGTCTGCTTGCGGCTCGATGTAATAGCCGTAGCTTCGAGATATGAGGAAGCTATAATTATTACAGAAGCCTGTTATTCGCTAAGGCCTTCTCCAAGATTACTTTTTAAATTTCTCATTTTTCGCCTTAAGAAACTATGCTTTTACGAGATTACGGCAAAGATGCTAACACAGTAATGGAGAATGTCCGACACGAAAGTATTCTTGGTAATTTATAACCACTACTATAACCCGTCCTCAGTCATATTTTCCTCATGTAGCCTGCGGTATGACATTAATAGTTCAACATTTATAAAGTTGGGTGTTATGCTAATGAACTGTAGCCACAGTAATTGAAACGTGTTGTATTTAAAATGATACACTGCTCACTTTATTTGCAATAGAGTACGTGCTAACATGTAAGTAATTTATATTGCTCACCAATATCCACACTACTAGAGTTCTTTCTCAGCAGTGGAATTTGCATTCCTTTAACTAGACGCAAATCGTAGAATTGTCATGTGAGGTGTCGCGCTCAGAGCGACCAAAAGACCCTTCATTGTCCCAATTGATGGTGGTTCGTTTCCAAAATACACTTAACATGATAAATTAATTTATGGCTAAGTGCTACGACTAATAATTATGCTACGATAATTATGTATTCAATTTTATACTATCCCGTTCCATTTTAATATTATCACTACTCTCTTATTATTAACCGGATGGCCGGTATAGTTATTTGCTTTTGCTCGTTTCTGAAGAAGACAAAATGTTGTGTCGCGTCATGGAAATTGAAAATCCTACGCGCGCAGAAGATTTGATGCTTAAAGCTCATGGTTGACTGCATAGAACAAATATAAAAAAATAACTAAATCCACCAAATCTTCCATGGAAATAATATTAACTATGTATAATGACCCTCATTCTTTGGAATTTACACTTTAAAATATTTCGTCAAATTATGTTAGAATTTTTTCGTCTATAACAATTATTAAATACACACACAAAGTAATATTGTCAAGAATTCTCATTTGAAATTAATTTATCGGTCTTTGCAATTGAACCAGAAAGCAAAAAAATCTTACGTATTGTTTTTATCGCCATTTGATATTTCGTGAAATTTGTATTGCAAAAGTAAAGATTTAAATATTTCCGTGAAATATGTCAAGTTAAATGGCGGTTCTAAATGACAAGGAAAATAATAAACTTACGTATTTAAAATATGTTTCGTATTGCTGTTATCGTGGTTCCTTGTGTTACTATTACCGGAATTGATGGATCAAATGTGAGAGTAGCAGAATGTAAACAATCAGTCGTCATATCGCTCTCAATTGAGTATGGTGGGTTTCTGACTTTATAGCGTTACAAACATACGATTGTTGGCAAATTGGCATATTTTTAAACTATAATTACTTCTACGTTTATCCGAGGGTGTACCATGTTTTGTTACAATTTTTCCACGAGTTTCAATTTGTAAAGAGAATATCAAAACATACAGGCATAAAAATACACTTTCCTTTTGTATATAGAAGATTTATTTCGTGTCATTGGAAACCGAGCCTCTATAAATAACCTTTAATTGAAAAGTGTGACATCTTCGAACGAATGCAGAGGCTCAGTTCGGTTTCAAAGGCTCAGCCTCCCGGAGCGTGTTTTCCACTTTCAGGTTCTCAGAAGTGACGTCCTTGTGGCTGTCCAAACACGACTGGCGGACTGAGCAGATGGTAAAGGAGGACCCAAGGTTGGCGTACACAATGTCTGGGAACTTTTACGCTTATGTTGCCTTGCCAAAAAGTGGCGGAGTAAGTTTCCATTTCCAACCACCCAAAAAGTTGCAAGTTATACTTAACTGACCATAAATAGCTTGAGTAGGAATGACTCAAAAACTTCAAATTCCAAGCAATGGAACAGCTCGAGTAAAATAGTACAGCGTTTTGCACACATGTTGGTCAAAGCCAGCCAACGGCACCAGAGGTAAAATTAAATTCACATTAACGTAAAGTCATTGCTGTGATCACCGGGTTTCCATGTAAACAATAATTTGAGAAGTGAATAATTCTATGCTTCCCAGAATATTGAATAAATACACAAAATAAAAATGTTTTACGCTGGGATTATAATAAATGAGACACTATTGGAAGCTATATAATATATTCACAAAAGAATTACTGCTTAAAAGTACACGTAGAACAATTTACAGCATTGTGGAATGAAAATATATCAAATTAATACGGAGGAGCTAACAAATTTTTGATGGAACAATATTGCCAAGAAACTATACCATTTATTTAGCAATATTGATTTGGAAATCTCTATAAAGTTAACATAAATATATTTATAAGTCAGCTATGTTCGCGACGTAGTTCGCAAGGAAATAGCTCTTTTTATTTTACCTTAAAAAGGAAAATAACAGGTGCAGAAATTTGTTAAAGTTGAATTTATTGAATATAAACAAAGTACGGTAAAATTTATTTATGGTCGCTTCTGGGCAAACATTATAACTCGCAGTTAGTTTTAAACAGGTCCTACTTTCACATGTTTCGGAGTCAATTCGATACAAACTTCCATTACAGACAGAAACTTCTACTACATTAATTTTATTTTAAAAATGAGCAATTACTAAATATTAAAATTTTCCTGGCGTGACAAATAGAATCAATTTACGTATAATAGTATCGACGATCCAAATAAATTTATTATTTCTCAAGCAGTTAGTTCTTTGCCAACAATAGATTAATTACGGTTCGAATCCTGCTACAACAATATATGGAGTGAGAATGCTTGCCCTCCAGTTTTCAAAATTAGGTGGGATCATAGGACTTATAACTCGCAGTTAGTTTTCAAGCCACCTATCGCGCGGCAATTAAATGGATTTATAAATATTTACATTAACATCTCAAGTTATCGAAATGAAACATACACGAAAATTTAAGTTAAAATACCTGTTTCAATCGCTGAAATTTTTATTGAAATCCGTTGAACCCTTTCGGAGCCTATTCTAGACAAACATACGGCAGACACTTCAATTTTATTGATTGGTATAGATTCTGCGATCGAGAATGGATCGATGATAGTTACAACCATCATTAATTTAAATTGAGTTATTAACAGGACTAAAACAGACAATTAAAAATTATAATTACTTTGTTTTCGCCATATTAATAACTGAATTTTTAACCACATGGACGGTAATTTTATTTACTTATTTGACTATGGTTAAAAATGTAGAATGAAATGAACTTGTCTAAATAAAAATAAACACTTCAGGCGAAATAATACACGAAATGAAATAATAATTTTAAGACCGAATAACAACTAACTCTAATTCAATGTAACAAGTTAATTTAAATAAAAATATTGCCAAATTGAAAAAGTTGTTTTTCAGAATTTCTACCTATTTTTATTGCCTATTACATAAACGTAATGTATGTTAAAATTAACAGTGAGATTTACAGCCTTATTACAGACAAACTTTAGAATGAGAAACAATTATAAAGGAATAAATAATACAACCAATTTGTCAGTAATTTTTCTAAAAGTTGTTTTATCATAGAATTTGCTGTATTGTTTATTTATTATTTATAATGTCAAATTATATATGTGTAGAATTAAAAAACACATTTAAAAGTTATTTGAAGTTCTGTGGCCTTTTGTTGTATTTATCTTTGTTTAAGATCTTAGGCTCAATTTTCAGTCCTTATAATAAGTAGTAAAACAGCCTACAAGTCAAAAACATACATAAAGTTTATTAAAACTTGTTCATTACACTACATAACGTTTCGTTCCTTAATTTGGAACCTCATCTGGTGAATTTTAACTATAAAAATAGAAAAGAAATATGTAAAATATAATATGTATAATATAATACCTTTTTTACAGAATCAAGAAATTTAAGAGGATGAAACTTTTGGAGTGTAGAAGCCGAAATGACAGGTAAAACCAAAAGCTCATAAACGTAATTTGTTTTCAGAATAAAAATTCGTGAAACAATTTATTATAATAGAAGAGAATCGTAAATTTTGTTTGAATTAATTGTGCCATTTTTTAATATTAGCAGTAGAATTGTTAAATCTGATGTGAAGGATCTCGCACAGCTGTTTTTAAAAATAGATTGCATTCTATATCGAAAATTTTTAAATTTTGCCAATCGATGTAATGGTTATTTAAATTTATATGCTTTGACAGAAGTGAATAATTTTGTAGATTATATTTTTATTTTTATTGTGTGTTTAATAAGCGCCTTGTTTGACCAACATAACAGGAGTTTAAGTCTAAATAGTTCATTTGGGTTACAACATTATGCTTACCGAAATTATTAATTATATCATAAAAATGTTAAATTATTGAAAGATTTAAAGATAACCCAGGTATAATAATTTTTAAACAAGTCAATAAGTATGTAGTGAATTTTTTCAAAAAGCAGGAGAACTATATATTTATATAAATTTGTTGCTTCTAAATTTAACAGATATATTATTAATTTCATATTTATCTTAGATAACTTTATTTTAATATATTTAAAAATGACGTGTAAAGGATAAGAATTAAGAATAAGAATAATTACAATTAAAAAAAATTATTTATAGTCGCATCACCAATTACAATTTGGTACAGATTGAATTTATGATAGCGCTGATTGGATGATTTGACATACTAGATTATTACCATAGCTTTTTCTTTGGATAGTAGGCAATTTGACATGTAATTAAGCGTGTTCTTGAGTATGTAGATTTTGATACAAATTGGTAAATATAGAACCAAAACGTCTAGAAAGTTATAACAGTGATGTTTTTCTATTTTTAATTTAAAGTTTAATTGAATGTGGTAATTATTAAACGTATTGAAGAAATTATTTTCGTGGATTTTAAGGTAGAACTAAGAAATATCATCAACATACCAGGAGACTCCTAAATCTCTCCTAAAAATTTCCTAGAAAAAACGAGAAAGAGGATTTCCCATGGGCGAACCAATAATTTAGTGATACTAAATGTTATTAAACAAAGAAGAAGTGGAATTAATAATTGAATTGATTAACATAAGAATTTTTTATGTTAGCGTAGTCATATAGACTACAAGTCAGGCAGTTTTAAATTTTATTTGTAATTGTTTCACGTCTTAAAGATTGTTTTCAATTACATCCTACTTCTTCTGATTATTTTCTTTTTTATTGATATATTTATAAAATAATTGTTTCCCATTCTTTTTTTGTGGCCTCTATTACAACCGATTTTACACTTCTGGGCGTATATAAAGAAGTAGAAAATTATAAACAGAATTTTTAAGAAGCTATGCTAGTAAGCATTGTATCTGTAAATTAAAGTTCGATTAAATTAATAGACAAAATTAAGTATTAAAAAATTACTAAAAATGTATGTTTGCGAAATACATTTTGCGAAGTAAAATACTTTCGTGTTCGCAATTTTCCCCAATTTAATTTAATTATTTTGACAATTTTAAAAACCAGTTTCTATTTTATATATAGAGGAAATTAGAAATTAGAATAGTTCATTTTGGTTACAACATTATGCTTACCGAAATTATTAATTATATCATAACAATGTTAAATTTTTGAAAGATTTAAAGATAACCGAGGTACCATAATTTTTAAACAAGTCAATAAGTATGCTACGAATTTTTTCATCACGGTATGTGTAGTATTATCATCACCGTCTTACGTAAGCGAAATTATCATTGTAAAAATTGTTCCTCGTGGTGATATAGCACATAACCTTAAAATCTCTGTCAGTAAAAAATATAGCAGAGAAACTTGCAATAATTTTGTTGGACTCAGTTGGGCGATTGCTACGTAGGTGTCAATTGTTCGTAATGAAAAGTGCATTGTGTGGACACGTGTTGAAATTATGCAACTCTGAAGGTGGAGACCGAGAGGCGCGGCCATACTAACTCTCTGAGACAAATAGACGTTTAGTAGTTCCGGAAACAAACAGCGGAGGCGGTAATTGTTACTCGCAGTGTTATTGTTCCTTGATATCCCACTGACGAGACGTTGCAAACTTGCAGATGTTCCTCAGACAAACACCACTCATAGAAGCGACTAGAAACAGTTATGTTCTTTGCCTTTAGCTTTGACCCGACCTCTACTTATGAAAAATTTATCCCTTTGAAAATGCAAAAATAGACGTTTCGGCATAAATATCTCCATAATCATGCAAAAAACTACCCGATAGATTTTCTGAAATTTTGCTGGCATATAGAGTCTGCTGCCCGCAATAAATTCTGAAATTTTCATTACGATACCTTTACTCCTTTCTATATTTTTATCCGTTTGAAAAGGACAATTATGACGTATCGCGTAAAATTGCTATGTACAATTATAAGAAATCCTCGATAGATTTTTCTGGAAATTGTGTCACTTATAGAGAATGCAGCCCTAAAGTAAAATCCAAAAACACAATGTTATATCTCTACTCCTTGTAATCGATTTATCCGTTTGAAGTCTCTGCCGCAATAAATTCTGAAATTTTCATTACGATACCTTTACTCCTTTCTATATTTTTATCCGTTTGAAAAGGACAATTATGACGTATCGCGTAAAATTGCTATGTACAATTATAAGAAATCCTCGATAGATTTTTCTGGAAATTGTGTCACTTATAGAGAATACAGCCCTAAAGTAAAATCCAAAAACACAATGTTATATCTCTACTCATTATAATCGATTTATCCGTTTGAAAATGCCAATTTTGAGGTATCGCGTAAAATTGCTCTCAACAATACGAAGAAATCCTCGATAGATTTTTCTGAAAATTGAGTCACTTATAGAGAGTGCAGCCCTTAAGTAAAATCCAAAACCCAATGTTATACCTCCACTCTTTCTAATCGATTGTAGACGTTTCGGTGTAAATTTCTCCAAAATCATGCAAAAAAACTGCTGGATAGATTTTTTCAAAATTTTCTCACCTTTAGAGGCTGCTGTCCGCAATAAATGTGGAAAATTTCATCGCGATACTTTTATTCCTTCGTATCGATTTATCCGTTTGAAAAATGCCAAAATAGACGTTTCGGTGTAAATTTCTCCAGAATCATGCAAAAAACTGCTCAATAGATTTTCTGAAAATTATCTGGCATATAGAGTCTGCTGCCCGCAATAAATGTGGAAAATTTCTATGCGGTACGTTTGCTTTTTCCTATCGATTTATCCTTTGAAAATGCCAATTTTGACGTTTCGATTTAAATTTCTCCAAAATAATGAAAATTTTTTAGGTAGAAATTGTGCCATATATCTGCCCGTGTGTGGCTATCTAAATTCTGAAAATGTTACTGTCCACAACTCGCGTTGTGGAACATCGCGACTTCAAAAGGTTAAAATGAAAAAAAAAATTGGGCGATAGAATTTGCCTTAGAGCTAATAAGAGGAACTATTGCTGTGTAGACTGGTGCATCTAGACGGCCTTTGTGGCTGAGAGAGCAACACGAGTGGACGAGCCATCGAGATTGCGACGTCTGCGTCAATAGTCGGCGAGGCGGCTATCACGATCTGCGCACAAAAGTTTCTTTTAATTAGAGAGACAGGGACGTGACCTAGCAACTATTACTACGCCACGCAGTCTACGAGGACACGGCCGGCCGGCCGGCGAGAAGTTAGGATCATGTAAGCCATTTACTGTCATTCGAACCGATCTCTCAAATGATAAAAATAAGTCACAGAATTGAACAAAAAGGCCTAAGGCGGAATCCGACTAGGAACATAAAACAAAGTCAATTTCTTAGCTTATGCTGACGATGAGGTCCAACTAGGTAAGATGTGGGAAGAAACCAAAAAAGAGACCCTAGAACTACAAAACCAGCAAAATTTGGTGTCATTCGTAAAGAACAAAATGAAGACTAGCATAAAATCCCCAAATTTTAAAGTTAAGAGAACAAATAATAGAAACGGTCAATAATTTTTCTGTGTACGCTGGCACTGCGTTCCAGTGCTGAACGTTTCTCAGCGTCACATGGACGATGGTCTCCAGTTTTACTGCGGATTCTTTGTTGTATCCATCAATCGCATTCGAAAAAAAGTGTTTCAACGCGTCGTCAACAATTCCGCAGTACATACAGTCTGAACTGTTGCCTTTCCCAATCGCGTTGAGATACTTGCGGAATTATCCGTGTTGCGTTAAGCAACTGCGTCAGGTAATTAGAACGCTGGACATCAAAGAACGAAAGATATTAATAAAAATCCTAAGTCCC
This sequence comes from Eucriotettix oculatus, assembly GCA_034510155.1. NCBI lineage: Eukaryota > Metazoa > Arthropoda > Insecta > Orthoptera > Tetrigidae > Eucriotettix > Eucriotettix oculatus. The sequence goes on along the minus strand of CM067382.1, from coordinate 23,467,039 downwards.
AAAGTCTACATCAGAAAGCAGAAGAATTCTCTGACAATGGATGACCACACACGTGCATATATCTGGGAAATTTAATAAATCTGCTATTACAAATCTGACACGAAATATTTCAAACATCCACGTAAATCGGATTCTGGCTGATTTTCAGCGCTTGACGACCGTAAATTGTTCATATGTGATCTGTGCGTGAAGACGCAACGCAGATTTGATCGTTCAGACAAATATCTGCGCTCCAATCCGGTGATTGGTTGGCCGATCAGATCTGCCGATATCTGCTCGTGTGTGGTCACCCAATGAGAAATTGAGGGATTGACAACTATGGACGTATACTCAGAATGATCGCCTATATACAAACGAAAAACCTTTGACTACTTAGGCAACATGAAAAGAGAAGGATTTAAAGACATACAAAACTGGGAACAAATAACCGAAGACAAAAAATACAGTTTCCAAGTCATAGTCAAACCAAACAAATTATCTCCACACCTCCGATTAAGAAAGGAAAGCAAAATCACAGAGATTGGAACTGGGCTAAAAGAAAGACACAGAACATTAATCAATGATTGAGGTAACGTAGCCCAAAGTCTGGTGAAACTAAAGAAGAAAGACCTTAACTTTGTGAGAATCTGCTGAAATTTGGGTGATCACCAAATGCATTCAGTCCAAGTTTCAATTACTAATAACGTGAACTTGACAGAAATTATAGGTATGGCCAGAGAAGATGGCAATTTGAGAATACGTCAAAAAAATAGCAAACTACGCTGGAGTATGTCAAAATCGATAAAATTCGGTGAAGTCAACAAGAATACTGACTGACTGAGCACGATGCAACTAATAAAGCTTCTGAAAATAACCTGATATTTCAAGAACAGACTAAGAACTTTCAATCGAAGGAAACCTCTAAAAGTTATGGATCTGAATTAAAGAATCATAATGGAAAAATCTGTATCTCGTCAATTGCATAGCGATCGAGTGAAATCATTGTAGAAAGGTTCGCGTATGTAGCACGCGTTTCTATTGTGTAAGAAAACGGTCGTTCAATTCCTTTATGTCAAACGTAAACTGCTCAAGGATACCGAGGTAAAAGGTTAGTATTTACATCTGTAACTTATCTGACTTACGAGCGTAGTTCCAGTCATCCAATGACTTTCTAATGACAGCTCCGTATAATTTCCAGGCTCCGTTGGTTATGAAACGACTAACAATTGCCCGTTGCTCCAACTTCTCGAGAAACCAACGACTCTGTGCGTAAATTGTCGACTGTAAACTGCGTCGTTGAACTAAATAGTTGACGGTCACAACGCGCAACTGTTTCCGAGAAATTGAGAAACAAAGATTTGGAAATATTTTTGTGGGAACAAATGACGTAATGTCGTCATAAATGTTTGAACTATTTCCTTAACATAACAGATGCTATGGAGACTAACGTATTTTTGTGTGAAACACATTTATCTCAGAATGAAAATTATGTACTTTTAACAAGAAAAGTAAAATTTAGCTTATTAGTGACAAACATCTGTTCTTTGTTCGTAAATCCGCTCCAAAATTTCCTTTTAAATATATATCTGTAAATTTCTCATATTAAATTTTGTTTACAGTCCGATATAATTTACTATTGTATAAATCAGTCGGCTTATATCACAACTGATTCACTATTACACAACATGCGAATAATATTTATAAACAATAAAGTCTTATATCAGTCTCAAAAAATAATTCGAAAATAATTAAATCCTAAACGTTTAGTTCCTGTTTTGTAACTTCAAGTATAAGGTAACAAATTTGATAGTGATAAATTCTAAATAATTATCTAAAAATTTAAAGAAAATTTTTATATAAACACGAATTTAAAAATTCATGATAAAATATATAGTGTTTTAAAAAATCGTTGCTATTTATCTTCTAACCCGATGTGATTGAACAATGTATTGTAGGATTAAATGATAGGCTTCCTCCACGATGGATCGATCGTACTGGACAAAATGATTCAGTCTTACATCACTGGGCTCAAATGTCACCGGACATCATATTTTCGTGTGGCGATTTATAAGGCCTTTTCCAGCAACAGTGGTCGAACTGCTCAGCCGCTCAACAACAGCTGTGGAAACAGTAACTTAAGACAAACTCATTATAGTGAAAATGAGATTACATACCTAAATGACACATGGTACGAAGTTTATGTATTTTCTTTTAATACAAAGTTAGCATTAACGTTATAAGCCCATTATTTTACAAAATATCTACACTTAAAATTGGTTCGTTCTTTTTTAAACATCCTGTAAGTTATACAATTAAAAATTAATTTATTTTCTGTAACAGTACGCTCCTTCAAAAAGCATTAAAGTTTGGTATGAAATTTATAATTGCCTGTGTCTTTCGCAAATAATGCAACCAAAATAAATATTTCAGGTAAAATCTTATTGAGCGTAATTTTTGGTATTGTTTACAGTTAACATTAACAATGAAACGATTAATTGGTACAGATGAGAGAAAAATAATAAATATATATAGTGTGTCACAAATTATATTTAACATTGCTTTGTATCATTTCTGACATTAGTAGTCGAATTGATTGATCTGATATGCACCATTTCAGTCATGAATCTTGAATAATATTTGTTTCTTTATCTAATGTTTTTTCATTATGTAATTTTTAAGTTGTGGTTATTTAGATAAACGTGTTTAGAGACGAGTGAATAATTTTGCAAATTGAATTTCATTAGTTTTTAAAGAACGTTTCGTCTGGTCAATATAACATACATAACATTTTTTGTTTATACAAGTTATATTAATATTTTGCGTAGTAACTCTCTGTGTGATGTTTATATAAATACTGTCTAATTTAAAATTTAGATATTCATTATAATACATTATTACCAAATTCGTTATCTTATACTTTGAACATCTGACGAAGTTCCAAAAATGGAACAAAACGTCGTGTGATTTTATCTCTTTGTGAAAGATTAATTTGTTCCTACAGCACTAACAATTTTATTAATTTATGAAATTAACTATTGGTTAATATAATTGTTGATATTTGTAAACATTTTTACTATAATTTATCAAATTTTTAATTTTAAATGAACGTTAACTTGCAAATTGTATTGATTTTTTCAATTATCAATATAATAACTTTCAAGATTCTGTGAAAAAAGCTGGTAGTATTTTCCCCCCACTTACGAGGATTGTGATTCATTTAGAACAAGATACCAATTAAAGGTTCTAAGTTGTTTTAAATGGTAGTAGTATGATTTATATGGTAATTTATCACAATTAAAGACGTGTATAATAAATATTAAACATTGTGCAATAGATAGGAACACAATTCCTTAAATCGTTTCTTAGAGTTTATTTTCTGATAGCTTTTCCTTTTACCGCATGCTTGATTGGCTTCTTTACTAAGAAATAATCTTGAGAGACGTTTTTTACACAGAAAATTCGTAGCCAGTTTTTACAACAGCCGTCAGTTGGTACCGAACCCGTTCCCTTAAGTGCTGGAACATCTGGTCTTACAGGAGTTTTGAAGGAGTTATTTGTCCTTGCCTTGCGGTGTTATTGATTGGTGGATAAGAGTTTAACAAATATACTACGAAATAGTCTTGGTGGGAGATGATTTCAGTTTCCTGCGCACAATAGTCCGAAAGTCTCCGAAATTTGCTGAAGAACTAGTATAAACTCGCACAGAGTTATGTAACTGTATATTTTAATATAGTGCAAGTTTTTAAGTTTTAACAATTTCTTACTGCGTACATATGTAGCTTACCACATTACTACTAAACAAAACTTAGTTTCACATGGGTATTTATCTTAGAAAGTAACCTTCTTCAACTGTTATCTTCTGTACCCCTGTTCCATTGTTGATACCATATCATAATTTAGAATAAGACTGTTTTTTATATAAAACAATTTATTCAATAAAAAACTTGTTAACTCATTAATAATTATTTAAAAGCTTTACTTCAAGAAGCTTTCGATTACATAACCACATTCATCTTCCAATTGTTTAAAAATTTTAGGAAGAGTTTTAATTTTAAATAGTATTGATTATTTCACTTTGAATTAATTTCTAATTTTTTATAAATAAAAATGGAAATAAATTAGAAATTAATTTCAAAATGGAATATTTAATATTATGTTCAAAGTTAGAATATAATTTCATTTTGATAAATTTAAATCAAGCGTCTAGTTATAAAAGATAAATATGGTTACAGAAAGCTTCTTCAAATCTCAGCTATAAAAAGTTATAAATAAGTTTGTCAGACTGACGAACTGATGGGTTTCTTAAACAGTTTTTTTCTACAAGAAAGTAAGATTTCGTAGATAATTATTTATTCTTAAAAATTAAATAATATGGTTTGTTCGAAATAAAAATAATTTAATTTAAATCAGCTGCAATACATAAGGATAGTACTCGTTCACGTGTAAAAAATGGATGTGTAGGTTTTCCTTTGCAACTGTAGAGATTTTGTTAAATGGCGATGGAGAGTTTTATTAATATAATGTTATTTCTTTACCTTATTGAGATATTAAAGTCAAGAATTTTCCAAATTTTCGTAGCGTATGATGTGGATTTTTTAACTATTTTAATTCATGAGAAATTTATTTCAATTATTTCATTAAGTCTTGGGTCATTTTAGTGTTTAATGAAATATATACATGAATTTACCAAATAACGTTTCTTGCTCATTTATCTGAATTTGCTCTTCATTGTCATGATTTCATTTCAGTAATCCAAATTTTAGCAGAATGTCATCTGCATGTAGCTTATACGTAGGAATAAAAAATTTGTATTAATTTCGTTTGGCATATGAAGTGACCTTTTGTTTACCTAATATAGCAGGATATTTTGTAAACTACACAAACTTAGCTATAAGTATTAAATTGATCTTTGTGTTCTCTTCTCAAATCGGAAAGTGCATCTAAAAATGATAGATATTAGATTTTTTTGTTTTGAAGTGATTGGGAGCGAGTAATAGTAGGGTATTTTATACATGAACAATTTTAAAAGCGAACTCAGATTCGCAGAATCAATTTTTATTAATATTATTAGAGATCAAATAATTATGGAAGGAAGCGAAATTGGAAGCTATTACATTGAGACCATCAATAAATTACAATAATACTCAATAATATACGTTAATTTATTTTATATATAATATATATATCATTATGTTACTACCCGTATATATATATATATAATTTTGATTACATACAAAAATAAATAATCTATGTTAATCATACACTATCGATCAACCGATCGATAGTGCATGACGTGTAACCTCGCTTATACTGAGATTTTCCGCCAGTTTGTAACGGACGACGTGTAGAAAAACACAAACATTTTAAATATTAACAACGTACTTTGTACGGAAAATAAGGATAGCATAAAATAGTTTGTAAGTACAAGGTATGTAAAAGTGTTTATATCGTTTTTAAGAGTTTTAGATCTGATATGGTATAAAGCCTTTTAAAAATTGAATTATAAACAATATATTGATGATTTGTTATATCATTACGATGAATATGGCTGTATAACTGCCGAAAGCTACCTCTTTTAAAATATAATAACTCCAAAAACAGTGACCGAAAAAAAGTTGTTACGAAATGCACTCATTAGAAATTAAAATGGTACGGACAATATTTATTTAGTGCTGATGGAACTGTTCACAAGGCTCTTTCTTTTCGTTAGGTGGGTGATAGGAAAGGAAATTCAGTGCACGTACCGAGTAAACCAAGTGGTGTGAATGCAAGTATAGTGACATCAAAGAAATTAAGAGAACTATTTCAATCCAATTTCAGGTTTAAATTGTAAACTGGGGTGATTATTAGTGAAAGTATTGACTATGAAGTTAATTTTTGAGGACTGAACAATACAAAAAAGCCATCTACGTACCAAATATAGCAAAGTACATAAGGACAAAAGTTCTCCAAATATCCGCAAAGGAAGTCAAAAGTGGGTTCCCGTGGAAGAACCTTGGCCTAATAACGATAGTGAACTTGCTTAAACTTCAAATAAATGGAGATGGTGATTATATATATACAATTTTATGAAGTAGAATTTTTGGTAAATTTGCTGAAAATGTATCATGTGTTTCTTAAACTGTTAATGATAGAGTCATTGGGAATAGAGCTGAATAAGTAACAAAAAAGATTAAAAGAGGTATCATAACGAATGGTTATAACAATATCCTAAGTTCCAGAATTTGGAGATGAATGCGAGTTATAAACAGAAAAATATAGTTAGGATTGCGAAGAAGCGGCTGAAACGGTAAACGAGTATTGAAACTGAATGTTTTTCCCGATGTAGTGATAGGGTTCCGAACTAGTTAGGAAAGAATTTAAGGCACGGTGTTCCAATGGCAAGTTACGTCATTATAGTGGTCTGAAATGGTGTTAGATAAAAATAAAATGAGAATAATATTATGACTTAAATCTATTTTTACCCGTTTGGAAACTCAAAAGAATGGTCTGACCGACGTTTCGACCTTGCATGAAGCCGAGATCATCTCTTGGACGCTGATAACCGTCGACATTATTCACTCTGGGCTGGGCTGAGGCAAACTGGTCAATGCCTAATGTCTATTACTATACTCTGAACTGATGTCCCTTGCTCACCGAAATTAGAGTTTGTTAATGTTCGAAATGTGGGCCATTCATTTCTTTGTCTCTTTTAACATCCAACCGATTCCCAATTTTTTTTCTTTAGAACTATTTTTCTTCTTCTCCAATTCAGACATGGGAGTTAGTGAACAATCTTATCCCTACACTGGAGCCATATACTGGTAAGGTCCATTCACATCTCTGCTCTCATTAGATGTGAAGACATCGGAGTGAACTTCCTCGCCAGAAAATATCCGCACGGTTGACGGCGGACCTCCGATTTTTAATGAATGTATAAAGTCCTCCGTGCTCCTGTTAATGAGGTGGCGAGTTCGTTGAAGACGCCGGCATCCTTGACGCACCCTGCTCGCATGGCTGGTGGAGCGTTACGGCCCGATTGTTGCAGGTGCGTCCATTGTCTGTCGGGCCGCCTTTGTAACGACCGTCGAGGAAACCATCAACCTGCCATCTGCTCGCCTGCTCATGTCCACCATCCCTCGTTCTGTCAAAGAAGCTGTGCATCTCAGTCAGGGATGCATCGGCTGTCCTTCAATTGCATCAGGATGCTGATGAACAATTGCAATAAAATATCCCATTCGAGGGTTGATTTCAGGACATGGACATATTCCTGAGCTAACAACGTTTTATTTGTCTTGAATTGAGGTCCATCCATCAAATGCCGCTTTCCAAAAGCTTGTCATCAACTGTAGCCGTTACTCATATTCCATGTAACTAACATAAAATCTGAACGCACGTATATATCAGAAAAATAATAATTATAGTAGCATTGCAACATCTTCAAAACTGGCCGGCCATATTCATCACTTCCAATAAAATTTTGAGATAAACTCTGACCAGAAATTATAATCCACCGCAAAGACTAAATATTCTGTCATAACCTCGATATCACATGTTGTATTCCGCTTCATAAAATTTTCCAATTTATATTATTTAATATTTCATTCATAATTTTTCATTTGTTTTTAAATATTTATTGTTGGTAATTCATTCTTTGTTCCTTACAACATTTGGAACGGAAAATCTTTTTTCGTTCGCTTCTTTCATTTACATTTTTGTAAGCTGTACAAGTTTATGATTTTAAATATAATATTTGTTACTTATGGCACTTGACACAAAACTACTGTTGTTCCTCTTTCTAATATATATATATATATATATATTAAAAAAATAGTGATTCAACAATTGTATTGTTCCCTTCATCACTTGAAATTTTAAAATTTTTATTCACCTGATTTCTTAAGCTAAATAAAATCGTGTTGTCTATAGTCTTTCGGGTTGCGTTATCTTCCAAACCTAACAAGAAATATTCATAACCACACTAAGGAAACGTTCATAGCTTAAATTCAGTCAAATCACAGCCGGATTGAAACGTTGTTCTGTAAATATATATTTTTATTGTTAATTAAATCTGACTTTTAAAAACAGTCGTTAAAATAGCATTATATTAATATCCAAGATTAAAAAATGACTAAATAATTATGATTCTGTTCAGTTCTGTTTTTTATGTTCTATATATTATTGTGAGTTAATTCGGAATATTGAATCCGTTTCGTCATGTACTCTACTGCCTTTCAAAATTTATGTTTCCCTTATTCTTATATAAATGGACAAACTCAATGGTTATATTAATTTATTTTCATTTTCTTCCTGTGATGGAAACGCTCAATAAAAAAAATCTGAAAGCATCCAGCAGTGCAGTCCATTTGTGCTGATTTTAAGGGCATGTTTTCCATAAGTTATTCCTAAAAAATAGAAACGAAGATTTCATCAATTAGGTGGGTTCATGTTAAATGGTAATTTATAACTTCAAGACAAAATTTTCAGTCAAATCCCAGAATATAAAAGGTACAAGGAAGTCACGAGACGTTTTTTATTAATAATTTATTTTTGATTCCTTATAAATGTCTGGATTATTAGAAATGTCGTCTTGTTTTGCTATTATATAAAGGAATTGTGAATGTCTAGGGCAGTGATATCGAACCTCGTTTAAGAAATTATTCTGCTTGACATTACAATTTTTTGTTTGTTAGCTAATATTATTTTGTTATATACAAGTTGGTAACAACGTAAAATAAACGTCTTAAAAAGAGTGCAGTCGCTTGTTGTAGATTTTTCATTTCTGGGTTCAGTAGAAATTATTTGATATTTCTTCGCTTTCCATTACTAATTATACTGTTCTTTACCGTTTTCAGAAACGATTCACATAAATAATAAATAAAAAGTGTAATTAAATGTGACGTTTAAAGCATATATTAATACATTAATTAGTAGATATATTGAGATTTAGAATTAAATTAGAAGAAAATATAAAATAGTCTACTATTTAAATGAATAAACAGTACAGCCAATTTGTCAGAAAACAATTTTATATTTATTTAATACGTCTACGACGTTCCGTCCATATTTGTGGACTTATCACGTAAAATTTAAACGAATCACATGTATGTTGGATAATTTTGCGTCCTTCCACGATTACTTAACTGTATTGAGGTTAAATTATCCGCTTTTAAGGATATGTTATCCATTCAAAATTTACGTGATGAAGTCCATAAATATGGACAAAACGTCGTGGATGTATTAAATAAAGATAAAATTATTTTCTAATAAATTGTCTGTATTTATTATTTATTTATACTTAATTGACAGGTTAATGATATGTTGAAATATTAACACGTTACTTGTATCGGCGATGAAACCAATATTAATGTTTGGATATACTGCTTTCTCACTCTTTGCTATCAAGAAAATTTGTAAGTGAACGACATATTTTTTTAGTATCATATTTTATAGAATGAATTTTTTGGACTTATTTAGGATCCGTAATTAAAAGTATTGTTGCAGCATTAAAAATCCTATCTCTTGAAACTGAACGTTAATCTTAACATTTAGACTTTGTTTTAAAATTAGTTAACATAAAATATAATAATAAAATATTTATTTAACTGATATGATTGAAAGATTGAATTATAGAGTTCCTTCTAAAGCCTCTCTATTGAAAAATTAGCTTTCGGAAAAATATTGAAGAAATTCATTTATATATTATATCTTATTCATTTATTTTACAAATTATTTTGATTCATATCCATGTATACATAACATTCCGTATTACGTTTTGTCGTGTTAATAAATTCTTTATTCCGCGTAATTTCAAGCAAATCTAATCTAATTTTTATCTCAATCTACTGATTTTATCTTCAGTTTAGAATATCTAAACAGACCAAAGTACAATTAACCAGATACTGACAGTAAAAATAGATCGTTGGATCCAATCACGTAGTGGGACAGTTTCAAACTGAAATGTAACATTTCGTTCGATGTCGTAGTATTGAAAGGACACAGCTTCACAGTTTAAAATAGAGCCTCGCTGTCGGACTCGCGACGTTAGACGTCGACTTACGACTGCGACGTGACTGCGTACGCAGTATCTGTACATTTGTCATCCTTCGTTGCGGCTGTGCTCCAAATATCCACATCCTTGATGAGAATAGCTGCACGCCTATTTACGCCTCTGTGAGTTTCCGCAATTCTAGGGTGAGACACTTTCTAGCCACTCCAGTTTTCTCTATTGTGCTTTAACTATCGCTTACCTTTAAACAGACATTATAGAGATACACGAATTTAATTCTTCCAGTTTTCTATTCTTTCTTCACCGGGAATAACCCCCCTTTTTCTAATCGTATGATGCGGTAATGATTAACTTTGTTCTGAAAATGTAATGTTTTATTTAACAATAATGTATACTATGTCCATACTGATGTTTATGCATAGCAATATTTCGACTTCGATCTCTTTTGTCAAGCTCGTGCTTGGTGCTGAATAAGAACTATGATACTGAAGTAATTCCCTACTTATATTAATTGAAATATTAAGTACTGTGCAAAGTAAGTTTCGACTTTGTTGATGTTTATGACGAAGTATGGCTAGTTTGCGTAGGTTTTCATAGGATGAGAATCGTTTCACGTCTTCCCGCGATATACAGCGCCGCAACTCTCAGCTCTAACCCCACATCAGCAGCCCTCAGCCCAACTAAATGATCGTCTACTATGTTTAATTGCCGTCGGTGACCACTTAGGCAAATTTGTGCATTACTGTTGCACGTCGCAAAATTCATAAAAGTAGTCTAAGAATGCAGAGAAAATGGAACTGCTTTCTCAACGCTACTTTCAGCACATAAATACCAAATTGGACCCTGATGGACACTTGTGTCAACAATGATCGTCTCGATTTCAAAGCATCCTTTGTAATCTGTAATACTATATCTCCGTTTCTACTTACTATTTCGGTTCTGAGCATACGAAACGATTTCTGACTTACATGACTTGAGTTTCTGTCCTCAAATATTGAAGAAAATGTCAAGAGAGCAATTTTATATATATAGACCTTGCATCACCGACTATTTTTATGCCACCTATATGAAAGACAAATTCTAAAAATTGAAAGGAAGGATCTGATTTCAAACACAATTCTTGGAGCTACGACGTAAGGACAGTTTCCTGGTCGCAGAGCTCCAAGTAGTTAAAACTCCATTGCGTGTTTCTCAGTGCGTGCGAGTTTGTGTTTCCCAGTGTGTTTGACATCGTGTGTCCGCGTTGTGTTTATATTGACTTTTGTATATATACATTTTCTTTTATTAATTTATTTTAAGATTATTTGTCTTTAATTATGTACCTTATTTTGTTCATTTTTAATGTATGACGTATCCTATTTCCTCAATCGAGGACTAACGGAAACAACAATAAATCTTAATCTTAATCTGAATTAATTGTTAAAACGCACAGTGACGAAAATACATAAGACGTATGGCTGAGCTTCCGGAATAGATCACAATTATCATATCCTAACGAATTAATAAAATACAGTCATTCTGCATATTACGATGAAACTAACATTCGGTTGGAATAGATTAAACCAAGTGTTAACTATGAGAATAGTGTCAAATAAAAAACTTTTCCGGTCTAATACAAGTGAATATTTCGGTACCCAGCTACTTAATTACATAAAACTTTTTGGTATCGTTATCTTATTATATTTTTTCTGGTATAAATGATTTTTATAAAAGCCGTAAATATATATTTACAGCTTAGTATAGTATTACAATTGGAAGGAGACAATCAGCCTGATTAACCAGTTTTCAAAAAGCTTATGTTCCTGAGATTTTTAAGCACATTTTATGCGAAGAAAAATATGAAATTTCATTATGATACGCACAGGGAATTCTAGATCTTTGAGTGAGTGTTCCTAATTTGCGTTACTTTTAGATATGTTCTCAGTCTTGCTTTGAAGAGAGATTTCCTGTCGATACGTATCCCTGAAACAGCCAGCGAATCTCTTTGTAGTTACTTCAAGCTAAGTATATATGTTCTACGTGCTGACTCGGAAAAACGTCGTGTAGTACACGAATATCAATGATCTGGAGGATAAAATTAAAATTTTTCAAACGTAAAATTTAGGTAACACAACTCATCGTTGAACTAGATAACATCGAGACGTTGGTCGTTGCGTAGTATCTCAGGAATGTGTGTGCTCTTCACTTCCTGCTGGTCATATCTGAGCATCCATGGGAAAGCAGAGGCGCCTCACTACCTCTAAAACACTCATGGCCACTTCTACCCGGGCTCTTGAGATGATACGTCTTGTAAGATGCAGTGTTCTCATGAGAAACTCTTGTTTCTGCGTCAAGTGTTCCTCGTGAAAGAAACGGGGCAGAGGACAAACCTTGTCGTACATCAATTTACACCCTTTGCTTAGCCAACGTAAGAATAAATCGTTGAATTTAAGGTCCAATGTGTTCACTCATCAATTGAAATTATAAAGAAGCGTATTACCATTTGAATGATGTCTGTGATACATTTTTTTAAAAATTCAACCTTTCAAAACAAATTAAGTAAATTTAAAAATATTTTAAATATTGAATAATATATATTAAAATAAATTAAATTTATATTTATTAATTCATTTGACAATAATTTTACTACCCAAATTCTTTTTACGGAGCCGGCTTTTTAAAAATTAGCAGAATACTCTTAAAACAATATTTACACAAATTAAATTACGAACAAAATAACATTTAGAAAAAGTGAGATCTATTCTCGGGTCCTATGTAAGGGCCTTCTCATAGCAGTAGATTCAGAAACAAAAACTCCAACCCTGTATTGGCAGTACGAGGAAATCGGAAGAAACGGAGTAATTACCGTCTTCTGATTGCCTGGAACTCGCCGCTCGTCCTCAGATCTCACAGATGCCTCATGACTTCCTGGTTGGAAAATGAAAACGTTGATCAATTGATCTTCTTATATATCACCGAAATGAAATGAAACATGCTGTGTGTGAGGTATTAACGAAATTATTATTTTTTATTTCAAAATTTCGTAAATGCCTCAAATCAGCTTATTTAATTCCACTTCAAAGTCGACCCGCCCTTACTGAAAAACCATACATTATTAAAAAACTCCCTTTAATAGCATAGGAAGGGAATTGAAAAAGGGGGATGTTGTAGGTAGAGCAAGGTAGCCAAGGGTTGACTACGCCCCCCCCCCCGGCTATAGTTTAAGGATCCTACCCGGTGTTTCACCTAAAGAGATGCAGGGAAAACCCTAGAAAACCTGCATCAGGTAAGTCAGGGTATTGGGTACTGTTCCCACTCCCTTCCGAATGACGGGAGAGGAGTTTGCAGTGTTATTGGGGAGTGAATGTTTGAGATATTTCCCATTCCACATGAGAAAATAGATTACGAAATACAAAACAAAAGAAGTAGCGTTTATTGCAGTTTATGATGCCCGTTGGTGTCTCAAACAACAGGAATTGAACTAAACTTGCAGGCATTTCCGAGGCGGGATGTCCTTGGTTCGCTTTACTAGTCCCATGTTTGCCAACTGGGTAAGTTCTCTGTGCCGCATAAAATCTTGAGTTCGATCGTTACCAGTTGCCGTAATAGCGTAGTACACAGCCACGTAAAATACAAAAATAGATCCCGTACTCGCCGGACACTAAATAAAAACAAGTTGAGAAGAGGGCAAGGACTCACTCCGACGAATGACCTTAATTAAAGAAATCTGGCCGAGACTATTAAAGCAACTATAAACATTTTACAGCGGCGCTGATGGTCTTCCACTCTTTAGAGCCACACGCAACTGCACACGAATTTACATTTACATACTAACATCGTCCTATTTTTATTTTTGCTTCACGCGACCACATTAATTACACGCCAATAATGGAGTCTCTGAGTCCATGTTTGTGACGCACGCACGTAAAAACCACAATTCGTTAAAATTGCCGTCGCTTTGAGAACGTAAAATGAACTAACAATTCTTCTTTTATCGTTTAGTACTATTACGTGCGACATTAATATAATTTATGCAGTCATACGGTTGGGAATGAAGAAACCTTGAAGTTAACCGTAAATGATGAAGTGATATATAGCCAAGTGACTCGATTCTAGTAACGCTTTACGTTTTGATAATAAAATTCTATCTTTAACAACAAATTGACTAATGAATCTCGAACAGGTTTAGGGTTTATTTGTAAACTGATAGACCATAATCTTGAAATGAACCAAAACAAACTATTCAGTTTTATATATTATTCACTACCTTTATTCAAGTTACTTTTATGGAGCGTTGACGTCAGCCAATACAAGATTGAGAAACTTTTATCATTCTTACTGCTGTAGTTCCAGGAATAACGTAACAGTTTCAAAGAGGGGAGACAAGTGCGAATGCAGGAATATTAACTACTTTGATGAAATAAATTAACTACCATATCCAGGCAATGTTTTCATTTAGTACAATCGACATTCGCACCTTCTTTAGGTTCTTCTTTCACATTGTTGTAATATGCAATTAATAAAACACTTGACATATTGAAATAATATACAGAAATTTAGGGAAACGCGGAATGAACTAAATAAAAACTTTGTCAGAAATTTAACTGTCGTAAATTTATTTAATTGAATTTGGAAAAACAGACATTAAATTATTTTCTATTAATTACTTCGTTTTCGTAGTTATTTAATAGCTTAATAAGAAAATGCGAAAAATAGAAGTCTCGAAAATGAGTTCCAAATTATAAAATAGAAGAGGTTGAGCTCCGAACTATTTATATTACCAACAAAGGTGGGGTTAAAGGTGAAATTAAATATTGAAATAACACCATAATAATATTAATTAAAGCAATAATGTTGTATATTTATTAAAATTTGATACTAAAAAAATTATTTCATTTCATATGACGCAAGAATTAAAAATCTGGTGATAAAGTCTTATTAATTATTTTATTATTCTATTTAAAATATTAATTTGTTGAAGTGTTTTTGACGTAGCCTACAACGCAAAATTATTCGCTTTTCATTATTTAAAATACACCAGATGATTCCAAAAACACGGACGAAACGCCGTAAATATATTAAATTATATAAAATATGATACTAAAAAAATATGTCGTTCACTTACAAATTTTCTTGATAGCAAAGAGTGACAAAGCTATATATCCAAACATTAATATTGATTTCATCACCGATACAAGTAACATGTTAATATTTCAACATCTCATTAACCTGCCAATTAAGTATAAATAAATAATAAATACAGACAATTTATCAGAAAATAATTTTATCTTTATTTAATACATCCACGACGTTTTGTCCATATTTATGGACTTCATCACGTAAAATTTAAATGGATAACATATACTTAAAAGCGGATAGTTTAACCTCAGTACAGTTAAGTAATCGTGAAAGGACGCAATTTTGTTTTTTGTCAATTTGGCTATATTTTTAATAGCTTTGTTCCGGAATAATGAATACTAGTTTTCATGAAATTTGACCGTTATGTTGGCCCGCTGTAAGGCACAACGAATTTCTGGTGTTTTCATGACACTTTCCGTTTGTCAAAAATAGATTTTTGTTATGTTTCAGGAATTTAAGATTCATGAGAGTCGGTGACTGTAAAGTATAAAGGATATTATTACAGGGGTTTGTGATACACTTCGAGTCGGAGAATATAATCAAAATAGTTGGTTGATTCAGTGTTTATAAGCAGTTGATGAAAGTTATAACTTTATAATTAGGAAAAGCTATCAATAAATTACAATCGGTCTCATTTGGAGAGTGTGGCATGTGGAAAGAACCGTCATTCTTCTCCTTTGATTCAGAAACTCTTTGAATCAGCAAATTGATGAATAATACTGCTTTCAAAGGAAATCTGTGTACAGGTGAGGAGAGTTCCTAAGCCAGTGGGCACTTAGCCGTGAAGCTATGAGTCAAGGAAGACACACCTGCTCGTTAATAAGCAGCGGCGTTGTTTTTCATGGCGGACAGGTCTGAGATGATCCAAGAGATACAAGGTTTCTCTGCTCTAGACCTTGCCACATAAACTATGCCAAGGACTGATTTCCAGCTGCCTTAGATTTGCAGTTGTTTCACTGCTACGCTATAAATCTGCACAGTAAGTGATGAGTTCTTAGCGATATTTCCTTTGCCCGTGATTCATAACTTCAGAGTGGAACGGAAACGTGACTTAAATTTTAACTGGCAAAGAGCAAGGAGATGAAGGAAAAAAATTGAATCTAGAGCAGAAAACAACGTTTTAACTGTGTTTATCTTCCACGTGTGAAGCGAACGTCTTTACCGTTTAACAAACTTCCCTTACTAAACATCAAAGGAGATCTGAAATATTATATCACCATTTCACTTTCATCCTCCATTGCCTCTTATCTCTTTCTCATTTACATACAGAAACACTTCCCTCCATCTATATATCTAAAAACCTTTGTCAGTGCATGAGTATGTATGTCGAAGCTATATGAGTCCTATCTCCTGATCCGAATTGGACCAAATTTGACATGCGTGTTCCTCAGAACCCGAAGCTGCTCATGATCTTTAAATATTTTTTTTAAATATTCTGAAGTTATGTATGTGAAAAAAAAATACGTAAATGTTTCCGTGTACCATACACGCATTGAGATCTCGTAAAGTGGACGCGGGTTCCTTATATTCTTGATCTACAATATTACTTATTTTTTAAATTATAAACCTTTCGCTTCGTAACTAACCTATATATTTTTTTATTAAGATATTTACAATCTGTTCAAAAGAACATTTAGCAAATTGGATGTATGAATGACATGAGGGGAGAAGTGGTCCAGTGATGACGCTCCGTGATACATGAATACAATAAAATTAATCTTCACAGATCTGTTGGCCGCTTCCTCTTCAATCTGCGACGAGAGGTTAGCTCATTTGCTAGGTGGCTGACCACTTCGTTGTGGTGTCCTGGGAGATTTTGACGATAGTTACTGCTGATTCTGTGTATTTCCTCTTCTATAGTAGGTATGGCTAGCTCTTCATGTATTGTTTTGTTGCTGACGAACCAAGGTGCGTTTAAGATGGTACGAAGGATTTTTGACTGAAGACGTTGAATAATTTTTTAATTTGAAGGCTTGGTGCACCCCCATAGTTAGATACCATATGTCCATATGGGTTTAAGAATACATTTATATATGAGTATTTTATTTTCTGATTTTAATTTGGAGTTTCTGCAAAGTAGCCAATGCATTTGTCGAAGCTTGCTCTTGATGTGATCCCTTTTGTATGTTAAATGCGTAACCTATATATGGAAGAGAGTTAACTCCCTAAGAAATAATAAACTTCTTTGGATCAATGCTGTATATATGTAATAAAAAGGAAAACGTCAACAAACCGTGTTTTTTCCACTTTTTGAAGGTGTTTTCTTGGTGGTTTTCTGTTTATAGCAAAGTCCGTACTCTACTTGAGAAATGAGTGAGGGAGGGCTTATTCTCTTTGTCTTAATAAGACCCTCCAGTAGATATATTTATTTCTCACACTGAGCTACAACACAATAAAAAACTCAATTTTGTAATCCCTCCAACTTTGGATCCCTGTAGTTCGAAAACTGACGGCACATAGTCGATTGGAAATTATTCTCTACAATTTTGGTCATATGACCGTCTCTCCTCGGAAAATATAACACATCTGTGTAAGAAACTACCATTTTGACGATTTTTCACCACTTACACAACCTAGGATTGAAAATACGCTGGATTTTCCGACAGAAATAGATTGTCGTTTACCCTCAAGTAATAAGCTTAGCTTTAATGACATTCCTGCTTCATTATTGTTGACGAGAACCCGAGCAACGCCGGGTCCTTCAGCTAGTTAAACACAAATAAATTCGTTTTCAATAGTAGGTGCTCGTGAGGATTGAATTAATAATTATGTGTTCTGTAACTACTATAGTATGCATGTTTACATATCCCAAAGGACATTAAAATTTGTTTCTGAAGTTCAAATTTGCAGAATGGTGTAATTTTATTAACTGTTATACGGGAATTCCAAGTAAAGGAAACACGTTAGCTGCACATGAGTAAGGAAGGGAAGGGTCACACTGGAATCTCAAATATCAATCAGAAAATCGTCAGGAAGGTGTAGTACTTTTACACCAATATGAAAATTACTCTGAAATATTTTAAAAAACCAGCATAAATTTTTCAGAAATTTAATAAAATAACTAGACGTTTATTTTTACGTCTGATTTATGTAATAATTAAATAATATTTTATGACCTATGTCAGACTTTAATACAATTTAAAAAGAACAACTTTCAACAAATGTCATTTTGTCCACTAATTCCCACATTACCGTAAAGGAAGACCAGGTAGCGATTATAATATCTTAGCTAAAATTTTGTTTCTTAAGTGTTGGCAATCCTCATGTTTGCTTTAGGTTTAACCGCAAAATAAACGTGGCATACATACACACAGGAATAAGAGTTTTCACCAGGCAAATACAGACTTGGGCAAGCATTTGCTTGCCCCTCCTTGTTTGTAAGCCAGTCAGACATTCAACTGCTGTTTGTGGCTAGACGTGATCACTTCGCTAAGCATCGGGTACAGCAATATAATAAGAAGAACCAATAAACTTGTTCAGTGAATCATTTGCTATTGTATGAGACGGCAGTTGGAAGTTTTCTGAAGAATTAAATAAAAGTAAACGAACACGAATTCACATAAATCCACTTTCGAGAGGAGGCGACACAAATATTAAGTCATCGAATGCATTTTCATCATTCGAACATACGTTTTACGTATTATGACATACAAACGCTACTGATATATATTATAAAGCCAATCCGAAACGTTTACAGTTTCGAATCAATTAAAGGGAATCAATAATTCATCCTATGCAATAATACAGTATATGTGAAAGAAGGTGAAACTAATTCCTAAGATGCTGTACCATGGTGAAAATCTATATCAGTCAGTAATAGAAGAAGATGAGGTGGATCATGAAGACTTGGAGGACAAAATTTCAAGGTCAGAGTTTGATAGGGCGCGGACAGACCTGAGCAACTGTAAAACACCAGGAATTGATAACATTCCAGGGTGGTTGATAAGAGCATCGGACGGAAAAGTAATATCACGGTTTTTCAGGATAGTTTGCGAAATCTGCCAAACAGGAAGAATACCGGAAGATTTTAGTACCGAAGAATACTACATCTGATAGATGCGAACAGCACTGGACAACTAGTTTAGTATCTCATGCATGCAAAATATTAACAAAAATAGTATATAGGAGGATAGAACGACAAATAGAATGCCAGTTAGGTGGAGCTCAGTTTGGTTTTATAGAATGTAGGAACAAGAGAAGCAATATTGACGCTGCGTCTTATTTTAGAAGACAGGATAACAAAAAACAGTCCTACGTCCATGCATTTGTGGATTTATAAAAAGCGTTTTATATTGTAAACTGGAACACAGTAAAGGATTTTGAAGAGCACACGAATAAAATATCGAGAAAGAAGGCTTATACATAACCTCTACAGAAGGCAGTCTGCAGTAATTATAACTGCATGGCAAGAAAAAAAAGCAGAAATCAAGAAAGAATGCAGTCTGTCGCCCATGATGTTTAACCAAATAATTCAGGCGATGAAGAAAGTTAAAACGTAATATGGAAAAGGAATAATACTGCAAGGAAAAGAAATAAAAACCCTACGCTTTGCTATAGTATTAGGGAAATCAGAAATTATTAATTAATTACTTTCTACAAGCCTCGTCTTTTTTTATAAACGCGGGTGCTGAAGCGTATCCTACTCGACATTCGCCTAAATAAGATAACGGAGGGCCAGGGTTTGTTGTGGGGACGCTACTTTCTCGACTCCATACCTCGATTAGTTTTGTAGACAGCTAATCTGATCAGCTGGTCCAATGAGAACAGCGATCAACTCTGTGATGTCTGCTACACCGGATCATTCAACATATCATTCCATCCTAAGTGGCATGGCTTATGGTAACCATAAATTAACTCTCCTGGTTTGAGCCCTGGGATCATCTTGATCCAATTATGAAGTTTTTTTCATTATTTTAAATAACACCTATTTCGTGGGATTTGTTAGTGCATTTTGACGTTTCCCAACAACTCTTTTTTAATCGCCGGAAAGTTTAATTACGGATTGCCGTTTTTTAATGTACAGTGAGTGTAATTAGTCATCATTTTGACACTGTAACTTTATTGTACCGCCTTGATGCTGTCACTCACTTATCCTCTGCCCTCGGGCTCTGTCTGTCACTGAACCAGTTCCCAGATTATGGAGCACGACGCTGTCAATAAAGCCCAGCGAATTAAGCCAAGTGGAGCCTTAAGCACAAATTACGGAGGTGTTAACGACTCTGTGTGGTCCGTTAGGCGACGTCGTGAGGTGGATGAATCACGCTTAGACGTGAGGGAACGGAACTCTCATCACAACTCTTACTTTACCTTTTGCAGAAAAAATAAAAATAGATACTATGACGATGTAAATTTCAAATCAGCTTAAATGTGTGTTTCTACACCTCCAATTAGTAAGACGCGTATTCAAAGTTGGTTAGGCATTCACGGATGGAACTATAAACTGAAACAAATGACAAATACGCCATCGTTCCACATAAACGACGTCTTTATTTCTTGGTCCCCTTGTTCTATATGGCTTAACAGTGCTCTGTATCAAAGTCCCTTCGGTTTTTATCTTTATATGAACATCAAGGATACAGAGCTCGTTGTAACTACTTCCGGTAATCTTCTCCACTTACAACATCTAATTTCGCAAGTACTATAGATTGGTCAAGCAATAAATAATTTCCTGATTTAACAAATGTCGCTCTATACATCGTCCTCGTGTCTAGAGGTGAACTGTAAATGACCAAACCTTGAACATCCTTATATTCAGGCACGTATGAAATGTGTTTCTATTTCACATAACTTTCAACCCTTTTTTATGAAACTTTTAGTTGTTTTTCTAAATTTCAAGATTACAAAAATTTACTATCTTGTACAGAATGTTTCAAAACGAATCACACGATTAAAAATTTTCATGACTATTATGAGTGAACAATGAACTGTTGAAAAAGATAAACTCTCGATTTTCACATAGTTTTTAAACGATAGGCTTTCTCGGCGATTTATCGGCCGTACTAGTAAAATTGATCCAGCCTTACATCACAAGCCTTCAAGGACATCGGACCTCTCTGCTTGTGATATCTTTTGCAGGCTTACAAAAATCAGTTTATGAGCCTCCATTTCCAGCAATAGTGGTCAATCTGTGGAACCGTATAACAACAGCCGTGCAAGCAGTAACTAAAGGCATGTTCTCATGATTGATGGATGGATTTAAATACAGCATACACCAAAAAAAGATTGAGTTGTTGATTAAAAGTTTTCGTTGATTACAAAATTAACATTAATTGTGATTGTTTATTATTTATCAAAACATATACATGTCATTCGGACTGAATTTAATTTTAATTTTTCTGCCTATTACTTTACTACAGCAGTGTGAATGGTGAGCAGTAATGATTCATCTTCACAAAAATTACTTAAATATTTGTTTTGATAATAGTTAGATAAAAACTGGTTGTATAAAACATTTAAAACTATATTTTTCTCGTGGTGTAAATTTACAATTTTATTTTAAATGTTATAATGACTTGCAATATATTGTTTTTTATTTAAGATAGATATACAAATTTATAAATAATATAAAATGTTAAATAAACTTGTGATATGAAACATTATATTGTCATATGTTCACAACTTATGACTGCAAATATTATTGTTTTTCTTTATTTTTAAACTGAATTGTGTAATAAGTGACAAAACTCATATGACGAAAGTGCGAAAATTTACAGAAACGTTCTTCAATATAATATTTTTTAAAATATCTCTTATAAATGGTCGTTTAAATAAGCTTATTAATAATAAGCATATATGAAGTGAAGTATAATTTATTTTTTTGTATTCTACTATTAGTATTATATAATAGCTAACCCCCGCGACTTCGTTTGCCCCCATAAGTCAGTAGAAGATAAGTAATGTCTCAATCTTAATATTTACTTTATTTATTAATATTTTATTACAATAACTGCAGTATTAATTCTATGTGGAATGTAAAGCTTCAGCCCCTGTAGTCAAATATACTCTTTTGGAAGTGAACAATATATTTTACAGGGAAAGAGGATGAAAAAAGGAATGGCATCAATCGTAATATATTTTTCCTCTTAGATAACGCTCTAAATCCTGTATCTACAGTATCTAATGTGACAAAAACTGTGCTCAGCGATAGCTTGTGTTGGGTCAGACCAAGATTTATGCAGGGCTTATGGATATGCGGGCTGTTTGTGGATTCAGGAAGTGGTGAAAAAGGAAGCGAGTGATAATCCTTGTGTCGGAGAATAGAACCTCTGTCTTTTCAGGTAGCTCAGTGCCGAGGAAGGAAACCATATCTTTTTTCAAAGACGATGAACAACACTCTTTCTTACGCGACATAATATGATTCCAATAAAATGCAGACCGGAAACAACTTCAGGTAGCGAGAACATTCAGAATGAGTGGGTTAAACATTAATCAGACGTTGAAGTAAACGTCTAGTTATTTATTTTATTAAATTATATTTCTGACAAATTAATGCTGGAATTTTAAAATATTCAAGAGAAAATTTTATGTCGGTGTTAAAGTTCTACACCTTCCTGGCGATTAGCTGATTGAAATAGGAAATTCCAGTGTGACCCTTCCGTCCCTTACCCACGTGCAGCCAACGTGTTTCCTTTACTTGGAATTCCCCATTTGCCTTTTCCTGCTGAAAAATATTTTCTAGAATAATCCTTTTGTAAGAGTTGCTGTCTGAGCGTAGCAGATGTGGAACACAAATATTTCATCTCTATTGTCATATACGTTGACTTCTTCATATTGCTATAATTGTAGACACGGATAAAATAAAATTAAATCGTGATTTAATTTAACTGAAATAAATATATTAGTAACACGGAAGAATTTCCCGGTGGCAGGTACATTATATATAAAAATATATATACATTTAAGAAATTTAAGTTTGATATTCATCACACTAAACTGTCTTTTCATACTGTATTTTGAAATGTATTAACCTGAAGTCAAGAACCGCACGGAATCCCCTTCACTTATTTTCATTCTCTTTTTTGAAATTTTATTATTATTTCCTTTTACCGGTCTCATTTACACTGAGCAGTTAAATATTGATAAAAACGATACGATTATAAAATTAATTTATAATATTTTACAGACTTTAATCTTCAAATTTAATTAATAAAAACGTTTCGGCATATTTTCACGCCTTCTTCAGATTATCTTCCACAATATTGGACTAACTTATGAAGTCGAACTTAAGTGATCGAGATTCGAGGCAACACGTAACTTTTAAACTCCTTCCACAAGTAGTTATAGCCAGACTAAATGCATAAATTATTTTATTATACATAATAGACGTTAATTTAAACTTTTCAAAAACGGTAACATAAAATACTAAAATTTACACTATAGTTTCAGTTGTCAGTATTTCTGCAAACAAGGAAGTCCAGTCGCCTATTAATCTCCTGACAAACAAAAATATTTTTAACGTCTGTACGTTTCCCTTCTTCTTTAATTTTGAAAGGGTGATAATTTTTAGAGACAGGTGAGGGTGCTGTAAGATTATTTTATTCATTCTTTCCTGTACATAAAGGCAAATGATACCAAGTCATTTTATGAATAAAATAGATATTACTAAACTTAAAAATTAATGATGGAATATATTCCTATTTACGACGATTATCCTTAACGAGATATTCAGTTTACAAAAGAAGCCAGAAAACAAACTGGAGTTTAGACGGTGAGAAATTATTGAATAAACATAAAAATACGTATATATTGAATTTAGGATTTATTCTCTCATATCTTAATTCCAATATTAAGACTACTATTGTGTAATTACTACAGCTATGTATAGATAATCCTGTGCACGTTTTTCTCCTGTTTTGGCGAATTTTGATTCAGTCAGAATATTTATTTATAAATATTAAACGGTACATATAATACGTAAGTTAAAATTCCATGAACGTTTCTTCTCCTTACGGCCTTGTCTATAATTATTTTAAAAATATTAAGGACAACCAAAAAAAAATTTAATCGCTTTAATTAATTATCATGTCATTAGTTATATTATCTGACTGCTTGGAATAAATGTGTTCCAAATTTTCACATTTCAACAAACAATGTTTCTATGAAAAAAATGAAACCCCTTGTATCAGCTTCCATAGCTGAAATGAAAGTAATCAAGGTAAATAAATTATCTTCGTAGTGTTTATATTGTTGTAACTGAATCTTTATTAACTAATTAATTTTTAATAATTTAAATGCCATTATAATATTACGGTGAATATGGGTTCAATTTTCTCACTTTTTGTCCAGTAACTTTCTACTGTTAACAATTTCATACGAAATTTGTCGTGATTATTTTTCTCTTTATCCTTATTGAGGTTTGTTCGTGTGGTTCATAACCTTGTCTTATCCTTCACTTCTGAGTCACTTTCGCTTCACGTCTTAATAGTTGGATTCCTAATTCAAATATACTCTGGAATTATTTCTTCAAATTGACTTTCTTCTTCAGATCTAGTGGAAGTTAAAATATTAGGACATCCTATAATTAATAAAATTATATGTGTTTATAATTGTACGATTATAAACAGTAAGACGATCTTTCTATTCCAGACTCACGAGCCTCGACGGTTTGGGGCAGCTTCCAGAATTTCGGCTTTATCTTCGAGACTGATCCTCTCCATCAACAGAAAATGTTGAATATCGTCACACCAACTGTGGTCGCAGACCTCTTCCATAAATTAGAATCTTTTCCAATTATTTCTGTGAAAAATTCCACACGAACTAGCTTCGTTGTGGGAACCTTGGAGGATTCCCGTCACGGAATAATGGAAACGGTAACACGAATGCTTCGAGTGATGGAAAGACTTCTGGTGAAACGAGACACAGAGATGCATTGGAAGGTAAGGAAAGCAAAGGCCACTAATATCATTCCTTAAGTTATCATAAAATCCATAATTGTTGAGATAGTAACTTACCTTTTGTGTCCAGTGTAAAATGAGACCAATTCGAAGACCAGGCTTTTTTTATCTTTAATATTCCTCATAAAATTCAGATATTTAATTGAAGAATGAATTATCAGATATTCTAAAAAGCGTGATTAAAAAATTGGCATGAATCGTAACGACTCAATTTTCATTATTGATTTGGATGACTGTTTGAGCTTTCCATTTTCCGTGCAAAAGTTGCACGGATAGATATAATATAAAGTCGAATTCGGTTATATCGAGTTAATTTTCCTTTCAGAATAGAAAAAAATAATTGTGTGTAATAAATTAACCAGACGTAAGTAGTGAAACCCTGATTATTACGAGACTACAACCAGACAACCTACTGTCTACCATGATTGGATAATTTCAGACCGTACTTTTTGAGAGGAAACTGAAGTTTTAATATTATTTATACAACAGAAAATATTTTATGGCGGGAACCTATCGAATCACATTACGTGTAAAAATTACTTTAATTTTAGTTCAATGGACATGGAGCCACAAAATTAAGCCTTTCTAACATTGAAAAGTTAAAACCATAAAAGGAATTGAGCATGGTTTTCAAAATTTTGCATGGTGATAAAAATTAGAATTTTCGTCATAAAACGTCTCAACGTTCCTGAAGAATATACAGCTCTATATTTCGCTCCTCAGAAACTCTAAAGCAAGAACAAAGAAAATTATAGATCGTCAATTGAGAAATTTTCAGTGTTTTAGAATTCAACATAGTTCCGGTCTAACTTTGACACATCTGCCTTATGAGTGCAGGCAGAATGATTTGTCAGGTATTTATTTTACAAGAACATCTAAATGTTATATTTCTTAAAGAAATCACATATTTCTTTCAAGGACAAGAACGACACGTTCAGTAGCTCCTAATTCTTTTTTATTAAATGCATCTCGCCACATTTCCAGAAGGATAATGTGAAGAAAAAAAGTTCTATTTTTAAATTCTTATCCTCCCAGTTTCATTACTAAATATGTTATAAGTAGATTGAATTTTTTGATTTTTTAAAAAAAGATTAACTAAATATGTATATTTTAAAAACACTGTAGGATTGATTGGTGTGAAGTTAAAATGAAAATTTTTTAATTGTAAAAAATATACGGTAATTTTAAATTTAATGCGTTGTAGTAGTATTCAGCCCTTAGACTGGTCTGATGCGTGCGCTTTTATTTCTACATAACTGCTACACCGTTCCTAATCTGCTTAACGTATTTCGTCCTTGGCCATCCTCTTGTGTTCTTATCCCACACCCTTCCATATAATGCTAACTGTAAAAGACCCTCATGTCTCAAAACGTGGCCTATTAATCTATCCCTTCTCTTGGTCAAAGTCATGTATATTGTACTCTCTTCTCTTTAATCTGCTTAGAACTTCCTGGTTAGTAACCTTACCAACCTATATGGTTTTCAGAATTCTTCTATAGCACCACATTTCAAATTCATTTCCTTTCTCCAACTCCTACCGTCCAAGTTTCTCTCCCGTATTTATCGCCACACTCCTAATATTCACACCTATATAACCCGCAAGTAATTAATTTTCTTGCCTGTGATATTTAAATCTAGTTATTAGGCTGCCCAAATAGCAGAATTCCTTAACTTCATTCAAAATATAGCTTCCCAATCTAACTCCCTTTGTTTCTCATACTACACTCCATGACATTGGTTTTCCCTATTTTACTCCTGATGTAGTACTTTTTCTCCAGGACTAAGGTAAAGAACATAGCCGATCGACTCCATCCTTGTCTTACTCCTTTCTTGATTTCTGCTTTTTTTCCTGCGCTACTATTCTAATTATTGCTGAGTGCCTTCGGTAGAGGTTAAGAATAACTTTTCTTTCTCGATATTTTATTCCTGTCACATTTAAAAATTCTTATTAGTTTGCTCCAGTTTACATTATCAAACACTTTTTCTAAATGAACAAATGCCATGAACGCGGACCTGTTTGTTCTTATTCTGTGTTGTAAAATTAGATGCAGAGTCAGTATTACTTCTTCTGTCCCTACATTCTTCCTAAAACCAAACTGATTTTCTCCTAACTCACATTCTATTTGACTTTCCATCCTCCTGTATATTATTTTCGTTAATATTTTGCATGCATGGGATACTAAACTAATTGTCCTGTGCTTTTCGAATTTATCAGCCCCTGCCTTTTTCGCTATGGGAATAATTATATTTTTCTAAAAATCTTCTGGTATTCTTCCTGTTTCGTAGATTTTGCTAACTATCCTGAGCAAAGCCAAGAACGTAGAGTAACTTTTTCTTATTCTGTCTTGTAAAATTAGACGTACAGTCAATAAAGCTTCACCTGTCCCTATATTCTTCATAAAAAAAAGCGTGATCTTCTCCTGACTCCTGTTATTAAGAACACAATTGGAGGGTTAGTTATTACTGAATTTCAGAACTGCTGTGATGATATTAGCGTAGAGCGGATGGAGGGTTTTAAACACCGTCTTATATACAAGTTTAACCGTCTAGAGAGCTTCATAAAAATCTGTACATACTGATACCACGTCTTATCAGCAATCTGCAAATTCCAACGTCATATTCATTGTTTATCATAATTATCCATGTGTAGATAAAATCTACCGTGGTAGTGTTCCTGAAATGCAGCAGCCATTGGCTGGGACCCGCAGGAGCATTTCCGCGTTTCCTTAAGACCTCAGTCCCTCCGAAGACCTGGTAGGTCAGTTCGCGGCCACCATTTTGGCGCAGTAACGCTACCTGTGAGCGACTCTGGAAGCACGGCGCTAGTAAGCGAAGGGCCCAGATTCGTGCGTACGCGCCGATACAGTAAAGTGTGCTCACGTGTGTGTTCTCTCCTCTCTGGATCTCTTCTCTCCACGTCTGGATTACCGCGTCTTCGCAGTTTCGGTAAGTGGAAATATAACTTATTTCTCTCTCTCTGTGTTAAAATAAACAAGTTTCCCTGCTCCAAACTAAATGTCAACAAAAAATTTTAGCGCGAAGGCGTCACCAAACCCGTCTTGTATACACAGTTAACAATGTTTTATTTCCTTACTATGATGATGTCAAATCTCTGTTGACGGATGCATGTTTTATTTTTATTTTTGTAGAACATCGCATGGTAAAAGAACAAGCGAACGAACGAAATTAATAAAAAGAGCGCGAGAATCTGAGTAGTTCTGACATTTACATTTATTCGGCTTCAAGAAAATTATTAATTAAATATATTAACTGTTTTAAACATTCATATTTAACAACTGTGCTCGTTTTAGTAACGAAATTTTGGCTAATTACACGTGAATGACAATCATCCGTAACACACATACCCCACGAAGGACTGCGAAAAATAAATAAATAAAATATTATTTTAAAATACCTGTTCATAGGTAGGCATTTAATTAAATTAAAGAAAGGATTTATAGAAATGTATTCCATAGCATCTGTCTCGAGGAAACATTTTTATGTGAGCTGAAAACTTTCACGCGTCAAAATAAGGAAACCAGGACCGTTTTAACCGCGTGGTTTAGATGAATTTGATGTGCGTTTTTTGTTTCAAATTTATCTGCAATGTTGAGGAGCTACGTCCGGAATTATTACTATCAATTTTAAACATTCCGCGTCCTGTATTGTCACTTTCAAATCAGCCAGGAATAAGTTTTGACAGTGGTATTTGGCGCTTAACTTTTGCAATCTATTTACTGAATGTCTTATCATCAATACAAAAATTACTAAAATTCTTTTTGGAAATATTTATGAGATCCCTAATCTAGTCACGTAACTCAAACTGCCTCTTTCAGATTAATTCTATATGACGATAGATAACAGTACCGCATTTTATAGCTACCTTCACCTAAATTATCCTTCGTCAGATAGCATTCATAAGATGCGAGTACTGTTTACATATGAACCTGTTTCTCTCTGGAAAATGTCAGCACGTATTTACTTCCCGGAAGCGAGATAGCAAACGGTTCTGCTTTGTTTGGTCCACTCCCACCTGTGGATTTCGTAAATTAATAGTCGGTTGGTTTTCAAAATGCCTCGCGTACACTTACGGTAGTGAGTGCATTCTCGTGTAACTTGTTGCAAATTTAAATCTGTTTTTAGTTGGTTGCTATTTTCCGTATAACGTAACGTGCAGATTATGCTTGTTTAAGGATTCGTTTTAATCCGGTCCCTGTAACTAGAAATATCAATTCGTGTTTGTTTTTGATTTTACCATTTTTATCATGAATTACTCATAAACAGGGACATTTTAATTCAATTATTTGCATCACGTAATAGCATAAGTTACATCCAATGATTTTCTTAAGAAAAAATGCTTAATTTGGAGAACACACAATGGAAAATTTGTCTATAATATTTTTGTCTTCTAGATAATTTTTAAAAAACATATATAAATGCGTAATTTAAAATATTCTGTTGTTCCTTTCACAACTCTAAATTGATACACTTTTTAGTGAACTGATTTATGATGATAATTAACTTCGTATTGCGTATAATGATTAAAAGCACGTTAATAAGTACAACAGAAATCTAGAAATCATAGGAAACGTTTATAGCATTAAGACAAATCTGTCAGTCAAGCCACTGAATGAAGAGAGTCCAAATATATAATGACAGGTTGTTAATTATTTTTTAAAGTAAATAAAAATACTGCCAATAAGTCAACTTTTTAATACTATTTAATTAATATAAGTACGACGTTTCGTCTCCCTTCTGAGACTTCATCAGGCATGTTACAAACATAACATTAAAATAGATTAAATATGGGTTCTATGTACAATTTTCTATACACAAGATCATGATTCAAAACTTACAAATAAAATTATATGCTGACTTATTGGACGTCTTTTTATTTATTGTAAAATTTAAGTTAGTAAACTATATTTGAATTTGTTTTTAATTATGAAAAGTGTCTTAATTTTTTGTTAAATATATGTTACTATTAAAAAATACGTGCTGCTAAAATAATATTCAGATATTGATGAAGATTAATAAAACGGCCGAATCATTAAGACTGTCCAGTTCCATTGTCGTCTAACTTTCTTTATTTTATGTTAATTATGCCACAAGTTAAAATTTCCCGCATGTAATGTCTCCCTTTGTCAGTTTTTATTATATTTAAATAATGAACTACACTAAGTTTCGTCTCTCATTTGAGACTTCTTCAACTCTAAACATTTAGCGTTTCGTGGACCTCACTCCATGACTCCTTCGAACTAAATGCAGGAACGTATCGCAAAAATAAAAACTGTCAAAGATGCTGTTATGACTCATTTAATATTTATTTAAATGTCAGATAAATTTTTTACTGGGCAAACCTTTAAAGTTTATTTGAACTCTGCTCGCTACTTTAATTTTTTTTTCTCCTGAGGTTGAAAACTTCTGAGACGCTGTATTTAAGTATCCTGAAATGTACTCCATTCTTATTCAGTGTTTTTCAAAGAGACTCTCCTAGAGGTTGTCGATAAAGAAGAGAAAAATGAATTTCCTCGTATTGTATTTCGATATTATTCCAACAGCTCTACAAACACTTTCTAAAGGAATGAATATAAAGGACCTTTTCGTTTTTATTGAGTTTCCTAAACAATTCTAAATATAAACAGGAAGCAACTTTTCGCGAATTGCATGATTACATTTCATCCACTGTATTATTTCTTATATGAGATGATGTAAATTTACATAGTTTATTGCAGACTTAGAGTTGTTGGTATGGTTTAATGGAAGTAGAAATTTAAAATTATATGCTATTCTTTCATTCTGCCTACGTAAGTATTTAAATATTTTGCATAAACGCTATGAAAAACAAATCTGCATTCGTCCGATAAGTCATACGATTCAGTATGCGCCGGAATTCATCTTCGTACAGATTTGCGAGAATTTTTTTGACAGTCGTGGCTGTCCGAAGTGAAAGCAGTCTTATGCATCTCCTTTTCTCCTGTTGGCCAGAATCCTGCCCCCCTCAGTTTTTGTGCTGCTACGTTCGGGCCGTAAGGTAATATTTAGTTCCTTTTTTTCTTTCTTGCGCTTAGACTCGCCGTAGGCTTGTAGATTACGGTGGCCTGTTGCCTGTTGGGCACTTTTTATCCCTTCGAGTGCAGTTGGTATCGTAATTATTTACAGCAAAAATGCGACGAGGCCACTGGGCACACTTTATAGCCCGGCTTGCAATCATGCGGCGTAAACCAAATTCGGTTCGCGTCCCTGCTTAATACTTATCTTTATCTGCCACCTCGAGGACGGGAATCTGGACGCCAGTAATTTCGCGTATCAGGCGACTCTGATCTTACCGTGGACAAATTTTTGCAAGTTTGTATTACCATTTAATTTGGTGTTGTAAGGTCTTAAACGCGGGTATATGTTTCCAACGTCTTTAAAATAATCCGGGCTCAATACTTGACCTTGCGGCAACTCGTTTAATGCATAAAGATTAATGCAGAAAAAAAGTTCTTTGTAGCACGTTTGCACAACTAAAAATCACAATTATTCAGTACAGTATTTCATTTAATTGTGAAAGTTACTTTGTCTGAGAAAATTGAACGGAATTCGCAGTATTTCTAGAGCTTACTTTTAAAAACGTTTGCTCGTCGATAAACAAAAATAGTTTTAGAAGAATACCCGTCTTGTCAGCTACTGCAGATATTATGAACAATTAAACATCAAACGGCCAATAAGTCACATTTTTTATACCATTCAACACATTATATGTAACGCTTCTGAAGTTAAATTTTGAATAGAGGGAAATGCATCTTGAGCACTAAAACGTTATGACTTATTGGATGTTTGCTGTTTATTCGTTTACTTTATAATTCTCAGTATAATTTTAATGTAGCCGTTATTATGGTTATGAGGCTAGTTTAATTATTTATGACGTAGAGATGTAGGGAGTTGCACATCCTCGACATTTTAATTTTGGTTTGGTGCGATTCCCCCAACTATTTGTATACAATGTGTTTGAAAACGAATCATTGCATTTGATATTTATAGTATTCCTCAACAGCCCAGTCCCCCAATGGAGTATTTAAATTGGTCCCACACTCCAGCGGTCATCTCTTGAGTTACTGATTCTACGGCTGTTGCTATGCGGATCCGCACTTCGGCCATTCTCGAAGTGAAGGCACAAAAAAAGGACTAAATTATCACGTAAACTAACTACTTTTGGACACCAATTGGAGTTTTAAATTGTTTTTTCAATTTCACCTTCCTAGGGCTAATTTTCTATACACCTTTACTCTACTGGGAGGAAAAACCCTAAATAAATCATAAAAACATGCCGAAACGTTGTTACGAGTAAATTTATAGAATAAAGTCTGTACAAGGTCATCAATTGTTTAATAAATGAGTCTCCTCTCTTCCACAAGATAAAAATCAGAAGCAGTGATGCCCACTGCCCTTGGAGGCCAGTGGTTTAAGGTTAAACCATTTTGTCCAGTGCGGTCGATCCATCGTCGAGGAATCTTCAACAGCATTTTCAGCACGAAGGTCGGTCTGAACTGTTGTTACAGATCCGCACTTCGCGAAACGTAGAACACAAGATGATTTCATTTTTTGTATAGACGCCAAATTGACAAAAAATGACCGACGTTCGTTATTGGGAACCACTTGAAACTCAAAATAAATATTGAGCACTTATGAATTTTTTTAAATCGGACGACTCGTTTTACATTACACTGTCAATCCTGTTCCTCACATTCAAATTACTGTAGTAGGAAAATGCGATTATACTTTTCATTTGAAAATTGTCTGTCATTTATTTATATCAGTAATAATATTTTCAATTATTATTGTACCTGATGTAGGAATATTTCATTCAATTTGAAAACCTCTTCTATAAACCAATAATAAACCTTTCATTGAAACAACAAAGTGGAGAAAATAGTAGCTTTCATTTTCAGTCCGTACATATTCATCTACAAAGACAAACAATTATAGCTATTATAATTCAATCTCTATAAGACTTAAAGAACAGGAAGGTCATAAAAACATTATGCAATACAGTTAAGGCGTTTATGCTGGTCTTGTTTTTTTAATTCTTATAGTGATTGAATGTAATTTGAATGTTATATTTTATATGAATCGGGACGAAAGCTCCTGTATTAAGCGACGTGACATTTTTTTTATAATTAAATGACGATTGCTTTTAAAAAATATCAGTCACGTCACAGAGGTCCCGGGTTCGAGCCTTGTCGATGACATGAATGTTGCGTGTGTGTATGTGTCTATTTCCACACCAAAAAACCAGTACATTTTATCGCATATCGTAGTCGTTATTAACCATGGTAGGTGATGCGATGGTTAATAAAAATGGAAAATATTATTTTGGAATTATATTATACCACAATCGTTGATTAATTTAAAATGGTTCGTTAAATAAATGTACTATAATCGGGAAAGAAGCGCAACTACTACAAAAATCATGTGGCATAAGAGTGGAAATATGTAGTAATTGAATTAGTTTTTAGAACGTCTGGAATGAGAGGACCGGCCAACGACCGAAGAGGGGAGGAGATTACATCTAATCAGCGTATGATATAACGCAGATGTTGACCTACTTCATTCAGTTCAGCGTTAAACAGTTGGCCATTTTGAGTTTCGTTATTCCAGTGTGTCGAATTACATAACGCTTCCCTCTTTTCTTTAACTTTTCCGTCGCCAGTTCCGTCACTTGGGCTTCATTCTAATTTCATTTTAAACTTACCTAAACCCATTTTCAACTTCAGCATGCATGTAATTTGAATCTATCAACTTCACGGATATTAAGGGACACGGGGACTGAAATTTGAAATTCCTCCAAATGTAAATCTACTGAGCTGAAATTTTACCTTTCTGTTAACAACACACATGTTCAACAATGAACAAAATTTTGTTTTCGTAAACTTGTGTTTTATTGAGATTTTTTTGAAAATTATTTTCAAAATTTGGCTGATTTGAAATGTTCCTTGCATTACGCACTTGAATATATTTTGCTTTTTTCACAATAATATGTAGGGCTGACCATTTTTATCAATTGTCAATATTATTTTTGAAAATGAATAAAACTGTGGGGAGAAAATAATTTTTTACAAAGAACTTCATACGGTTACTTAAAAATTGGTACTTTTAATCACTTTGAAAATTTGTTTCACCTAAAGTACTTGTAATACTATTGTGGAATTATGTAGAGACTGATGTTAGTCAAATCAAATTATGACCAAATTAACAGTCCTCTTTTTTAGACAACTTTATTTAAGTTATCATGATAACTTATAACGCATAGAAGGTTTTTGGTACCAGAAATCATTTTTCTGAATAATTTATTAATTTGGAATCAAATCCATTTAAATTGCTTCTGAACCTTTAAAAATGTTGGGATTTAATTTAAAGTTTTGCTCTGTGATCCGTAAGGCTTATTGGCATATTAATATGAAAAAATAGAAAATCGATTTTTTTCTTCAGATTTTGGCCGAAATTTCAGTCCCCGTGTCCCTTCAATAAGTGAATACTCCAGGTTTCTCCTGGGAACGTCATTCTTTGTTGTCAGCGTCAGAGAAATTCGCCGTACCCTGAATGTACCAACTTAATGTTCGCAAAATGTGACACTGATCCACAACTGTAAGCCTCCAAATACTTTGAGGAGGTGATATTTGAGTGACGTCCCCCACTATTTTAGGTCTAAAGAGATTAGCGTTACAACCCGTGGAACTCCAGAACTGACGTGGAGTGACGTAGGACGTTCCGCCCTCTACCTGCTGCTCAGATTGGCGTGACGTCCTACAGTTTCGGAACTAAGCGGCGTGAAACAGCAACCATCATTTGATAGTGTGAACGTCCTGCTGCACCCACCAATACGAATCCACGTGTCTGCGGGGGGAATCTCAATCCCCAGAAACTTGACTGATTTTCGGAATCAGTCTCGGTCAAAGAAGATCTGATTCAAAGTCATTCAGTTGTACTAAAACTGAACATCAATCAATTTTCAGTCAACTCAGTTTTTATAGTGTTCAGCTTATTATATTCTTTTAAATTTTCATCTGACCTCACTTTGCTGCCGCATATTTTTTTTATTAGCCAAAAACAATCAAAAATGGTTCCGACCAACTTAATAAATCAGGACCTATGATGAGCTTCTCATGAGAATCAATTTAAACTATCCATTTCTATTTAGATCAAGGGAAAACTTTTCATTTATCTTCTCGCCGCGCCCATCACCGACAATCTTGCTTCTCATCATCATGATCAAGCAAGGCTTTGGTCAGAATCTGACTAATTTTAATCTTCTTTCCAAGCAAAACTTTCGAAATTGACATTCTGATTCTTCAGTTGTTTACTTATTTCCTCTAACAATTCGCCCAAATATTTCTTGACCGTTGATTCTTACCGTTCACTGATGGATGATAAGTTCCGTGGGAGGACAACTGGGCACTTTCTTGGTAAAACAATGGCGTATCGATGGCGGTAACTTATTACGTTTACTGCCGCAGTTCTCCCCACCTGTCTGTAAAATATTGGAAGTTTTTTACATATATCTTTATATCATTGGGGTCATCAAACTGAACTTTCTTTCCCGACGTTTAAGAAAAAACCGAATGATATTAACCTAATTTGTCCCGATGTTTTTATTCCGGAGTTAAAATACAGATTTTTAAAAGTACTTATTCTAGAAAATGCTTCACATAATGGACCTAGATAGAATCTAAATTCTTACTTCTGTAAATTAATGTTCCAAAAATCAAGACTGACAACGTTACGTACTAGCTATGAGAATGGTGTTTATAGATAGAAGAACTAATGTCCAGTGCTGCCAACGTAAACAACGTTGAAAATAAGGGGCTCTGGGCCAATAATTTAGCGAAATTTATCTACAAAATAAAATTATTATTATTTAGGAAACATTTCCAATTTAAATAAACCCTATATATAATTTGTCAATATTAAAACCTCATATAAACGCAGACTTATATGTCTAATAACATTTACATGCCTTCAATTGGTCAACAATTTAGTTGCCAGAAGTGCACAGGTTTCAAAACGAAATTTAAAGATTATTGGTAATGAATTTTAAATTATATTTGTGATTGATTGAAAACTCTGTAGTTTATGTAGTACAGCCGAAAATAAATTGAATTTCTTCGTTTATTCTGACGTGTAGGTGGAGATGGTGAGTATAAAAGCAATTTCTGGAGTGGTTCAATAGTAGGTCTATTTGTGGTTCATAGCAACAAGTAACTTTTTTCTTTACAAATATGAATTTTATGGGTTTACAGACAAATCATCTGCAGTTCCAATGATCAATTTGCTCATTGGGCAAATAAAACCTTCTGTTGATCAGTTCATCTCAAACCTTTATCATACAGTGTTGATTTGTCTGTGAGCTTCTGATTTGCTCCAAATGACTGAATGATTCTGCTGTATTTTTGATGTGCAGTCAATGAGATGTTAAATACCCCTGATCACCTAATTCATCCTAAATATTTTACTGCCACTGGTGTAAGAGTTTGTGTGCAGCCATTTGTTCCGAATTACTAAATTGATGTTAATTGTGTTTGTTTCTATAAAATATTTTTGGAATATAAGCATTGAATAAACAAAGCTATGGATTAATAAATACGTTAAATGTTTCGCAGTCCTATAATTAGGTAAAATTCTGCGTTAAATATCAGTTCCACCCATACGAATGATTTTTGAATGGTTTAAAGGGCAGTGACAAGTCACTGAACGTTATCCGCGTGAAGGATCTCCCAATTTGGAAGTAAGTTGAATGGAATGTGTGAGTATCTTATCTGAAGTGGTGTCACGGTAACCTTGGCAGGAGATAATTGCTGGAGCACCTCGCTTGATCAATATGGCGCACGTCCATGAGATTCGGCAAATGCGGGCCCCACATCCCATAGTCCTGTCCTCCTCCCCACTGTTTGTTTGCATCAGGTGACAAAAGCTATAGCCTCGTATGAGGGCCACGGGAAGCTGTCACATCCGTTCTCGCTGACAAGGTAGAGGGGCACACCTATCAAAACAGAAAACGCTGATGGAGCGGAACCTCGGCCCAGCAGGAATTGTTTGCTCGTACTGCAAACAGTCACATTTCTATTTCTGTTGCGTAAATAGACCACCTATATACTCTAGCAACGTACATTCATAGGTTAAGAAACTGATCCTGTCTTTATTTATTATTCTCCTGAAATTTACCGATGTTGACTTTCAAAGCATGACTTGACTGAGTCAGCTCACATCACAATATGGTCCAACAGTGCTCAAAAATCGCTTATCTTTCTTTGAGACTGTTGGGAAGCCTCTAGCTCTTGTACGTTTTAGCGTCTACTTAATTTTGGACAACAGAAAACACATTTTAACGCTTAGTGTCAATCCATACCAACTGTTGCTGAAGAAAAGTAATTGATTACTCAACCATCTCAGAAAAAAACTATTTTGTTCCCTTATGCTTTCCTATATCCACACCCCTGGCTGTTCATCAATACCCACCAACTGTCTCAATCTTATACTTTGGTATCTAAAAACTATTTTTTGTGTCTGGTTGAAGAATGGCGGCCACTTTTGTCTTCTGCCCTTTCAGGGGAAACGTCGGATAATGATCAAGGGTACAAGGTTCGCGGGATCAGTTTCTTCACATGGGACATGTTTTGAGGTGTAGCATTGTGTGTGATAAGTACAGTAACACATCACTGGAAACAGGGTTAAAAGTTGACGCACCTTAGCCCTTTCAAAGAATGAGAGGTGATCAACAAGGAAAATACTAACGTGAGACACTGAACGTGCAACTGAGCCGAGGAAACCGATCATTTGAGATATTCCACTGGAAAGTGGAAGGTTATTTCTGCAATCCGATAAATTATTCTTTCTTTACATTTCTTATGAAAAAGGATTTCAGTGCGGTCATCCTCAAATCCATCCGCAACATATTGGCAACGTATTTTTTATGGTTATGGTTACAAATTAATAAAATAAATATTAAAAATGTTAAATTCTAAACAGCTTACATTTAAAGAATTTATTATTTCAATTTTGGTTTGCATTCAACTGCGAAAACCTGCATCTGTAAATAATAATTGGATGCCATTATGGTTAATCTTCCTAGGTTAGGATGATTTTCTTTATTATTATTAAGGTGACGTCAATTACATTGGTTATTGGTAACCTACAGAAGGTGATAAGAGAAGTTATCTTAAAAACATATTTCAATATTCTAAATTAACGTTGATAACTGGGTGATGGAGGCAAAAGTGAGGAGGTCCTTCATTCCTGCCGGTTGATAGAAGATTCGTCAGCTGTGTGATTGGCGATTGTCATGTAGAATTGTGATGGGTTGGTTGATCAGATCTGGTAAAAAAGTGAGAGAGGGCTAATTATTCTATAAATTATAATTTACTGTCTTCTTGATGTATTTGTTATGTGGCAGGGAGTGGCGTAAGGTAGGATGATTTACTTAATCTGATTATATTGTTCTCTCCTATTTGGAACCATTTTTCTAGACGGTGGGTTTAATATTATGGCGGTCAACTTGAGTAACAACATACCTGCAGGACCGAGTGTCAAACTCAGTCTACAGATACTTCATGCTGAAAGAAACTGTTACATCGACGAAGTAGTTTATGTTGCCTGAAAGATATCCCAATTGCTGGTTCCCCTGAGCACGGCGACGCATGCTGTATCGCAGTTTTGTGATTCCGTCACGGCCAAGGGGCCCAGGTGTATTAGATAACTATCGTAAACAGACGGACTATACAGTCAAACACTGATGTAACGGATCGCACTATTTTAATCGTATTATCATGACTTCTTTTTTTTATTATTTTAAAAACTTTTATCGTACAGATTATCAGTTAGGACGATAACGATACAGTATATACAATATTAAAAAGGTATATAATTAACATGATAACTTGAAGATAGGTTAATTCATTTAATTAACCTACTTTAGGAGAATTGGTTATGTTTATTTATTTTTGTGAGTACCTGAGGGGCATACGACTTAGGTGGGCGAGGATTGACAGGATTTATGGAGGATTAATGAGGATGTGGTCTGCGGACATGATGGTAGAGTGGGTTAGGATGTGCCTGAATGATCAGGGGGAAGGATGAGGTCAATCGGAAGTTTTCTTTTGAGGCGACGGGAGCGTGGAGGTGGAGGAGGATTGTTGTGAAATTGCTGGATCGTGGGGTTTGGGTGGTTGAGTGCGCTTTTGATTAGGTTTGTTATGGATTTGGAGATTATTGATGACTTCTTTATAAGCAGGTTTTTCGTATTGTTTATACTGTTTTCAAAAATACGCTGGTTTTTTTTCTTACAAAAAATGAAAATTACATTGCATAACTAACCTGCAATTTAATATGTTCCTAGCAAAAAAGTCCTGAAAATCGATCTGTTTGCACATTCAAGACTGTAAAAGTGAGACCGGAACTATTCTAAATTATAAAACTCTCATTTAATGCACTCTCTTCACTACTCAATTTACAACTTCTAATTTTCATTGGCTTATTACCTAGTAATTTAATGACGAAAT
Organism: Eucriotettix oculatus; assembly: GCA_034510155.1. NCBI lineage: Eukaryota > Metazoa > Arthropoda > Insecta > Orthoptera > Tetrigidae > Eucriotettix > Eucriotettix oculatus. The sequence continues at coordinate 23,427,524 of CM067382.1, read as the reverse complement.
GTACTGCTGTATAATTTAGTCACGTTTGAGACTGTTGAAAATGACAATCTAAACATTTTGCACTCCAACGCCGTAGTCGACTTCTGTTATTGTTTCAACTTTTTTTTGCTGATCCAAATACACTTGCGCTTTCTTGACTCCCGAGTCCATCAAATACGGACTGAAGAAATTTTTTGTGTTCTTTGGGCAGGGTGAAATTTGACTCGGTAAATTTCCCTGATATTAATTCTGGTTTACAAAGAACGTTAAACATTCATTGTCTCTATATTCTTTTGGTTTTCGGGCACCTTAAAACTCGAAAGGTCTGTATTCCCGCAAGAAATCCGCCACTGTACGTAAATAGTGGCAGAGTTGGCGTATTTTTGAGACTTTCGTCTCAAGGAGTCCCAAGGACTTTCGTCTCAAGGAGTCCCAAGGAGTCTCCGAAGATAGATTTGCTATACTAGTTTCAGTTTATACACGAAAATAATTCTTTGAGTTGCTCATTATCAGCGGGTTCTCATTATAACCGATTCCGATTATATTTACGTTCATCGTGAATTAATTGTCTCTCTGTTAACTCCAGTAATTGGTGTCCAAATGAAATATGTCACGTACACACTTTCTAACGCGTTACAACTTCCAGAAGACCAGTAAAGTTCGATGCGATTGTGATTTATCTTCGTTGTTCTCATGATGAAACGTTCTCGATGCATGTTATCTCCCTCTACGCATGATTTGATGACACGGGATGTCAAAATGAAACTTCAGCCATCTATCTTCAAATATCTGTGAGATTATGAATGCTTCTTATGTAATTCAGTGAGTTATTGAACTGTTAATAAAATATCGTGATCCCTGTAAAGTGACGACTGCTGAGTGTATAGACAGTGTGTTTTGTGTTAGATAAGATAGAGGCGTGTATGGAAACATCACGAAAATTCTGAAGAGAGTGAATTTAATTTTAAGAGCGTACGGTAAATTGTTTGTAATTGAAGTAATGAAATGACCGAGCAATTCTTGACTTCATTAAAGCAAGAGCCACTAACCACTAAACCACAAAGGCAATATGAGGAGAGCGTGAGTGAATAATCAACCAGAAATGCAAGATGGAGGCGCTTTTCAGACCAAACATCTTAAAAAACAGCCAAGCCTAAAGGAGTAAAAAAGGGAACATTTTTGATAGAGCAATGCAGATTTGAATGATTTTCTGTTGAACATTTACTCAATTGGATACGAACAGTCATGAGAACAGACAGAGAAAAATAATATTTGTCACGTTGGTTATTGAAAAACAAATCATTGCAACCTGTACAATTGTAGGCAGGTTTCTATGTGTTGAGTTTAGCTCAGAAGCGCGCGTTCAATGGCCAGCACGAAGATTTGTATTCAGATGTGGAGCCTGGAGAAGAGTCTGGGATCTCGCTACGTGCTTTGCAACAGTGTGAATGGAGCTGAATGATGCCATGAGAATGAGAGTTGTGTGAAAGTCTACGCCAGATACAGGAGCGGATAAAGACACAGTACACAGAATTATAGCGAGAGCAATATATACTCAATTTGCATAGCTGATTCACTCACCAAGCGTTGATCAAATATCAGCAGATCATAATCTCTCGGATAAACCTCGAAAGTCTCACTTTCTCGATGAAGAACAGAGATCTCATCTGTAACAACTCGGAAGCGTAAATTTATGAATGGGAAACGGTTTCATTCTTCCAACTCTTTTCATTTCTATCAACAATTTGTGGAAGTAAGAAAATCGATACATTATGGCCAAAGGAAATAATTCAAATAATATACTGAATCTGGTTTGTAACCACGAACACTTCTTTGAATAGCGTTGACGTATAAGATATATTTTTCACGAGAGGGCTTTAACCACACAATTGGTCATTCCCATTAGTTTCAATTTTGCAACGTCGTTCATTCCTTTAAAGATTTCCCACCGTTGAAAATCTCCTCATTTATAAGTGTCACGAGGCACTTCAGCTCCTAATCATTCTTTGAAGCGGGCGATTTGTTAATGTTCATGGCCTGCCATGACAGTGGGTGTTAATATACACTATACAATAAGTCAGTATAATACTGATTTATGACGGTACTTATGTGCCTAAAAATATCTTTTAATTTCTGGCATTGGAAAATATGATCTTACCACAGAGCGAAAGGTCCAGTGAGTAAACTATGCATAATATTAGTGATTGTATAAATGTTTGAACATATAACAGTTAATATCTGAATGGAATATTTAATTATTATCTATTCTTTCTATTACAAATAATATTTAAATAAAAAATACCTCACACCCGGCTACTTTATTCTGATTGAAGAATTATTTATAATTTGATGAGACTGTTTCTGATATTTCTTCAGACTTTGACGTACGCACTTATTTTTTCATCTTCAGCCAAACATGCAGTTCAGGTGTCACTGTTTGTGTCTCATTGCGGTCAGTTTTATTTGTGGTTGGATAACGAGTACTCTCCCAGAGGATTACGTACCTATAATTTGTTTTTAACAGGGAGCCGTTCTTCATTTCAACGAATGAGAACAGAGAAATATTGTCACATTGTAGCACTGTTGCCAACACACACTTTACTGTAGTACAGTTACTTTTGTGGACAATACTATCAGATGAACTTGATTAGTCTGCAAAAAAATTTTTTTAAGGTCAAGTTGGAACCCATTCTTTCTTTCGACCATACTTCGATTTATTTTACTTGAAATTATATTTTTAAATATTTAATATATATCAATTCTGTGCACTATTACAAGAAAAATTATGTTGATTGCAGAGTTAACTTTTTTGATATTTTATTACTTGTACGGACTATGAAATGCAAACATTCTATATTTTACCAAAACTTCTCTTGTTTTATTACAAATACAATATAAAAATTTGATTAGCTTTTACTCCGACTTTGGCAATTTAATTTATTATTAAGTTGTTTATTATTCTTATAATGGATTGTAATAGAATCGAAATACAATTAGTATATGAAAATAGAACTAAGTTTGATGGGCAGTCCTCCACTAGGGACGTAATGAGGCGTGAGTACCGCCTTTGCTGATCCTCTGGGTAAGACACAGAATAGAGAGATAATAATGCTTAAGCGCATCTTAACTATTAAATATTAATTAATAAGTATTTTATTTTTTTATTCAGTTCATTTCAAGTATATTAAGATTATTTCGTACATTTACAGCACATTTATTATTGTTCCTTATCTACCTGAATTTATTTCTGATTTGTTCTCAATCCATTTAAATTCAGTTCCAATTTTTAAGCTTCTAATTTCAGTACATTATAGCTTGTTTTCTATCAATTTTCGTCTCTGCACTCACAACATTGATATATATTACATGTTTATTCAATTTTATTACTTTTTTTTAAACCAATTCGAAATATTTTTCCCTGAGGTCCACTCGATAAGTAGTGCTCTGTGTGACTGCTCGCAACCTGCTCCTAGATCAGCCTCTGCTACCTGCTATCAATTGGCAAGTAGACTGACTGGATCTGAGACGATACCGTAACATTATCTGAATGATTATTATTTTTTGTTACTCACCGTCGTTTTCTTGAAGAGCCTTAGAATTTAAGCGGTTAATTGTCACTAGAGAAGGTAATCCACTAATGAGGATTCGTTGGAAATGTTGGGAAGAAAACTTTAGCCAACATTTACGGACCGGAGTACATGAAAACGGAGGATTAGTAAGTAGTGGTTTTATGAAAGGAAGACCCTTCTAGATGTTCGTTAGACACAAATTAGTTTTGCGTCATAACTAGGGTATACTTCTCAAGGGCTGCACATGTAGAGATCGTTGATGAGGTTGGTGTGAAATTAGACGAGTAATTTGGAGTATTGAGAGGAGACATTTGAGAAAGAGTAAACTGTGATTAATAAAAGAGACGCAGAAAATTTTGTAGATTTATACGTGTAAATTTGAATCTCAAAGCGCGGAATGATACGCATCTGGCTTACGTTTTTCGGAAAGGAAGCTTAGTGTAAATAGTTCTACAAATTCTGCACATTAACCTTGGAGCAAGGCGATTTATAAGCCTGGCAGGTACATATTTTCTTTGTTCAGACACAAAAGCTTTTAGTATCAATTCCGAAGTAAGTAAGCGCAGGACATAGTTGAAATTCACGATTTCCCAAGTTGGAATCAAAGAGGTCGCGGCACCGAAGGAACTGGTTTTTCGGGCTCCATTGTCTGAAGGGATACTGCAGACCAGGCAGGCAGGCAGGTAGGCCGGGGTTCGTCACCTACGTGACCTGAGTGTCACTGTCGCCGACTCGGAGATGCGCTCTGCTGAATGCCAGATGGACCGTGGAAAGCTGGGGATTTCTCGCACGCGTGCGGAGAAAACTACGGTCCAAACAATGGCTTGTGGGAGCCGGAAGTGGTCTCTTACGAATGCTATATTCCACCTCGTCTTAACTACCGGCTTATTACCATGTCACTCAGCACCTACCTGGAGTTGCTACCACCTGCAAATTTACGCCAACTTCTCAAGGATTGCACCAACCATCACACACAAAAAATCCTACAGTTAGTTTCTCTGAATTGTCGATCAAATTAATGACGCTTTGTAATAGAAACTTGTCTAACAGGTGACTGACATCGTCACTATTCCGTCACATCCCTCTCCCCAAATCCCAACTCTCCCCCTTTCAGCGTTACTAATTGCAGCGTACAAGAGAACAAGCGTCTTAGTTCTAGTCAGTTCAAAATTGGACATCCTAACTCAGTATATCGTAGAATGTAAGAGTACATGCATATAATAATTTCATGATTGAAGTGATGATAGTGGTTGGCTATGTGGTGTTTCTCTTTTTGTTTACACCGCAAAAAAATAACAAGGAATTGTTAAATAATAAAAAGAATATATTTAATTTGAATATATTGCATTTAGTTATGATGATAATAAAATTCGAAATCGTGGTATTACAATATAAAATTTCCAAAATAAATATAACTCAAATTAAGTTTTAGTAAGAATATTAAATTACGAGTAAAATGTATTAACAAATTGGCTCAATCGGTAAAGCAAAAAGAATCTATGCAGCTTCTAAACGGCAGCTCCCGGGAACGCGGGCGACGAGCGATATAATTGAAATAAAAACAATCGCGAACCAACGAGAATAGTTTAAGTGGAAACCGGGTAAAAATGCCGTTACCAGATGTTCTGCGTGGTGACGTGTTCTTGGTTTGCCGTTGCCGGAGGTTCCTTTGCTGGATCACGTCTTCTAGATCCTCTAGCGCCTCTTCTTCAGATTAAATCCCCATCACATGTTATCTTTTTATCTTCCGTACTCCCATCAAATGAATCTTCTTTCTCAAAACATGCCGGATTTAACTTTTACACATGTTGCTTCTTCAGCCACTGCTCTCTCATCCCGTCTTTCTCAGGACAGCTCCCGGGACCAACTGTCCAAATGCAATGCACTCCAGGCAATAAATAATGTTGTAAACGTCGACGTTTCCCGCCTACTCGGCCTTGACCAAACCACCCTCGCTTTTCGTCCTGCTGTACGCAAATACCAAAAACTAAATTATTTTTGCTTTACCGCTTCAATGTAGGGGTCATGAGTCACCACAGCTACCTTCACTAAATTATAAGAATCCTAGTTCATTTTACGATTTCCTTGTCAACTTTTCTTAGAACCAATTCTGCTTAGTTTTATATCCAATATTTCTCCTCTATGCCAACGATTCCGTTAGGGTTTTCACAATCACCACTGAAATTCCGTCTCACGCTCAAAAATGGTAATGGGCATTCCGTGATGTTCAAACTTGCTCTTAACACAAATTAACAATCGGAAAATCGTGGCTTGTAGAACTGACTTCTTTTCCAAATTATCAACAACTTCATAATTTTTTCTAACCATCTTTGAAACTGTTTTACGATGATTGGTGGTCTAGCTCCTCTAATGAATTATTTAGGCGTGACTCGTGGACTATTTCGCATGGAAAGAGCTAACAGAGGATATTTTTTCCTCAAATTTCTGAATAACTTGAAAATTTATTGTGACAGTATAGTTTCATCAGTTTTATGATGCCTCTATTATGAATGATTTAGACGTTATTTTGATTAATATTCTTGAGTCGTTGACTGATGCCGGAGGGGAACTATTTTCCGTGGGTATTTTGGAGAGTTTATCCAAATTTCCGTTTAAATGATTCATTCTAACTAGATTTGCAATTCTTTTATGATGATTCGTGGTCTTGCCTCCGTAATGGATAGTTCAGACGTGATGTCATTAATGTTGTTGAATCGTGGACACTGGGGACAGAGGAAGACTATTTTACTTGTATAGGGCGAATGAAGGAGAGTTTTTTTCGAATAAATTGTTCATTTTTGACAACACTTTTATGATGATTTGAGGTGATTTATTCGTTAATATTTTTAATTCTACATAGAGTGTGCTAACGAAGGGGAATTTTTCCAGATTTTCGAATAACTTGATCGTTATTTGTAACCAGACTTGCAACTCTTTTATAATTGCTCTCTAATGGATGATTTGGGCGTTATTTTCAGTAATGGCGTTGAGTTGTGGATTCTAAGGCTATAGATGGACGAGTTTTTTTAATATTTAAGAATAACATTTTCATTGTATGTTACCAGATTTTAAATCGTTTTATTATGCGTCTAATTAATAAATAAACGTCAAACAGCCAAGAAGTCTTTTTTTATTCAACTCATTAGATACGTCCACAATTTTGGAAATTATTCAAGTCAAAAGATACATAATTAAATTTCTTATGGTCTTAAACTTTTAATCGACATTGATTTATATTTTTAAAATAAAAATTGTAACTGCGCATCTTTCAGGTGGGTAATATAAATAATTTATTTGTTGTTGTATCAATCGATAATTAAAATTTTATGGTGACCTTTCTGAATATATGATTTTATTATCATTCACATTACATTCGATTAATGAAAGGTGCTAAGTTTTATTTTACTATTATATTTCTGGATGGTCTATTCTTTAAAATCCTTAATATTAATATTTATTAATCGATGCTCCAAATATGATGGGTAATTATCTTTCAACAGTGATGGTCCCAACTTCATGATAAATTAATTTGAAATTCTCTGCTAACAGTGAATTTATTTCTCAAAATAGTGTTATTAGTAACTTCAAAGGAGCTACACTGTTAAATTGTCGTAAGAGAAACGAGCCTTGACCCAGGAAAAGCTATTTTTAAGTGAAGGATCTTGTATCTGTGGATTCATATAGATCATTGAGGCAAAAAAGGAACGAAGCAAAGCTTTGACTCTCGCTCCGTTGCTTTTCTAAGAACTCTCCATTCTTCCAGCGTAGTCTTCCACATCTATCCTGGTCTTGTCCCATTGCTGTGCCAACAAGAGTTCCAGCTCAGTGGCCGCTTTTCAATAGTTCACAGCTGCTTACAGAGAGTGTACCGGCGAACGGTTAACAAGTCTATGTCGTTTTCTCTGACTTCAAACGGACGAAGCGCCTGTAAACTTGGGTGCACTTTCGTGTTACTCTCCAGTTGGAATTTGGTGCGGCAAGATCTAAGTTCGGCAGGATTCAGACGAAACGGAAGTATATAAATTTTGTGACACTTTCGTGGGTCTGCAACAATATCAATGAAATCTGAAGAAAATAAAGAGCCAACATCGCTTGGAGAAATGCTATTGACCATCACCAAGACTTGAGTATTGACTTGAAGATTTGAGGGTAAGTCTGATCTAGACTACAGGGTTCACATTCAATAATCACTGGGTTGGCTAAGCAACTTAATGAGCATGTTCAGTGAGAACCTTGTGGTTCATTTTAATGACTGGGCAGCTAAGAGAGGAAGTCTGACGGGCAAGTTCCCATGGAGGATCCAAGTGTGACCCAGGTGCGTATGTGTGGCCGACTTCCTCTGCAGCCTGGAGACCAGGGCAGCTCACGACCCACTTGCTGGGTACTGTTAGCCAGCCTGTCTGTCTCCTCGATGAATGGACGGTCGGAGGAGAGGTTCCGTTGCATCACCGCGTGTGTGGATACTGCGCAATCGGCCGTCCGATTCTCTAACAGGTGCCTAGGGATCGCAGAGCCACATGTTCAATGAACAGAGAAAAAAATTACTTAAGCAAGAGCCAGTCGAAATATGGCGTTAAAAATAGATTGAGATAATAAGAAAAGAATGTGGTGGGAAGCTTGAGCCAAATGATCCACAACTATCACTAATTTATCCTGTGTCTCAACTATTAGTGCAAATTCTTCATAAAAAAAGAAGTGTAACATTTTTGAGGAACCACCCCAATTCCTTCTCATATATATATATATATATATTTACTATAATTAAATTAAAGACCAATTAGGAGACAGTCCAAGTTGTTATTTAATTCATACAACGTTTCGTCCTCAAATTTCTGGGTTCATCTGATTAATTGCTTCAGGAGATTACTACAAGACAAAAAGTTTAGAAAATGTAATACGACATTATTCCGATAAAAAATAAATAATTTAAATTTCCAGATTCTTAATTGACGTCGTTAAATAGACGAATTATTCGTGTGTGCATTCAATTGAGTTGACGATGAGAACACAGTGCAATAACCTGAATTTGTTGAAATGGACGACACACCTGGTGCGTTTACTATTTTACTGCCGTAGATCTTGCTCGAATGTGTATGATTGTTCACAGATGGCTACAATTGAATAGCTCCTGTAATTGCAACTTGTGTTGATTTTCTACATTGAACAAACTGAGGTCTAGCATAGTTCTCTGTTTTTTTCCTCTCGGTAACGAAATTCTAGTCCAGTTTGTATTTTATAATCATAAATAATATTACTTACAATATTAAAATACGTAATTACACATTAATTTTGATAAAATATACCTTTTTTTGTCTTGGACTACATCCAAGCACAGTTAAAATCTAAATGTGATTTAAGAAGAATACAAAGTATTGAAGACATCTGACGTTACCAATGTGAAATTGTGGAAAATTAAAATGAAAAAAAGTTTCACAAAATTATTTCATTAGACACTTAAACTAGACAATCTGAATTTGTGAGTCTTAAGGATGCATAACATTAAATCATTATAACAAGTTGAATATAGAGTTGTTAGATTTCTTCCCGGATTATATCATTTGTGACACACAGCGTTTCGATAGCTATATTCGCCATCGTCGTCACTTGACGAAGATGGCCCGGGTAGAAACCAAGGAAAACTATTACAAGTGTTTAAAGAAACCAATATTATGATATATCAAATAACACTTTCCCAATCTGAGATAAAATGTTACTTATCATAAACTTAACTAAACCTACTGCATAATATTAATTTCAAAATTTAAAAAAAAAAGTTATTTTAAAATTTCTCAAATAAATATATCAAATGTATAGCCATATTCCTTCTTTACAAGTGAAATATATTTCCAATCCACGCTTAATCGTTTATTAGAGAGGTAAGGGCTAGAATCGTCATAAAAAATTGCCATTCTGGCTACAAAAAATGATCACGTCCGTAAATTTGGAAAAACTGACCTCCACTTCCATTTTTTGTGTTAAATAGTTCATATAGGACATCAGAGTCCACGAATAATCAATATAAATTAAATAAACATCAAAACAGCTTTTTTGATGTATTCTTCAACACATTTGATACGTTTCAGTGTTCCGTTCACAATGTTTGAACTTCTTCAGGTACACCAACGCAACAATCAAAGATATATTCTAATGTAATTCAACAATAATTTAAATGTCGTACTCAACAGTACAAACATGCAATAAAATGAATTAATGACCTGAAGCTCTGTAACAAATTATGACAATTATGAATGTTATCTATGTAAATATGTGATGCAAAAATGTAGCGGCTGCTAATGACCGAAAGGTACACGCGACTTTAAATAAATAAATTTAAAAAAATAAGGTCTTAAATCTGAGGTTCTGAAGTTGTAGGAGTTAAATAAAAGCTGATTTGGCTGTGTATTGGTCGTCATTTAATATTATATAATTCTATTGTTGAATAGACGTAAGGATTATATCATTTCCTTTTATACTCTTCAACTCACATCTTAAATTTATATCCACATATCTATAATCCTGATAAGGGTCCATAATAGGACTGAAACGTGAAAATTAAATTATAATTTAAATTGTCTGGTTCTGGCCTTATTTATAATTTTAGCAATATTATATTATGCTGTATTTAATGGTATTGTTCCTTAGTTCAGTGTTTGTCATCGAGTAAGTGAATATTATCGTTTTCTGGATACTCACATTTGTACAGACTAAAATAAGATTGCGAGGGCTGAGTAAGTCTATACGGAATCGTCCTTTGCAAAGTTTCCCCCAGTTTAAATCTGACATGATCTTAAATGGATCGGTTTATCCTAACAATGACATTTAAAACTGTGAATGGTGTAGAGATGTTGTACAACGATGTCCTACAACATCCAAGGACATGATAGGTCCTTGTGCTCGTTCGTAATCCAATAACCAACAGGACATTTTATCCTTTCTTCTACTGCGACAGTAAATATTCTTACTGTAGAGTAAAGAATTTAATTAGAATCCCCCGCCTACTTCCACCGATTTTGATCAGACTTATTGGCAGTGTCTGAACACGTTGTTGTGGATAATGGTTTATGGATCCCGCTGGGAGGGCGAAGAAAAGTTTTATCGATCTCGCTAAGGGGCCCCATAAAGGCAAGAAGCAGCGAGGTTCTTCCGGATAACAGCGACGTGGTTCCTCTTCTGATGTCGTGAGTCAATTCCCAAGACTGTCTTAACACCGGCAGTAGAACTGCTGTCGATTCCCCGAAGAGAATTTGTTCCTCCTTGGAAACTTTCTCTCGCAATGGAAACGGAAACACGATAATTATACGCACAAAACACCGGTAATTTTTGCGCGCGTTACATGCCTCGGAGAAAAAAGTTTCGTAACGTAAATGACCCCGACCGATTGAGATTGCAAAATTTACCACGTCTGGTTCTGTGTGCAAGAAGCGGCCCTCTGTATGTTATTTCTCGAAGCAACCAAGGGCATTCACTCCAGATGTTGTACCCAGATTTGCGATAGAAATCTGACGCGGGAGGACCTTGTACTGTTTAGTGCACACTTCTTAATAGGGCATTGTTCGAATATTCACATGGACAACAACGAAGCCTGTAGGAACGAAATTAATAGTTAAAAAATTTAAACTGTAGCTACACGAGACGAAAGTGTTCTCGGGACAGAATCTCAAAATGATGCATGTAACTCAGCCAACGTCAGAAGGAAATCAAGTCGATGTCGTAGGGTGAAAACTCCAGAAAAGAAACACTTTGATATCAGATTTACGAATTCTGTTGCCCTTTTTTTCGGTCACATGGTTTTGTAATTTCCAATCATTTTTGTTGTACGTACCACACTGTTGTTGTTCTGGTATTCAGTCCTTAGACTCGTTTGATGGTACCCTCCATGCTAACGCAAGCCTTTTCATTTCCGCATAACTATCATCTTCCCTGATTTGCTTAGCGTATTCCATTCGTAGCCTCCATCTTCTGTTCTTACCTCACACACTTCCCTCTAATGCTAATTTTGTGTAGGGAGAAATGATCATCCATTTAAAATGAATCAGAGAAGACAACAAACGGACGTGGATTCGTACACAGGACCGTAAAAGACTGGAATGATTTCCCTGCAAGTCTACTAGCGACTTTTCCGAAAAGTGTAAAATTATTTAGGGACAGAGTTAGGGAAATGGTTTAACTTAATTTATTGAGGCTTAGAATTAGTGTTAAAAGTATTTGTATATTAAATGTTTATATTAGTATAATTTTATTATTATTTTATTTCTTTAAGTTATTTTCCATTATTTGAATATTAAATGTATGTTGCTACCGGGATCAGCCCATTTTAACTTAATAAATATATCTCAGAATGTGGCCTATTAATCTATCCTTTCTCTTGGCACCGTCCTCCATTCTGCTTAGAACCTCGTAGTTAGTTATTCTATCCATTCATCTGATTTTTCATCAATTTCCTATAGAAACACATTTCAAAGGCTTCTATTATGTTCCTTTCTGCAACCCATATAACGCCACAATCCATACGAACACTTTTAACAACGATTTCCTAATATTCACTCTTATATTACCCGTATGTAAATTTATTTTTGCTAAAGCCTTCCTTGCCTGCGCTATCCTACTCTTTATATCTACTATGCTTCTACCATCCCTAGTTATTATGCTTGGCAAGTAGCAGAATTCCTTGGATTGGTTTTTCCCATACTTTACTCCATTATCTTGGTTTTTCCTCTATTAATCCTCAAATTGAACTACTTCTCCAGGACAACGATCATGTCATTTATTATGGTTTCCAAGTTTTCTTCTGACTCCCCTAATACTACAATATCATGGGCAAACAGTAGGGTTTTTATTTCTTCTCCTTGCAGTATGATTCCTTTTCCATATTCCGTTTTAACTTTCGTCAGCGCCTGTACTATGTATAAGTTAAACAGCATGGGCTACAGACTGCATCCTTGTGTTACTCCTTTCTTAATATCTACTTTTTTTCTTGCCCTTCAATTCTAATTACTGCTGACTGCCCTCTGTAGAGGTTACGCATAAGCCATGTTTCTTGATATTTTATTCCTGTCCTCTTCAAAATCCTTACAATGTGTTGCGGTTCCCATTATTAAAGGCTTTTTATAAATCTACAAAGGCCATGAACGTAGGACTTTTTTTTTCTTATTTTGTGTTCTAAAATTAGAAGCAAATTCAATATTTCTTCTCTTTTCCCCACATCCTTACGAAAACGAAACTGATCATCTCCTAACTTACATTCTATTTGACGTTCCATTCTCCTATATACTATTTTCGTTAATATTTTACATACATCAGATATTAAACTAATTGCCCTTTGCTGTTCACATCTATCAGTCCCAGTCTTCTTTTATATGGTTATAATTATGTTTTATCTTCTGGTATTCTTCTGTTTCGTAGATTTAGCAAACTATCCTGAACAGCCATAATATTGCTTCTTCGCCCGATAATGTTATCAACTCCTCTGGAATTTTATCAATTCCTTGGGCTTTACAATTGCTCATATCTGTCAGCGCCCTGTCATACTCTGACCTTAAAATTTTGCCCCCGAATTCATTTTCCACCTGCTCTTCTTCTTCTATTGCTGATTGATTTAGATTTCCAAATTGATCCAGCTTTTCTAGATATTCGTTCCATCTTTTAGCCCTTTCTTCTTTATCCTGAATTGGCTTTCCATCGACCCTCCTGATGTTCTTGCTTATAATAGCCAATCACGCTAAAATATTTTAAAAAGTTATATAAGGAATTATTTTTGTGTTAATGTGACAAAATATTTAAACTTTAAATAAAATTGAAGGGAAATTAATTTCGCGAAAATGACCGAAAAGAATATGAAATATAAGAAAATACTACAGCGGATTATTGCTGGTGATTCTAAATGTCTTAATTAATTAGAGGTCTCTTTCCTGAGCGTTTTCATTATACGAGCAGCTTTGCTGTTGTTTGGGTACAATGAACACGTAGACTATTGAAACCGCCAAGGTTGGCGGATAACGTAATTTTAGACTGGTTATAAAATTTTACTTCATATTTTTCCTATCAAATATATTAGTAAGCCGCTACTGCCTGATGGATAGTTTATACTTCCCCACTTTTATTATTGTTCTATTTTTTTATAATTGATATTGTGTTATTGAAGGTTTGATTTATTTGACGTTTATATTTAAACATTTTTCCAGTCCTCTCACGACTTATAACCTCACAACAGTTTCTTTATAATAAATATTCGTCTTGTCATTATTGCTGTGAGTCTGTTTTTGTGTATGTATATATAAGGGCTTTTAGACGTCTCATTGAACTGTTAAAAGGTTATATCGTTGATTTGAAAGCTACAGTGTGTTTATTGCAAGCGACAAAATCAGTTGCTCCACCCCGTTCGCAGACGTTGCTAAATATAGCCAGCCCGGGGTTACGCGTGGAATGAACTGCTAAAAGGCTCCCACGGGCCCAATTGATTCGTCACAGAAAGCACCTTTCAAATCTCTGCCACTTCACTCGGCTTCAGAGAAACCCCACGGCTATGCCTATCCGTCAGCGAAAATTCACTTTTCCTTAATAGTCCCACGTTGTGGCGAGAAAAATTGTAACACTTAATATTATTTGTTCATAGCAGTAGTTAGGCTAAAATACATTTATTATTATTATTAATGCAAAATTAATATTTATCATGGAATTTACAATGAAATCACCACATTTACTTTAATCATCAACTGTTTTTATGCTTGATATAAATTATTACGGCTTGGCGTAGAACGTCAGAATTTTTCGTGGTATATTGTGAGCCATAAAAACATAGAACTTTAATATTTATTTTAAAAACGACCAAGATATCTGGCAGTAACTAGTGAAACTGATGGAATTTAAAACAATAATTAAAATTCTCTGTCTTCCGATCTGCTTGACTGACTACTACTAATAATTACGTACGTGTCCAACCCATGAAGTAAATGAATAACCACTCGCAAAATATTTGATTTCTATTTACGAGTTTCGTTCGACACAATTGCTGAACATAGATCAATCACGAGAGTTCCCGACTTGCGTCACGCCAACAACAGAGACGCCGACCTTTGTACCTTGTCACTGCACCAATACTTTCAGATCATTACAATTGCTGCCCTTGTAGGCAATCAGGTTTGGATTTTTACACATTTTCTTTCACCAAAACTTTAAAATTATCATTAACTCAGGTAATCGTAAATAAAAACAGTTTCTCTAAAAAGGGCCATTAATTTATGTTATTTAACTATTGGAAAAACATACGTTAATTGATTTACTATATTCGATATAGCTGCTGCTGCTTAAAATATTATACTACTTGACATTGTTTATTTCTCCTGAAAAATGACAGTTAATTTTTCATACTGTTGATGATGGATCATAAACTTAATGAATTAAAATAACTTTTGTTATCAACGAAATGTAAATAAATGGTAATACGTTAGAGAAGATTACTCATAACAGCTATAAATAATAATATTGTTAATTTCCAAAGCTGGAGCAAAATTAGATGAATTAGAAAGGGTTTGCTGAATGATTTGAGAAACCTATAGAGTTAGAATCTTGAATGTATTTATAATGTTACGAAAAATTATTGAGCACAGAAGATAATTAATAGCTCTCACAGATAATTCTCCAATTGAGATTTATTGCGAATGTTGGTGGTTATGAGTGGAAATGGGAAATAAATAAGATATTCTGAATAAAAGGAATTGTTTTTTTCTGTCAATATATATTCAACTTAATGGGGGTATCTTATTTATTTCACAAATTATTATATTTTTAGTATTCCTGTGTTATTAATGCCATATTCTGATCGATCTATGCTTTCGCTTTCCCCTCTTTATAGGAGAGTCAACGATTAATAAAACATAACACAGTCGTTGTTTCAATTAGTTTTCACTAATTTGAGTTGATTGACCGCTTCATCCTCTCAAATGCTTTATTTCTCGACGACTTTCCATGTTACAATATTTATTTCCCGATTCAACGACGACTTTGCAAGGATTAAATAATCTCGCTTCATTTCTAGCCAATCTTCCATCAAGTGATGGCAGAAAATTTGTATATATGTGGAAGGTGACTTTCATCCTTCCTCTATTTTTCAGTCAATCAGATTGACTGCACTCCATCATGTACCCAAGGCTGTATTTCTCAGACCTTGTACATAAATTGTTGTATCAACCTCATTTCTTGTCAGTAATATTTAATAAGATAAAATATTTCATAAAATTCTGAATCTAAGAATATTCTCTATCTCGTCGTTTATCGCATCCAGAGCTTAAATGACGGATCCTTTTGGTCGAGGCCAGTCTAAAAATACATTCACATGATAATAAACATTTGAGATGAAAAGGTAACTACAAAACATCTCGGTTGGCTTTACGCCAAGAAATTTTATGGGTAATCGTATACCAAGGATATTGTGAAACAATTATAAATTTGAAGTTTGACGGTGAATCATCACCCTCGTTCCAACAATTGACGAGCTTAGTCGTTCTTTGGAAATAACACTATACCTCAAAACGAATGGCTAGTAGACATTCTTCAATGAGCCAAAGAAGAATAACGGTTTTACCCTCTCCATCCACACTGACCGCGATAATAAATTAAACTCTTGTTGTGAAAATAAGTGTCCTATGTGTGACGCAGCCTGTGGAGGCGTGAGATGACCTGCTGGTACATACACATAAATGTTCTATATTTGCAAAGCTCGGGCGAGACAATTTTGAGTGTGTGTTGTGTTTGGTTTACGACCTTGGTGGTTGGGTGGCGGCCGCAGTTTTATGTCCTGCTCCGACACCCACCATTGTTATCTGCTCTTCGCGAGTCCTCATCTCCATACGCCAAGCGAAAACTCTGCACTTTAAAGAGATAGAATCCCCTTGCGAGGGAACACAGTAATAAAACCCGGGGATAATCTCACGAACAACAAACATCATCACGAGCAATAATCTCTTTATTTAGAATATCAAATAAGGATTACGTGATAAGTCGTGGGTTTAGATTACATGATTCCAATGTAGTGCAGCATGGACAGTTTTAATCTATACCAGGAGATTGTAGGAAAAGTTTAAAACGTGCCAGAGCTATAAATTTAGTGAACTGCCACATTGTGCAATTTTACAGAATTTTACAAATAATTAACAAATGAAAATACGAGGCTGGTTGTCCGCTGAAAAGCGACATGAAAAACGAGCTCATTATGAAAATACTGATTAAATGAAGCTGTTTAAGACTTTCTCGTTCCTACTCAGATCCAGACTCACTAGATAAAAGGTATACGTGCCCTCGTTCATCACTCAAGTCCACGTCTGTCAAAACTGTCATTGGCCGCTATTACAGTGTTAAAGACATTCCGATCACTTCGACTTCCGAACTTTGCGTAACAGTCACTAGTCTAAATCTCATCGTGCTGCCACCATGTAACATTCCACCTAGCATATATTTAAATAACCAGAATTTGGAGGGGTAAAATGCAATATTTGTAGCTGTAGAATATAAATGGTATTCAAGATTAATAAACAAAATACTGTATAATACCTAATAATTTGAATATGATTGTGAAAAATAATATAAATAATTTTTTATAGAATTTATTTTTTCATTGTAAATTTAGCTTTCTGTATACAACAATAATTTTGGCTGCAATTTTTGGGTACTGCGCACACTAGCAAATTTCTCACTTACTTTAAAGAAAGAAATTGTCGGTGGAGTTTATTAAATTTTTACATAAGTATAATATTTGCAAAACATTGTTATCTTTGAATATTTAAATCTTCAGGCTGGTAAAATTTTTATGTTTGCATCTGACGTGGTTCGTGTGCGTTATGAAAGTTTTATGAATTTGGTATTTTTTATTTTATTAAAATATATTTGTGACAAGGTTAGTGGTGTATTCGCTCATAATCAAAAACTTTAGTGACCCTTACGGAATTTGTGGAGCGGCAGCATTGAATTGAATAATATTCCAGGTCAAAATGCAGGATGATTATAGAAGATTCATTCGGCTTTTCATTAATATAGCATCAACGTTTAAAGTTCCTCATGTTTCTAGTGTTATTAATAATGAAAACCTTTCTCATTAGGCAACCACTCATGCTCGTTCTTTTTGTAAGTTATTATCTGTTCAATTAGGAGTTGTGGATAATAAAGAGGGAATGATCATGACGAAATGGCCATTCTCGTCGTTGCGGAGTAAATTCGGAATCTTTTGGGAAATAAAGCTGTCAGCGAGACCCTTGCGGTACACCTCATTAGCTGGAGACGAAGAACGGGTTTCTGCAATCGGCCGTGTGAAGGAAAATGGCCCGGTGTTCACAATGCTCAGAGCCGACCTTTGACAACAAGCCAATCACTGTAACGGAGGAGAATTCTTGTGTGTGGAGAAAACCAGGTGACGTCTCACCGGGACCAAGGAGTATCAGCTTCTGGAATCTGGATCTGCGGACCCGATACAGCCGCAGCCAACGGAATAAAAATCATGGCCTCCTCACAAATACTTTCACAAACTTCGATATAATCTTCCAATACACCACACATGCCTGCCCAGTTTGGCGTCGTCATTATTAATATGAGATAACCTTTAAGATGCACTATCTTCACATTTTGGGCGCATAAATTGCACAAAAAATTAATTATGGAAAATTATACAACTTTACAAATACTAGACCTTATTTTAATATCAAACTTTCTCAAGAATTACAACAAGCATACATATTATAGAATAAAATATTTTAGATTTATTATTATTCAATCCATTAGTCCTCGGTTGAGGAAATAGGATACGTCAAATATAATATTACAAGAAATATAAAAAATTTTACAACTAATAATTGAATGACAAAAGAGGAAAGATAAAATTCAATCTTCAATTTTCAGTTGACGGAGAAGGCGGTAGAAGATCGTGCGTAGGTTCCCGTCGAACATGAAAAAGAAAATAAGTCAGCAGTTAAATTCTAGTAGAGTATAGTTCTAAAATAAAAGGAGAATTTGATTGGACACCAAAAAACTGTTTTAGTCCTTCCTATCTACGAACTCTGAGTGAATAATACGCTCCATTCATTAACAGAGATTTACAACTCTTTATAAATAATTTTTGAAGCTTTAAAGCTTTTATTTCTTCCGGGAGACTATTGTATAGATTTATACCAAAATAGTGAATGCTGGTTTCAAAAAGACTTAGACGATGTTTTTAAACACGGAGCTGAGAGCGATTTCTTGTGTTGTACGAATGGCTCGAACCGTTTAGATCATATAGATTAATGTTGCTCCATACAAATTTTAAAATTTCTAGAATTACGTACAAGGTAAGGTTAAAATTCCAAGTTTGCAAAACAAAGGTTCGCAAGTGGTATTCCACTCCTCACCAGATATTATTCGTACGGCCCGCTTTTTTAGTTAAAAAATGTTAATCGCGTGATGCGAATGACTCCAGTTTGCAATACCGTAACACATGACAGTATGAAGATATGCATGGTACATAATTTTTGATGTAGCTATGTCGGCTTCCCGAGCTAACACTCGTAATGTAAAGCAAATTTTGCTGAGTTTTCCCGATAGTTTTTTAGTGTGGTGATTCCATTTCAAATTATTGTCAATCAGCAGACCAAGAAAAGGCTCGTGCTCTGAAATGTTTTCCGAGTTAGGAGATAAACTGTTCGTGTTTGCTGTGAAGTTAACGATTTTGGTTTTCTCTAGGTTACGAGAAAATTTGTTTGCAGTGAACCAAAGATTGAGACGGCACATCGCAGTATCAACTTTCTCGCATAAAGTTTGCGAGTCGCTGTCCGTGGTTACCAAATTTGTGTCGTCAGCGTACAGAACTGATTTTAAGGGATCTAAATAATTAGGTAAATCGTTAATGTAAATGATGAAAAGTAAAGGTCCCAAAATTGAACCCTGTGGGACACCGCAGGTAATTGTTTCCCATTCTGATAGATACTCATTTCCATCCGTGTTTTGAATAGAAACTTTTTGGCGTCTGTTTTGCAAGTACGACGCCAATAAAGAATTGACGCATAGCAGATATTCCAATTCGTTTCCAGTTGATACGAATATGTTGTTTGTAGGCAAGCTGGTTAAAAATGAACACAGAATGCCAAATTTTCTCTAATTGTCTTCAAATGTTTAAAATTATTTAGAAATACGTCATGATAGTTGACTCAACATTTCAGTCTCATGCAATATATTATCAGCTTTTCAATAAATTAGATCGCTTCCAGATTTAAATCTATTTAGTTGCTTGATATTCCAAATCAACTCATTTCTTTTTACAAACACCGAGAGAATGTAAATTCAAATCAATAAAAGTTTGGCATTTAAGAAACGTAGTGACCACAAATTTCGTGATTCCAACCGTTATCATACGAAACTCTCCGATCTTACCAGACGCTCAATTTTTTTTCCATTACCCATTATATGTTTAATGTAGTCCATAAGAGAATTATCTGAACTTACCTCTAATATTGGTTGACCTAAGTTGAGTGATAATCGGGCATTCTTAATTCTTTTTTTTAAATATTGGAAATATCGGAATTTAAACGTTATCAGTTTTTGCTGTGGGTTGATTTAAATCAAAAGAGCGATATGTATAATGAAATTATTGCCCAGATTCTTAGAACGTGTCATGAAAACTGTTTGAAAAATCTTGCAGGACAGTAAATAGCTGTAAACCGTTTTTTACTTTATATTTTTTCTTTGTCGTGCATATTCGCGAATAAATTGAGAACGGGTGAGTAGCCCTCTAGAAACTTTAAAAAAATGCTCTGCGAAGCCTTGAATCAATACTAAATCTTTTCTGAATGTGTCTGCATCTCAATAAAATTATGTAGTACCATGCCGTAAGTTAGCTGTACAATATTAAGATTTAAATCGATCTTAGGAATTGACAAAGGCAACGTGGAGAACCTACGTGGATAAGAAAGGTAACATGACACGCAGACTCGTTAAATTTAGTTTAACAGCGAAATGGCAAATGGTAGTAAGGTTCTGCAACTTAACAGCGAGGTCGTGTAATAAAGCATAATTGCTCTCCTGCGTGATTCATCCCCGATACTCATCGCGCCTTTACGGATGCCTCATAAAAAGACCAGTTTGTACTCGCTCTCCTTTTCAAGTCACGCCTCCACAGGAATTACGAAGTCGACAGGCGTGATACAGCCATCTAATTAAAAGCAGATCGCATCATTATATTAACAGTGATCTCAAGTCAACGAGACTCCGTGAACAAAAGGCGTTTGGCATATGTTGACTACTGTGCTCTTCCAGTTCGAAGAAGAAAATACTTTGTCCCACACATGTATCAGCGTGTTGCAGATTTCATTAATCATGTATAGGCCGTACATTATAGTTCAATCAGTTGAAATAAATTACAAAATTTTAGATGAAAAGTGTTGAAAAATCGAAATTGGAATAATTGATAAATCAGATAAAGACGCTATTGATCTAAAATTTATTTTTAATTTAGACTAGGCATATGTTTAAAACAACTCACCTCTCCAAATAAACAACGAACGTAATATTCCAGAATTCAAACGATATTTATTTACATTTCATCCTTTAACCAAGCACCTATCTTCACCAATTTTATAGATAAATGATATATACCAATGAACGGTGATTTTTTCTTAACAAGTAATTTAATTCTGACACAAAAACTACTTTATTTTGTAATTAATTTTTCCTTTCATACTAATGTATGAGACTAGTCCCTCAGTTGTCCAACCTAACAAACAGTTCCAACTTATTAAAGCTTACGTTTTAAGTACACTACATTGTTTAGTGTTTGAATTACGGTTATCAATAATGAACGCCCTCAGTGGATTTATCAACATGAAAATAAAGGTTCATTGTTACGTGATACCAATGCATTCAATGCAAAGGTCTCAGTTCAACCAGCATCAACGTCCAGCTAGATTCTACTCTGGAGGATCTGCAAAAATAAAATACTGTGTTGCAGAGTTGAGACTGTGTGAGCAGTCAAGATGGACATCACAATGGTCGACGGAATGAAGTGACCATGCCATAAGTGGTGGAGAAAATTCAGAAAATGGTATTGGATGACCGTCGACTGAACACTAACCACCTGCCAAGAGCATGCTGACTGAAAATTTCGACAGGAGAGATATATGTGTAAGATGGTTGCCGCGTTTTCTTACAAATGAACAAAAGCATCGTCGTGAGAATGTTTCAGTCACGTATTTACAAGAATAAAACCGAGTTTTTGAGCCGATTCTTAACCATTGTTGAAAAACGTATCCATTACAGCACATCTGAGAGGAAAGGACAATCAGAAAAATGAGCTAAAAATGGAAAATCGGCTCTAAATAGGGCGAAAGAAGTTCTATTTGCTGGCAGAGTGCTGGTGTTAGTACTGTTGGAGAACGCGTTGAATAATTTCCAGTGATGTTATTTAAAATGGAAATAAGCGGGGACTACTGTCTGAACTTATTCCAGCGTCCGAGTGTTGAAATAAGGAATAAAAGGCTCAAATAGAAAGTGTTACTTCACCACGACAATGCACCGGTTTACACATCAATCATCGCGGTGGCCTAAATCGAAGAATAAAACTCGAATAACTTCTTAATGCATGCTATTCACCAGAATTAGTTCTCGGTTGCAAATGATTTGGATGGAACAAAGAACTGGTCGATGGAAATTTTGAGCAGCTCGATGATTCCCACTATCAACACGGTATCGGAACTGCTGAACATTGCTGGGAAAACTGAGTTGTGTTAAAAGGTGACTACTTTTTTCTTTGTTAGATCGGGTACTTTTGCATCTTCTGTATCTTGTTGAGCTATAAATAAAAACTGGAAGTCAGAGGCTGAAATACGCTTAATCGAGATAATCTGGAATTATACGGCACAGACATTGTGAAAACAGTGCAACATTCATTCGCGGTCATCCATCCATTTGTAATAAGCACATATTTCGTCTCTCTAATATTTTTAGTTCACACTGTGTTTGTTCTGCGTGGAAGTAGAGGCTGATGAAATTACCCTACAGTAACATCTAATTTGTCTGTTTCCTCTCGCTATTGTTTCTAGCTACATAGTAAAAGAAAAAGGAATAGTGGGGTAATTATCATTTCGCCGATGGTATAATGGTTTTACAATTCATTTCCATCCCATTCCCAGGCCTCTTCGAGTGACCTTTGTTCAATTTTCTGCAGCAAACAAATTAGTGCCGCAAACTGTACAAAGCTGGAATGTTAGCAGAGTGATTTCACTCGTTATATTGGAATGCAGAATGCAATTTGCGTAATCTAGTGGGTGTTCCATTGTAGATGAAGCAATTAATGCTTCCATCGTTTTCAAGGCGCAGGTATTCTTAGATGGTGGGACGTCCAACACTTATTTTCCTTCCCCACATTTCACAAACCAAAGGCAGTATTAATTAACCGAGAAATGATAAATATAACATAGTATTTTATTTCTACGTCTGTTTTTTAATAGATATATTTAACTAAAAGGAAAAAACAATAGTATTTCCCCGTTTTAAATATTACAAGAAACAGCAAATGAATTATCAGCGATACAATATTTAAAATCAAATTTATAAAATATAGTTAAAATTTTAACAGAAATATTTAGTATGTAAATTTATAATTTGAAACATTATATTCTTTGATATTTACGGAACTGGTGATAAAATACTATTCTAAATAGTGAATCGATAAACATCTGACAAAAAATTATTAAATCAAATAAATTAACGACCAGTTTTTCAGACACAAATTTCGATTGCCTTAAACGACGTTTGTCACTACATTTGAGACATCTTCAGATCTTACAACAAAAAAATATACAAAATATTTCCGTTAAAATTATTTGTGTTTAAGAATATTAATAACATGAGTAATAATAAATAATGATAAATCTTTCAATTTTTATATTTTTATGAAAGAAAATTCAAAATGTGTCAAAATCGAAACTTGACCGCTTCCAAGGGCAGCTTTGATAGAAGTGTGATACAAGAATATAGAGTAATAATGTAATGGCATTTTATTATTTATAAATAAGAAATATCTCGTACTCAAAAACGCGTAATACTATTCTTTAATAATAAAGTGATTGTATTTATAGAGATGATAGAACAGTACGGTGGTTCTCCTTGCATTGGTATTTAAATTCATGAACAGAATAAATATTTTATTTATATCATAGTCCCTCTGTTAATATAATTATATACCATAAGATTTTGTAGCTCATTCGAAATGTTCTACCCACTTGTAG
The DNA here is from genome assembly GCA_034510155.1 of Eucriotettix oculatus. Classification (NCBI taxonomy): domain Eukaryota; kingdom Metazoa; phylum Arthropoda; class Insecta; order Orthoptera; family Tetrigidae; genus Eucriotettix; species Eucriotettix oculatus. The sequence goes on along the minus strand of CM067382.1, from coordinate 23,403,736 downwards.
AGTTAATTAATCATCGCTTTCTTAAATTACTTCCTTCATTCCTTCTTTTTCATGAGTACTTTTTTGTGAACTCATTTCCTTCATTCCGCCTTTTTTCGTGAGTATTTTTTTCTGACTCAGATCCTATCTTCTGTTTCGGGCACGTGCTGGTTTAGCTCTGAGTGACGTCCCTTCTTTTTCTCTCTTTTGTTTCGTGACACGTCGATGTGGAGGGCGTGATTGCGAGGCCCATATGTCCCGAGACACACGTGCTGCCGCCGTGGCGTCGGCGCATAATTACTTACTGTTCCGGGATCCCATAAAGTAAGTCCCAGGAACCGGTCGGACCGGCTCCGCCGAAATCTCCAGGCGCTGTGCCGCACAGCCTACAATCACAATGCATTTACACATTTTGTTTTATGTGATACCGCATCTTCCATTAAATAGTTATCACTTCAGGGGGGTTTCAATTAAGTTATGGCAGTTGTGAATGGTGATGTAAAGGGGATTAGAAACCACAAGTTTATTAATAAGAAACGATGTTTCAGAATTAGTAGTACAGGTTTATGTATATACATATATATCAAAAGTATTGGTGTCTCACTGTCATATCTGCGTTGTTGGGTGTCATCCCGCGATATTCCGCGACGCAACTCTCGGCTCCAAACAATGCGACAGTTAGACAGCAAACGCATCTCTCATCTTGTCGGATTGTCTTTATTCTTCATTTCATTGTTATACAAGGGCCTTTGTCCTTTACGTTATAGGGTCAGAGGCCATCTTCAGCACGGGATGAGATATGGAAGTTATTTTGATCAGTAAATGAAGGGGCGCAGTTATTAAAAATTATTTTTTAACGTTATATGTGTTTGGGAGGTAGTTGTTTCAGACGTATTTATTGTTTTGGAGTACTGATACCATCCAAATTCCAATTTTCCGTATTGACTTTGATTTTCAACAGATCTTGGATGGGATGGGACGGATCAACAAAACTAATCACGGTGCTATCAGAATCACTACTAACCGTATTCGCTTAGCTTGTGCATGAAAACAGACCTAAAGGATTGAGTATTCTGAAGACTTTAATCAAAAAGGTCAGCTGAACCTCAAACGAATCTATCGATCAATTATATTTTATCTGTAGTAGCATTCAGTATTCAAACCTCTGTAATATTCCACTTGAAAGGCAGATGTGGCTGTCTAGGGATAACGTAATAATAAGCAAAAACAGCATCACATTTCGAGATAATAGTTACAGTTTTAAAGCCGCTTTTAATTTCAAAGACAGGCTTGCATAAATTCAGTTTTACCTTTCTTTTCCTAAATTTTCTTATTTTCGGTCGCTGAAGAAGATTCGTCAATTGACTTTCCTGATCCAGTCTGATGATATCCGTACATTAGCTGAAACTTCAAAACATTAACTTTCTACTCTCTAAGTCACAGTCTTTCTGTATCTATGCACCTTTTTAGCTAGACATACAGCAAGCAGCCGATATGTATCTTGAACAATGTTGTTCAGAAAATATGATTAAATGGGAGTTTTTAAATTTATCTTGAATTTTTGTATATAACAATTATAAGGGAAAAAAATATTCTGTCGATAAATACTAGACAAATGTAGAAATCGCTTATGGAATCCGTGACGAACACATATAAAATGAGTCATTGATTCTGAGACTGATCCGAAAAATATTTCTCATTCGAATGAGTTCACCTCAGATTCAGTGTACGCATATGCCATTCATATTAGTTTCTACCGTCGCTCCATTCACAGCTGTCATTTCCTTCTGTCACTCAGTCGATATTTGCTGAAATTAAGCTATTTCCTTGACAATTAACAAAAAATTAAATACATTGTCCACTCTGGTACGCAAACAAAAATAATAAAATGATATTTTTTTGGGGATTATTTTATCGAAGTCGGATGTGGAATTAGTTTATCAGAAATTGTTGAAACTGTCTTGCATCATGGTTTCTACTTTCCGTCATCAGTCAATAATCTGGAGAGCAATATGAACAAAAGAATCTCAGGAATAACATGCTTATCAGTTATTGGTGCCTACCCGGAAATATAAAGCCACATTTTGTAACACTGTGATATAAATTCGTTGACGATCGTCATTTATCTTGTGGTTGCGTATCAGGGAAGGTAAAGTATTTTATTAATTTCTTTATTATTGGGCACGATAACAGCAGAATTCGTGTAAAAAACGGCTGAGTGGCAGTAGAACATGGCAGTTGCATTCTCAATGGATTTAACAAACAGATAAAAAAAACAATAATAAGAATTGGAAATATTTTTGGGATTAATCTTACATTCGGTTACCGATTTAGCTGATCCATGATCATACGTTAATAATGTCAACGAATACCGACAATTCGATTTTGGAAAGGATGTTTTGATTAAAAAATTTGGCATTTATCTACAACGAATGTGGTTTTCTTTGGGTGAGTTCAACGGATACGCGATTTTCAGCCATTCTGGACGGAAGATTGTTGCCTTATGGTCGTTTCAGTGATATTTCTCATGGCCGCTGGCAGGTTCATAAGGCGCCACATCTGTCTTCGCAGAAAGCCACGCCCCACTCATAGTGCACCTTAGACACGCATAAGTAGTAATTGCACGGGTGCTGAACCTTTCCTTGTTCGTCGTAGGTGGCGGGGCTTTCATCGACGGCCACAATTTACGAAAATTGGAGGTTCCGAAGGCCAAGGAGCAGGTCTTCACCGTTACGCGGGCATCTTGCGAAACCAGCGGAGATTCATGTTCATCAATTTTTCTTTAGCAAAATGCTCGATAATTGCATGTGTGGCTGATTGCACGCAAGCTTTTATAATAGTCCCATATTTCCCTATTCAAACTCTGTTCGATAAAATGTACTTAATTTTGATTTATTTCTGTATCCATATATCGCTGTGTGAATATAGGTATATACTATTATCCATTATTTCAACTTCTATTAAATCGATTAAAAATCAAATTTTTCTGAGACGCTTATATCAATAACACGCCTTAATAATGACGGAGGCCGTAGGTAATTAATTGATATTTCAATTCCTATCTCATTGTATGTGACTTAAAATAACAGTTAAATAAGCGACCAATTATGAATCTCTATCTGTTTTGTTTTTTTAAAAAAAATTGTAACTACACACTTCAAAATTTGATACACCGAAATTTGGGTGCTGAAGTCGCAAACATGAGAACGAAACGTAGTATGAATTATTTTGTTGCGTCTATTTGGTCGCAAATTTAATTCTGTTTAAATATTTTTCAAAACTAACAATAGTTAACTTAAAATAATTTCATACGTCTTTTATACATAGTTAATAATAATGGTGGCTTGTGAGTTTGCTAAGTTTCACCACCGCAAGAAATAATTTTTATGCGGATATGTAAAGTGGTAATGATTCTAAACCGGTATTGCAAATATTCTGGGGTAAATGATTCCATCCATAATGTGCTACATTTAAAATTCCTTCTACAAAGGTTCTAATTTTTAAAAGCGAAATAATTTAGTACCGTATTAACGCAGACTTTTAACATTACAGCATTTTTCCTTCGGATGTTTTTTAAATATTGTTAATTTTAGGAACAAGCCGCGAATGATTGTAATTTTGTTTGAAGGGTACTGCGGTAAATTATCTTAGTCTTTAAAATGCCCCTTAAATAATTTCTTTAAAGTAGCCTTACATGTGATTTATAAAAAATATTGCGCTAAATATTCGAAACTGTTTCTGTTTTGAAATATAATATTTTAACATGGGGTTTTCTTGATTAACGAATAGTTCAAATTTATTTCGTTGCTTATGGCATCCTGTCATAGCACGTCACGGCACTTTTTAAATCTGCTCACAAAAAAATATGTATTTTATTGAGCTTAACGGGCAGTGGAGGGGTGAAGCTGATTACAGCGCATTTCCTATTCCAGGGAAGAGCTTGCAAGGCAAGTAGTTTAAAGTTTTGAAATGGAAGCCGTTATTCACACTGTAAAAAATTAATTATTATAAATGTTTTTAGAATTATGAAAAAGTAATTCCCTCTAAATTAATTTATGTGTTTTAGCACATTAACACATGTACATTTTTTAGGGTTTTGGGGACGGGGATAACAGATAACAGTGAGGGTGATGCACGAGCTAATCTAGTTAATATATTAAACGTTTCTGCTTCAAATTAATTATTTTTAAGGAAATTTGGAAGGTCCTATCTTTATGTTTAAAGATACCATTTCTATATAAAATGTTATAGATACTGTAATTTTCTTATATACTTTTAACATTATTAAATCTATGTGGTTTTATTTGAGTTATTAGTTATGGTTAAGAATCTTCTAAAACGTTCCTCAAACATAGTTATTGATAATTAAATTAATGATTCAAATTTTAATAATAATAAATAATTTATTCTGCTTCTACAACATACCATGTTATGAAAATTTCAGTAATATATTATTAGTGTTTCTGAGAGTAAGGTAACTAAAACACACTATTTTTAAATTGGCAGAACTTCGCTTAAAATTGTAGTGCCTTTTTAAAATTATTAATTTCATTTTATAAACGGGGTATACAGACAGTGAATTATGAATAGCTTTTACATTACCAAGTTGTCGTAATAGAGATTCGTGTTAAATTGAGTTCCACTCTACCTTCCATTTCGTCCCCAGTCAGGTCAGTGGACGACTGCGCATCGTCATTTGAGATGACTAGATGTTTCTCTGGAGGTATCCTATGATTCACTGAACGTCATCGATGATCAAGAGTTACGTATCTAACCTATAATGTTATTTTATCTATTTAAATTCAATCAGTTGATTTGTTTTATGCAATGGCACTTTGGTACCCAAATCAGGAACAACTGCTGACATTATATTGCGAATGTTTGGCGCAGTCAGCACTGGGGTATGAAGACATCAGTATTGAGCAAGCTAGAGAAGTGCAAAAGTAATCTCGCGGGTGTCTGATGACTGTACAAAGAAGGATAAGAAAAGCTGTGTGTTAGGAGTGAGTTTCGCGTAAATGGGACGGCGTGATGAAAGCCCGCGTGAGTTATGCGTACTCCGAGGGGCACGTGCTACGACGCATCGGCAGCCCAGGCACGTCTTCTAGTGAAGCCATTGTTGCAGCGTTTCTTGCTTGTGACTGTCGGGCGTGTCGGCATTCGTCAATCAGTGTTGTTGTTGTTGTTGTTACCGCAATACCCGACGAGATCAAGACGCGGCGGGGAATCCCCTCGGCAGAGAAAACCGCGCTCCGGACACGTTTTGGAAGCGGAAACGCCGTGATAATGGTTATCACAGGTGAACGAACCTCTTAGTAGTGAACTACATATTTATCACAAAGCCAGTGATAATCGTAGCTTAAGAAATTCCCTCACAGAAACGATTTTTAGGGTTGGTGTCTCATCATTAAATTATTTCTAAGCCCTCCGCGGACGAAAACAATGCCTTTCCCTCCCTTACCCATTTTTCCTCACAATAGTCGTGCATATACTTTAGTTACTTATAGAAATATTTTAAGAAAGGAAACACCTTTTATAGTCAAACAATTTGTTTAATTTATTTCGAACTTACTTATTTACATTCTTATTAAATTATTCTCAAGAATGGTAATCCATGTATGTGTATTTAATATATGAAAGACAGCTATGTTTTTATTTTGAAACTTAAAATACTACTTACCTGACTTCTTTATTTTATATTTACGAAATCTACAGTATTCGGAAATGAAAATCTAAATATACTATTTATCAATATCTCATAAATTCGATGAAAAGGTTTACTAAGTATCACACGACTGGTTTATGAATAATTAATGTTCAAATTGCGAGTAAAAGTTATCTTGTACGTGGCAATTTGTGGCAGATAGAATTGGGTAATTGTTTATAACTTTATCTTAAATACATTAACATTTTATGAATAATCAAAATGTGATGCCAAATTTTATTTACACCTACAAGCGTAAAGGTAATAAAATAGACTATTCCCACATTCAATTATTGCAAAATTCTATTTAATAAATAAGGATATATGTCTTGTCATATTTATAACAGACTGTCATAAATATTGAAATAAACGTCTATTTGCTATTAAATTGTAATTTTTTTATAAATGTCTATCATTCAGGTCGTTAATTCTTATCTAAATTATGTTAATTGTTCTTATAAATACCATAATATGCCTGTCGTTGTTTTATTGGTATAATCTCTGTATTATAGCTATATGGAAAACCTTTTTGTTCTTAATCCATGAAATATATAAATCATGCAGATATGAAATCTCTCACGCGGCTTTACTGAAATTTGTATTTTTGGATAACAATATTATTGGGAATTGTGCACGCGTAGTTCATTCTAATTTTGCTATTCTTATTATTGTCAAATAAATATTTATTCAGAAAACATTATTAACTATTAAGTATGTAATTTAAAGTAACAGAGATCAAAGAAAATAGACTGAAATGATTTGGAGTTGGAGTAATTAATTATTATACCAGTCAAATATAAATTTTATGAAACTGTCCGCTACTGCTAATACAGTGAGAATATTTGGGTTGATCCTTACCTCGCATTAAAATAAGTATCGGAATTCTGCTTAAGTAATTAGAATGACCTTATGTTATGAATATTGTTTAAAAGTTTTCTGACCCGTGTCTGTTTATTTGGAGTTGGAGTAGGAATTGAGCTGAGGAGTCTCGTGGTGCAAACACCGTCATAACCGTCTGTATTTGTCACAGCGTCCGAAGGACATCATCCTATTGTGTTGCAGGAGATCTGCAGTTCGTCCAGACAACAATAATATCCAGTATCTGCCGCTTATGCGCATCGCCAGTACTAATTTCCATACAATGGGAGTCTTATTACGTTTCTCTAAAGGAAGGGGGTTTTCTTTGCCTTGTCCCCATCTCGCTTCACTCCTCCTAAACTTTTGTTCCATCATAAGGAGTACTGAAGGTTCTTCTTCTTCGTAATATAATAGGACAGTGGTATTTACTTTTAACGCCGACCTTCATTACGGGACATGTGCTTCCGTTCTCCTTATCAGGCCTGTCTGACAGAAACATCACGTCAATACGTATTCGTCTTGCGTCCTGCCAAATTAATTTTCAAGTTGCTGCTAAGACAAACATGGACGAGCACTCAAATTGCGTGAAACTATGACGTGTTTCTGTAAACTCTTGAAATACAATCTTTAGTATGCCTCCTGTTCTCCGCTACAAAATCAAAAATTTACAAAAGAAAACATTGGGTGAGCCTTCTATTTCTCAACATGGGGAGATATTATAGCAAAATGTAAGCTAGGTGGCATATAATGAGATGTAAGTAACAGAAATTTTATTTAAGTCTTTTTTTTTCTGGAAATGTTTCTGGATCTCATTTGGGAATCTTCGGATCCTTTAAACACTACATTTACCCACCAAAGATCTTTATGCAGAGAAACAATCCAATGAATGTGATATTGTTCCCAGAAGATCAACTCTTTCTCGATAATTTAATGCGTTGTCCGAAAAATCCAGATTCTGTCCAATTACCCTGATCTCGTAAACGTGACCAGGAATCAGAGGTCGAAAGGAAACACGATGCTGATGACCAGTTAAGTGATTGTTGTCCACACGAGAGCGTTGAAAATTCTATTATGATGAGCAAACGTACGTTTTCAGGTTTCTTTGTTGCGTTAATCTGTAATTAATCAAAAGTCTTCCTTTCCTGAGCGTTCATATACTGTTGAAGAAACACGTTGGATCGCTGTGGGTCCTTGAATTACCGTTTCTCAGTCACGTACTCCTCCACTTTCGTATTATATCAGCAAGTGAGTAGAACTGGGAAGTGAAATGAAGGTTTGTTTTTGCAGGGGCTTCGTGGATGCTATTTCTGGCCTTCCAGGCAACGTAGCCGTTGCTTGCGTCACCGCCGTTTCAGCTTATCAGCGCCGTAGTGTGACTCAGCACAGGTCTATCCACTTATCTCACTCAGTCAGGGGCGACCGGATGCGGAAACACGTATTCCCATACATTTCCTACTCACTCCACCTCACCTCAAAGCAACAGTTAGGCCGGACGTGGTGTTACACCTGCAGAGGTTTCACTGGAGGAATGAACGAAATGGGTTGACCCAGTGCCGAATCCTCAATCTGTCAAGTGCCATTTTGTTCACGAATAAACAAAAATTTATAAATGACAGTTTGAGAAGAAGCAAATGCAGTGGTCGATACAGTTCTGAGTGGTATAATTAATAAAGTTGAATAGTCTTGAGTTTACCCATACGAAAAACATGAAACAATAATTGACTGGAACAATCCGTAATGTTCGACCAAGCGTCATTAAAGAAGAAAGAATAACTGGTGCCATCCCGAATGGTATATGAAATGTACTGATATCAGAAACTATGCAAGACCCAAATGATTCAGTCGCTAATGATTCGACCTAAAATAAAGCAATTAAAAATTCTAATAGACACGCATATTGAAGGACGTCATACAGGGCAATTTGTCAACGGTTGAAATGAAAGTGATGACAATAAGAGTTGGACGAAGAACAACCCGTCATTGTGCCAAGTGCTTAACAAAATTAAAGGAATAGTAAGTCAACAGAACTATGAACTAAGCCCATCGGCAGATGAATTTTGTTGATCGACAACTGAAGAGGTCAATTTTGAGGTTGGCTCCTCATTAAAGAGCGAGGAAATTCCAGTGAAAGTGGAAAACTTTGAAGATGAACCAAACCATTCGCTGATCATGAAACCTCGGATTTTATTTAAACTGTAAGAACGAATGAATCCCGACCTGCTGTGGTGTAGCGGTCAGTATCACAGTGTTGCTCCACAGAGGAACCAGGTTTGAATGCCGGCATGGGCATCAGGAAAACTGGACTTAACTTTGGTTAAAAATCGTTCCGCTGTCCAAAAAATCCTGAAAGTGTCATGTATGATGGCAGTACTGGTAGGCCAAGGCCAAAATAGACTATTGCCAAAGAAGAAATAAAATAAAATTCACCTATACGATATATCTATCAATATGGGCTCACCATAAATTATTCGTCTAATTTTATATGCATAATTTTAATATTCACGGTTTTTGTATGGATAACTTATAAAATGCGTAATTTTACACGTATGGCTTTATAATTTTTGTAGCATGTTTTTACGCCTAAAGTAAGTTTCCATTCGCGTTGTGTTTTTAGTATTGAATTACTCACATTAATTAATTATTTCCTTAAATTATAAAAATAAACATTTAAGTCAGATTAAATTTTATTCAAAATATTTTTTGTAACGTAAGAATACAGTATAACGTTTCGTTTCTTTCTTTGAAACCTCTTCAGGTGCAAGAAAATAATTTATCTCGTAGAATCAATTTTTTTCTGTTTAAACTCCCAAGCTTCTTTCCCTTACACGTTTTCTTGCACTTGCAGACGCTCGAAAGAAGAGACGTCGCGTTGAGTTAACATTAGGTTCTAGAAAATTTATTTTAATAAAACGTATTTGTGACTAAATTGGCTATGTTACTAATTTATTTCATTATATTCGGATAGAGTTAACTTAATTTTTCGCTTCATTTTTTTAATCGTTTAAGTTTGTATTCCATAATATTCATCAATAATTTCTGTACGTTTCGAATATCTTTTCGCATAATGTTTTTTGCACATTATATTTATTCCCATATTATTAATTATAGGAGCGACTCGGATATCAGAGTGGCATGTAGCAGGGCGTCTGTTTGGCCCAGAGGATTTAGAAAAGGTCCTTTTCACTCTTCATTTCATACGAACTGGACATTTGAAGATCAAACTCCCAAAATATTTCAAATTTATAAATTCCGAATAAAGAGGAGTCATAATTTATTGGAGTCCAGAAAATTAATTATGTTTGGTGAAAATTGAATATTTGGTTATTCAAAGGCTAAATTTCTATTGTGGATTAAATTGTTATACTAAATTAAGAATTGAATTATATTACGAATGCAGTTCCTATATTGGCTGTTAAATTATATTATTCGGAATCATTTTTCTTGTAAAAGTGTATCGAATTGGTATACAGTGGAACATGAAGTTACGGCTCCGACCCGAATGCTGCCCCGAGATTGGTTTGTTGGTGGCTTCTTTGAGAGAAGCCGACATTGTTCATATGGCGCGAGAAAATTGAGTAGTTGATGACTAGCCATGATGGCGTAAGAATGGTAGTGGTTTCGCCAGAAGTCGCGACTGTAGTTCGTCTATGGGTCTCAAACAAGCTATCGGAATAGTGGAAGTGAGACGCCACGCGGATTTTTGTTTTATATGAGTCAGTCTATGGCGAGGCGCAGAGGAGAGTGGATGTTGAATTATATGTATGACCACGGCCTGAGGATTCTTTTCACCCATCACTTGAAATAAATATTTGCGCCCAATCAATCCTGTAATCAACGTCGGAACATAGGCGAGACACGTAACATTGAATTTATTCACTATTTTGTTATGGAACATCAAAATTAAACTGAGCTTGATGTACAGATGTCTATAGGTCTATAGGCAGACACAATGCTACCTGTTATTCTGACAGCTCAGCCGCAAACGCTAGTTGATAGTAGTATAATTAGCCGAATAAATAATTTTTATTAGACGTTCGACCTTTAAAATGTGCAGTCATGAATTTCCAGTATTAATGAGTCATGTTCTGCTGATGTCTTTCCGCAGCAAGGAAGTTTCCGAAGATCCAGAGGTTTGATCTTTTCCCGAGTTCGACAGTAGAATGACGATTTGCGTACCACATTCGAGTAGTACTATAAATTATATGCATGTGTTATATGAACGCTAACATTTCGCCTCACCGACGTCGCACAACATCCACGGAACGTGCCGAGTTCTCTTAATAAGGTGGAAAGCCGAGGGATGCATAAGATCCATATCATTAACATGAAAAGGAAACACACATTACCGGTCCTAAGAAAGCACCTTCCCCCTTGTAGTGACTCAGACCCCATCTGTTGAGCACGTGCCTGCCACCTGCCACACACGCACTCATACACCAGCAGGAAACTGTTTATTGCTCCCACCTGTAGCTCTACAGATTTACAAACGGTCTATTTACAGAAGGCCACGGTCTATGCACCGGACAGTGCTAAATGCTTTTATACGCCGCTGTTGTGGAGCGTGCCGTATAAAAAGTGATGACATTCGTGTGCCAGCGTGACACGTAGAGGGGGAAAGAACTTGTGTAGGGACAACAAATTAGCAGCTCAGTAGGAAAGTAGTGCGTCAGGCGTCGTGGAGAAATACACGGAGGCTGAACGTGTTCTATAATAATAATTTATAAAATACAATATACTGGCCATCTAATTCAAAAACTAATACAGGCGCTCCCTCCTCAACGACGTGTCCTACTAATGAAATTAATATAATATAATAAATATAAATACGTAAACATAGTTGTCTTCTAAAAAATAAATTTTGTATAACATTGTTACTTACATATCGTGCAATTAAAAACCATAACAGAAAATACTGTACCGCTACTACAACATCCATATAATAAAAATAATATCTAGTCGGAAATTGACTTCAGTTTTTGTTTACCTGATTTTACATTTAAAGAGTTGACATTTGGTCAGTATTACAAAAATAAAATATTATTTAAATTTGATGGAAAATACTTTTCCCGTACATCGCGTATGAGTCATTACGTAGATGAAAGGTTTGGTAGTAGTGTTTTACCCCTACTCTTGTTTTCATTTCGGGCCGCAAGGAATACGTGTACAAAATTTGGTCGAAATTGCTCCACTCTTTGAGATTTCTATGCGGCACACGCATACACATTCAAAAATACATTGATACAGTCAATTGCATTTATAAGGAGAATATACTTAAACCATCTTTTCTCTCTTATTACCGTGATGAAGTACGTATAAATACAAATACTCATCTACGAAAAAAAATTGATTGTATGCGGCCCGGCTTTTTATACTGTATAATCAATCTTCACTGCACATACAGCATATTTATAAAACAATTAAAATTATTATTTCTAATGATTATATAGATGCTAAGCGTAAAATAATATTTTATACAGGTAATGGTACCTTTTAATTGTTTTTCACCAGCGGAGAAGTGACTTTTAATTACAAAGCGTCCGTGTTTGGCGCCACAGTTGCAACGTACGTAAAAAACAATTAGTTATTTTTTAGCATTATTTCACTCATATATAATCATTAAAAAACTCAAAGTGTTTGAAGAAGGTATAGAAAATCCAGAGCGCACAGATTTATCTGATTTATTTTAAATTTCTTACAGGTAACTATTTCAAAAACCGCAGTTTATTATTGTATTAGTTAAAGTCACTGATATAATATTGAAAATCTCAGGGAGAAATAATGCGAAACGTAGATTTAATTTTAAATATTTTGTTTTTTCGATTCTGCTGCAACCTAAAATTAACGCAGAGAACTTCCTAATTCACTCTTATAGGCACTCTTATAGGATTAGGGTGTAATGCGACCGTATAGAACTAGAGGAGATTGTTGATTTTTATGAGGTAATGCTGCTACAGACTGGATGGAACAATCTGTTGTGGGCCGTACCCCAGACTGGAGATAAGCTGGAGATGTTTCGTAACGATTATGGCAGCATAAACAAGAGCCAGAGACCGTGAATATTTTCTGGTATAATAATTAGCAGATCATGTGAAATTGAAATAACAGAGCTCGGGGTAAGTTTGAGAAATATATTCTCAAGACGTTGTAATATTTTACAGAAAGGAAGAAAAGTAACCGGAGAGGAAAGTATGTTACTGATGTTACTATGGGAATTAAAAAAATAGTCTGCAGATAAATCTTAACGGTACATCATTGATATTGTATAAAATGGAGGAAAATAAACAGTTATCTAAACAATAAATAATTAAGGGGATAATTAGATAGACGCTGATACGTCTGGTAAGATAAACATTGATTAACGAGATCCATTTGCTCTTTTCGACGGATTGTAACCTATATTCAGAAGATAATTATGTAATTTATACTGCATAAAACTTGTAGTGAGTTCAGAATAATTTTTCATTTATATAAAATTCCAATTATAGTATCAGTTTCGTTTTGAAATATTACTCAATCAGATACGTGTGTAAGCACGTTCCCGGCAAGATCATCAGTTAGTCGGGAAACCAGTTTGTATGGCATATTAACCAATGTCCGTACAATTGGAAGGTCTTTGAAATGTCAAACTGCTCATTACTGTCATCTGGTTTATCTTCTAAAAAGACATTTTCTGATCCTAAGCACGCTCGGAAGACGCTTGTATAGCTACATCATTTGTCCGTGAACTAATCAGGGAAGCTAATTAATTTTTACAAGGAAACAAAGACACCTATCTTTAGCTCATTAAAAGAGCAGACACCTCCCTATTTTTCCTCGCATAGCAAGTGACGTATTTTTATTTTGAATTTTTAAACGTTACACTTTCACTTCTCTATGATCTGTTACAATCTCCACTTAAACAACCATCTTTTTTACAATGTATGTGAGAGAGTGCGTGCTAATGAATTGTGAGAAAATGGTAGCGCAAGAAGAGAATGGAAAGTCGTTACCAGCAGGAAATATTTAAAATTCATTGCTGATGAACCAAATTTAATTGTGATTGTGATTAGGGATCCATTAAGGTAACTACGGTGAGTTATAAACTTGGGGGACTTCATAAATATTAATATTTATTTTTGAGACTCTTAAGATGATAACAAGATATCAAACATAAAATGATTCGGACAGTTTTTATTTTTTATTCAAACAACGTTTAACAAATAAACAAATAAAATCTGTCTGAAAAAAGCGGTCGAAAATTATTTTGTTTTTGATTTTTAATATCAGACGTTAATTAATTTAGTAAGATATCAAACACTTCCAATTTTTTATTTTTCAGTGCGTGTCATTTATCTGATAATCTTTGTGACGTGACAGTTGTCCCTTTAGTAATAGAGAACAATAGTCGTAAGTTCTAAGAGAACGGACCAGAACAATTGAGGAATTCTTCAATTTAAAAATTTATTTATTGCTCCGAAATCTCTCTCTTCCTTTAATTATAAACGAAAGATTAAGTGCTGATTTTTAAATAAGGAGCCCTTGAAGGCCTCCGGAAAGACGCGCTACGTACCAACTGACAAGTTGAAAGAGATGAAAGGTATCATAGCTTCTGAAGAACGTCGGCCACAAAGCTGGTGGCGAGTTTTATTGAGATGTAGATTGAGATTTGGAGGAACGAACCTGTTGCTGGGCAGCTGCCTCGTGCAATCAGTGCTGCACCTGCATGCTCACAAAAAGCCCCGGAGCCTTTTGCCCCGAGGCTGAAGGGGAACTCACAATAAGCAACACACGCACGCAGCACCACGCATAACATCTCACGTGACCCATGATATCAAACGGGATAAAAACTTCGACTAAATGTTGTCCAAACAGGTGTGTGTGTCTCTAAATTATTAAAAAGAAGCTAAGGTAGGGTTCTGTGTAGCGATAAGTTACAAAGAATGGCATATCAGTCTTTTTTTCTTTTTGGATTTAAACTTTTATTAACACGCGAATGTGGGATTTAAAGCAATTAGTATGCTGAAATAGAATAGCAAATCATTATTTTTGGGTTGAAACTTTGATTAATGCGTGAATGAGGGTTTCAAATAAGTGGTATGTGGAAATAGAATGATAAATCAGCTCTTTTGGGTTTGCATATTAATTAATGTGTGAATAAGGCTTCAAACTACGTTTTAGCTACAAAGGGAACGAAAAGTCTTTATTTTTTGGCATAAACCTTTATTAACACGCGAATGTGAGATTTAAAATAGTTCCTATGTCGAAAATTATTGTACTATCAATCAGAATATAATAGTATAATTCTATAAGTTAATGAGCTGTCATAATAATATGTTCTTCTTTAACGTTATCAGGTTTTCTCTGGTAACAAGCCGTCCTTAGATATTCCTTAAATCACTTAGTCATATTCGATTAAGACTTCTTCCATTTTGTACTTCCAGAAGATGATTCTGTACAGATGTGTACTTGGCATCTTTTACGTATGGTACTTTCACATGTGTGCCATCAGAGACATCATGGGGCATTGGGGACCATACGTAATATTTTTGATTTGTTTCTCTGCATTCGACTTGCTGCTGCATTCCTAGTTTCAATAGCATGAACCCATAATAGTTTAAAGACTGTTTCATAGGTTAAAAGTTTAATTTTTTATTTTGAACCTTCTACCAAGTAACTATTGCATTTACTTGACTTTTAGATAAC
Source organism: Eucriotettix oculatus (assembly GCA_034510155.1). Classification (NCBI taxonomy): domain Eukaryota; kingdom Metazoa; phylum Arthropoda; class Insecta; order Orthoptera; family Tetrigidae; genus Eucriotettix; species Eucriotettix oculatus. The sequence goes on along the minus strand of CM067382.1, from coordinate 23,388,513 downwards.
ACTGCTTACTTTTTAAACTACACGTTCTTTCTATGATAACTTATTGTCTGTCACTTCTTGGGGCAATTGGTTTCTATTTTCCTTAGATTTTAAGCGGTTTCCGCATTGAGTTGTCATATCTATTGAGGCATCAACATTTTGTAGCTGGTCAATTCTTTTTCCGATGTTCGCTAAGATTGTTTTACATTTTTTTGTCACCGCGTGATTGAACCCTGTGCCATTTTCACAGCTACGAGTTTTTAAATACTCGTATATGTGTAACTAGAAGGGAATTAGTTTCATTATTTCTTCATTTGAATCTATTTTACTCTCCTAAAAGTACAGTGCTATTTCACAACACGTAAAATATGTCGTGGTCTGCGATGATTTGAGTTAATTTTTTTCCTGGCTTTTATGACGAAAGTCCGGCGGAAAGAAAATTCTCAAGACCAGGTCTGATCTGATCGGTCTGAAGATTTTTTTTTCTGGCGTGAACTGGATCTCAAATACCTCACATATAATTACAAATTAACACAGTCGAGTCTCTTAAGATTTTGTTCACGTGTATAATACTTTTCATAAATATTAAAGTATATCCAGGATGGAGTAGATTCAATTATAATTTTTTAAAAAAATATTTCAGTTTATAAAATGTAGTATCAAAGAACACCGTGACGTTATGGATGGTGGTGACTTAGATCAAGGGCATAATTGATTTCTCTTTTATTACTTGGATTTAATTACTTACTGTGTATAAATTTGTCTGTACCTGTTTCCTTCATTTGAATAAGTGTGTATATTTATATTAAGACGTTACATAAAATCAAAAACAGGTTTGTTTTACTTTTACGGGGATATGTTTACTATTTGGCGTATTTTTGTTGAACTTTTTGGAGTTAATATTACTGAAGTTTCTCTTCTAAGGCACTTTCCTTTTTACTTTCACATTTTATTCCGTAAGTTGATTACATTATGAAGCTCATCAATAGCGAAATCTAACGAATTGTAAACAGAAAATAAAGTTACCAATAACTCCATGAAAATTATGCTGTGGAAAGGGAGCGAGCCCTGGAGTGCTCTAGCTACCTGGAGGGAAGGAACCTGTATTTTTGTGGTTTGCGCTTCGCAGGTGGCAGCAACACGACCCTCCAGGCTCCAAACAACGCCAGGTGGCTACAACCATGGACCACGTGGCACACCAACCCTACCATTTAAACTACACGCGCGCATGGCTCTCTTCAGAACCGGCAACAAGCTTATTATATATGTGTCAACTTGATTTGAATTGCTAAACGTGACTGATCCCATATCCTCATCCTTGGCCCAGCTGAAGATGATAGTCATGGAAGAAATAATTTATTCTACTTTTAATATTATTTTTTAACTTTTAGTCTGCATAAACATTTTAACAAGTGGATTCTTACATTACGGAATTGTTATTAAATTAGCTAACAACTCTTAAAAGTAAACAAAACTCAGAAAAAAAACATAAATTGGACAGTTCTAATTGAGCGCGTTGTTATGTACTCTTTCAAGATTAAATCGGGATTTGATATTTTTGTAGTATTTGCAGTATTTGAAGTTGCCAACAGTTGTTTGGTGAACGGTTTAAGATCAGCGATAGCCAAGCACCCTACTGCCCTCTGCCCACAGCATTTCCAGCCAATCACAGCTGCCTAGTTTGTATTGCTGATGGCGATCGAAAATTTGAGCATTTATTTTAAAAAGTTGGTGGAAAGAATCACTTTGCGATAATGTTGTAAATAAAAAAATATTTATTTCCATGGCTCATTTTTTATGTTCGTGCCTCAACTCGTAGCTTTTGCCCATACATTTATTTAACATATGTATAATTTAGTAATATTCACCACCCCTCAACGTTTATCACCATGTAAAATAGAAAACTGTTCATGGAGTTGAGGTTATGAAGATGGCGAGACTTTAGCAGAACTTTATAGACTGCAAGTCACCGGAGTTGGGTGACATAAATTCAAACATCAACGCTCTCGTAGGCAAATTTGCTAATTTTCTAAAAACAGAATGTTTTGAATTCAGCTGATTTCAGAAACTTATAACTATTCAATTTGTAACCCGTGAAAACCCTGAGTTTCACGTGATTTAAATGATAGGCTTCCTCAACGATGGATCGGTAGTACTGGAAAAAATTATTCAGACTTACATCACAATTTTCCAAGGGCACCGGACATCACTGCGTGTTGTGATTTTCTCTTGTCGGCATTTATAAAGGACTCATATTATGCTCCTTCACTTCCAGTAAACCATGGTTGAACTGCGGAAACGCATAACAACAGCCGTGGAAGCATTATCGTAACACATGCCGGGCATATTTATCATCTTATTTATTTCTCTATATTACAAAATTAGCATTCATTTTATCTGTCCATTATTTTTGAAAATATATGTAGGTCTATGCCAAATATGCTGATTCTGTTTTTAAAAAACTCTGTAAAATATAATAAATTTGTGACTTGTTTCGGTATTAATTTATTACTTGTAACTTTAAAAATCGTATTCAAGTATGAAAATACATAATTTGTAATGTTCATTTTTTTATTTGCAGGTTGTTTACTTTTCTGAAGTTGCCGAAGTATTGTGGATGAGGACTGTTAAAGCAGCTGATTCATTTATACCGTTGTCCGGCGATCTGAGAATTCTTCAACCACTTGGTAAGTTCATTGCTTCTTCAACTGCCAATCTAAAGTCTTTTTATGAAACAAAGTCGTAAAAGATTGTCCTCTTATCACATATACAAGCAAATCTGTTGTACATCATCCAAAATAGAGATATTGTACGTCGGTAACTATTACTTTGGTAACGATACTACGAATCATTATGGTGGTCAGATTGGTAAAATACGTATCAAGTGAATTAAATGTGTTTTATACTGGTTTAGAAATATTAATCAGTAGGGATTTAATGGTAGTTAAATTATTTATGGACAGTGGGACGAATGTTTAACAATATTCCTAATTTGTAAAATTTTGAGATTAACTTCGTCAATGTAAATCGTTATAGTAACTAACATTTTTCACATTTTACGGTATTTTTTATATACAGTAAACTAAACGGAAAAAGGTTACTATACCATTATTTTACTATAAAGAAGAGTTTAATTTCTATAGCTCTGACCAGAATTTCTTTCTAATAACCAAAACATTATTAATATTGGCATTTTTATAAAATATTAAACTGAAAATAATGCAGAAAACTTTGGTCTTAAACCAGTTTCAATTTTAATGAAAACCAAAATTATATTTTAGTAATCAAGAAACAATTTTTTAAATATTTAAAGGAGATTTCGGCACACGCTTATAGTCTTGTACAAATGAAAAGACCAAATTACATAACAATTTTTTAAATATTCGTCTTAAACGTTCTCAGTGTCAAAATCACGTCGCTAAACAGTCTCTAATTGATTGGCTCCATTACTTCGAATATTATAATGAAAATTAATAAAAAATTCTTCGTTTTTAATAAAATTGAGACTGATTAAAAAACAAGTTTTTTAGCATCTTTGTACATCGAAATTAGAATCAGTCATTTAATAAAAAAATCCCTTAATATATTCACGTAAAATAACTTGGATAATCCTAAAAGCATATTTTTCAAATGTCTCATGGCAAAGAGCCATTAATTATAGTTGTTGCGAGTACTAGAACTTGTAATAATTTCTCTATAAATCTTGCAGCTTAATTACTAGTTTATGCCCGGCTCGACGCGATTATCATCCAAAACTGCAATGATGTCTTGACACCTTGGCCTGCAATCAAATAATTTCTAATCTTCAAATGAATTATGTTCACAAACCTTTAAGACAGTATATTGGAAGAATAAATTAAACTTTCTTTACAACATCATACAAGAACTCGATATTTTGCTTTATGTACGTCAGAATTCATCATTTAAGTCAATTCGTCACTCAGCTCTCCTGTTAAATCCAATAAATCCACCTCAATTCAATTTTATCCAATAATAATATTTCCAACTTCAAGCAATTCGGACAGCGATGTTAATTTTCTTCTCCATCTCCGTACTGGGCGATTATTTATTTATTTTGTCGTTTTTGTAGTCATACTACAAACGGTGTCCATCAGAGTTGGGCGTTTCAAGTTTAATTTCATATGTTGAGATTTTAATCCCAGCACCGATTGGAATTTAATAAAATTATATTTTGATGCAGAGGATTTTGTTGTAATTATCATAATTCTTAGACTATTTTTTTCTGATCACATACCAATCGGTATTCCGTAAATTACTATTTTGGCACACTAATTTTTTATTCTTGTTATTCCGAATGTATTTTAAATCACTTTAATAAAACTCATTGTCGGTTTAAAATCCAAAGATTAAAATTTGTACTTGGTACAATGTTTCCCGGTTATGTTCGTGGCGTATTACAGGCCGCTTAAAAATAAATTGACCACAGTGTCAGTACTAAGCAGTGTTTCTCCGACTTTCGAGGTATTCAGTAGAGAAAATGGAAGTAGAATAATTGTTAATGCGTGTTCCTGGCGGCGTGTGGCTAGCGTGCGCTACCATTAACAAGAAAGTTGGAAATTCAGTGCGTAATGGCGCTGTAATGACAGCAAGTGTGGTTTCTTGGAGCCCTGGCCTTACCTTCTTCCTTTGTTCGGGTCTGGCCTGTGGCTGCCCCTAAACAGATGGAACGGACACGCCTGTTCATTAGGTCCGCCACATCCCCACCTGTCGGACAGAAACGCCATTATTTGGCCAGAGTAGCTCCCTTCCGCTTTAATTACAGGGGGCTCTCGGCTTTTGAGTCTAGATGCTAATGTCTTCTCCTCAAACCGTAAAAAATAACGTAAATTGGAAAGGAAAATGAACCACTTCAGGAAATTGGAAACAATTAGTTATTTAACGTGCTTCTGCTTCGAGAGAGACTGCAGCTGAGAAAAAAATATCTTCAATTCAGTTGCCCTAGCAACTGGGATTAATTTGTTGGGTTTGTAAATTCTTCTAAATATTAAATTAAATAAACTAATTATTAAATGCTTCTTGAAATGATTGTTATATACTAATATATATTAAAGTTTGCAAAAAACATTTCTAAGAAAACCGCAAAAATAGCTAAAATTCTTAATATTTTCAAATATTAACGGTTTCTGTACCTAAAAATATTAATCAATTTACATCTACATGTATCCTAAAAATTAAAAATCAAAAACAAACTTAACCAGGGATTTTCAAGAACTTTTCTTAAATTATTCCATCCGTCTTGGCAATTAACATATCGATTAAATTATAATGATTAAAAAATCTTAATATTCGTGTTCCAGTATATGATTTTCCAAAAGTCGAGTTTTGAAATCTTCCGTCGTTCCTCGAATATATGCCATATATTTAAAAAAATCTTTCTCATAATTTATCATAAGGCTTCCGTTCACGTTTTGCAACTTATAATTGATCAAATGTGACAGTAGCACTTATAGACGCCATATTGCGTGGAATTAAACATGGCTGATTCCCTAACTCCATGCATGACGTCGTAGACTTCTTCGTGTTGAGACATTTCCATATGTTTTAGCTATAATTTCTTCCACGTTTGTGCTAGGAAGTTCTCACACCTAGGTGCACTTTCAAAAATATTTGTGGTATATCATTCCTCGAATTTATCAGGGTTTTGGGAACTTTTTCGTTATTATTGCTTCGTGAAATGATTGTTATATACTAAAATATAATAAAGTTTGCCTAAAAACGTTTCTGAGAAACCCGCGAAAATTTCTCCCTAGTCCCAATAAGCTTGATGTATCCTTGATCGCCCTCACCTTGGTACCTATAAGGTTGGCGATGCTATCGGCCGGCTTTTAATTAACGCGGAGAATAGGGGGCGGTGAATTGATGGAGGCTTCTGATAAAGGGCGGGGCCAGAACCCTTTAGGGCAGCTGAAGGTAAGGCAACTGACTCGAAACACGACCATTCCATTACACGCCTCCTTTAGAGTGCAATGCTGCACGAAAATTAAGATGTCGAAGTAAAGCTCATTAAGCAGCAAATTAATGGCAGTCAGTATAAACACATATAAATGAGCGCGTGGTTTTGTGTACGTCAGGTGAAAATAAAATATTTAAGGAGGTAATTATTTGTCTTTTTAATTATTCAGTTAACAACTTAAACGCCAATCATGTAGAAACAAGGTCTATTGGGGATAATTAAAATCAATAGTTAAGTTTATCTGTCAAGTGAAATAAATTAATAACGCGGCCAAATAGTCAGTAAGAAAATTTTAATGAAAAAATCGAGAATAAATTAAATACATCGCGACTTGAGAACCACTTTGGGTGCATGTAAACATTTATATAATTAATTTCTCTTTTGATGGCTTCATTTTAAGTAAATCAAGCACAATTTGAATTTTTTTTTCTAAATTTTTAAGATACTTGGAATAAATTTTTACCTTAAATTTTTATTTGTTTATTTACTTGTGTTATTCATTTCGTTCATTTATTTTCAGCCATTAAAATCTTTCTCAAATACTTAATTAACAATTAAGTTATTTAACTATGAAATTTAAATATACTTTTACAATTTTAAAACAGAAAAAAAACCTGCAATGATATTATGCCGAAATTTTAATTTTTTTGCTTCCACTAAATTTTTCTTTCATTGAAGTATTCCTCTACTCTGTCCGGTTCCCATGGGACACTCGAGCTACTGATAAGATCTCCTAACTTATTTTTGCTCTCCAGAAAGCATCACGGACTTTTAAATATTAAGTCTAATTCTTGTCCGCTTTCAACGGGCAATCCGGGACGATTCCCGCCCCTGAGCGACCCTACATTACTTTCTACTCACGTTAAGGTTCCGTAATAAATATCAAAATGGTTTCTAACATCTTAAATAAAGCTTGGGTATTCAATATTTGAGTCGTCAGACAGGGTTGTTTATTGCCCATGGTGACTGATGTTATTATCTGAAAGAATAATAACTTCTAGCCTAGCCTTACTAATCTGTTTTATATAGATGATATAGGTTTAATTAGGTTTGTAGTCTATGAAACTTAGATTTACCGCGAAGAGGTGAATTTGGCGTCTGCAGACCAAGAAAGTCGAAACTAACGAGAGCATGGCTGCAGAAATTAGAACACTCTCAAGAAACTTAGCCACGCGTTTCCCAGGCAAGCAGCTGAGTAAAAGCTTGTCCGACTTGACGAGAAAGTGCCTAATCCAGCGGCTGCCAGACAGACTTAGGAGGGACTTGCTTTCTCGCGGAAAGTATTCAGGCCGCTGAAAGACCTTACCCGACGCAGACCGGCTTTATTAATTCCTTCCGTCGTTTGACTCATTAAAGTGGGGAGAAATACAGCGATAAAAACTTCTCTCTCAATATCAGTGCCATCTTCCACTTTATCCACGGTATGAGACACTTCATTATGCTTAGAAATTGCTGGGTCTACGGATGCTATTGAACGATATAACTAAGAATTTATTTGGTACTTTGAGACGAGTTGTTGGGTTCGGTGGATCCTCTGACTCGTTGCCCCTCCCGTGTCCCCATTATTTGAGTGTCAAGTGTTGGCATCCCTGCTCGCTAGTACCTGTCCGCACCTGTGTGACCCAGCCTCAGCAGATGCTCCTGCCAACCTGTTAGTCCACGTCCGTGGATGCCTGCCAAATCTTCCAGAGGCCAAAGATCTGCTCTCCCGTCCCTGGATATATCACGATTATTGAAACAGCATAAAAAATTTCCATGAAAATATCTTATAGACAGATCCAATAATATTAACGTGTACCTTATAAATATTAATCTCTAAATTGTTGTTCTCATAGATATTTAATTACCAAAGAACTTAAAAATATATACGTATAACAGCCCAGAAAAAATTTCTACCCTGTTCAACCTTACGATAAATATTCATAGAGTAAATATTTCAGAAACCCATTTGTAAGAGTAAAATAATTTACCATTTTTTATTTATATAAAGTTTTAAGTCGCTTCGACATCTAGGCCATTAGTGACGACACATAATTTTAAGTAATAACATTTATAATTACAAACATTTGAAGAAATCTGCGTCCACGAGGAAATCCAGAAAAGCATAGACAGTTGCGTGGTTTGTATAGAGATCCTCCGCGATGAATTGCGCAATGGTGGTATTTCTAATCTTGTTGTATGTGGGCCACACAAAAAAGAAGAAACTCACTGCATCCCTCACATATAGGTTGGGCCGCCCTAGAAAATAAAAATTAGTGCTTTAAGGGATACGGGAACTGAAATTCCTGTAAAATAAAAACTACAGAGCTGAAATTTAAACCGAGTGTCAACAACACACATATGTAGCAATGTAAAAATTTTTTGATTCAGTAAACTTGATTTTTTGTTGACATATTTTGAAAATTATTTTCAAAATTCGGCAGTTTGGAAAATGTTCCTTGCATTACATAATTAAATATATTTTACCTTTTTTACATTAATATGTAGGACTGACAATTGTCAGTATTATTTTTGAAATTGAATAAAAGTGTGGGGAGAAAATAATTTTTTACTAAGAGCTTCATACGGTTACTTAAAAATTGGCACTTTTCATCACTTTGAAAATTTGTTTCACCTAAGCTACTTGAACAATTCAAAATATAATAACTGTATTCATAGGTATTAGCATGTAGATTATGTAAAAAAAGAATGAATCAAAGCTGCTGAGATTTGCATATGTTACAGGCCTTCGCACGTCGACTGTAATTTCGATCTTAATATTTGTGACGCATACCAGAAATCATGAAACTGAGAACAACATTTTTCTGAAGAAATTAATAATTAATTAATTTAGATCAAATCATTTTAAATTGCTCCTGAGCCTTTAAAAATGACGAAATAGAATTAAAAGCTTTGCTATATGGTCTGTAGTGCTTACAGGCATATAAATATGAAAAAAATTAGAAAATCCATTTTTTCTTTATTTTGGTCGAATTTTCAGTCCCCGTGTCCCTTAACTGTGTGTGTGTAGTTCTAGCTCTTGATACCACTACCTGTTGAATCCTTGTAAGCATTTTGACTTGTATTACTTCATATTTGCACTGTTGTCCAATGTAAAGAGTCCGAGACTTCCCTTACCTTTTTCTACCTTCCATTTTTCCTCTACTTTCTTGATGATCCTCTTTCTGCTGTCTTTGATTGTACATGTCCATTGATTATTGAGATTGTGTGAGTTGGAGGCTGCCAGTTTCGCTAGTTGATTTGCCCTATCATGTCCCTCAATGCCTACATGCACTGGGATCCAGCACAGTAGTATGTTCCCTTTTACTACAGTCCCTTATTTGATTGATAAAATTGTTTCTCACCGCCTAGTTGGTTATTTTTTTCTATCGCCTTTATCGAGGGTGTCAAAATAACAGGGTCCTCTTGGCATAATCTTATAATTTGTTGTTTATGAAAATAGAAAAAAATAAATAATTTATTGGTAAAGACATTTGCTGAAAGCTATAATTAAAATAAATATAACTTTTTGGGGGTTTATTTTTGGTTTTACAATCAGAAATCATTAAAGCAAAAAGAATCCTAAAATAGACTTGTGAGACTTATTCATTAAGGCTTATCCTACGATATCATCGACAACGAAAAGAAACCTTAAATAATTCTCAAAAGTAGTTACGTAAATTGTTTTTACGTTCTGAAGTTCACGAGATATTCCTCGGAGTAAGAAAAATGAACGTATAAAAAGACAGAGATAATGAATACAGTAGTGGAGAAGCGAGGCAACATATCTGCATTTAAATACAAGTATTTCCATAAGCATCTTCCCTCCCGCTGTGAAGCTCCCTAAAATCAAAGCTGCTGAGATTTGCATATGTTACAGGCCTTCGCACGTCGACTGTAATTTCGATTCCTGATTTATGCGTCCACGTTCATCAGCTTACACTTGGACGATCAATTCTCTCGCAATGCGAGAATGCAGTGTAGGCGGAGTCTTGTTTTGCGATCTTCTGATTGATGACTACTTCGATCATACACGCGAATTAGCTTGTTTGGGAGGGCGACGTCCATCAGCTCGTCTCAAGGTTGCTGGAAGGTCTGGCTGTCATTCCCGAGACAGTGGAAGATCATTTACAGTGATGGAGCCAACGAACTCTTAAACAGAAAACCAGTCTGCTGACATTTTCGGTTTAGAGTTTTAGAATAAACTCATGTAGATGAGCCTTTGGAAATTCCAATTATACAAAGACAATTTTCCTATCACTCTACCAAATTACCATTTATTTCTGTCGTTAATAATAATGGGTACATATTATGCCAGCCTTACTTCATATAAAATTGATAAACATAACTGATTTCCATCACATTATAAAATAATCATTTCAGAGTCAATATCAGTTAAATCGAGCACGTTGGAACCCTCCGATTTTGCACGTAATAACCAGGGTTCGTTATTGTCAGGTTTTCCTTGAATTCTGAGAGATTATCATTATTATAAAGATTGAAAAATTGAATATAAAACGTTAATATAAAAATATTCCTGTTGAAGTTGACCGATACTTCCTTGAATTTTAAACAAATCAATTATTACTATGTATAAATATCTCATTCGTCAACTTATAATTTTCTATTCACTTTTTATGAACGAAATAGTTGTTTATTATTCAGTAACGTTCAGAGTATTCAAGATGACCAACCATTTTTTTGTTAACGTCTACATTTTTCTATTTCTCATATGATTGCAACTATTTAACTGATCGTAAAACTCTTGATATTTCTTGACTCAATTATCCATAGAATTTTAACTGAAGAAAGGCTTTGTGTTTCGGACTAATAGTTATTTTTTGTCATTTCAGTTTCAGTTAATGTCGATTGTATTTAACTTGCTTTTTATTAAACATTTATTGGTCCTCCGGGCCGGACATGAACCAAAAACCTGTGGAAAACAAATTTAATACAAAATTTAGTACAATTAAATGCAAGTCAAATACAAATGACACTGAATCTACACGAGCAGCAAATAACAGTTCTCCGTCAAACTCGAGCTGTTATCTATAACAGTTACGTGTTTCAATTCCAAACTCAATAATTTAAAGTCTTAACAGATCTAGCTTTCATTATTATTTTTTTTAAATGTGTATGTTGGGCCTGGAAATATATCTCGTTAATTTCAGAACTTTTAACTCGTGTGGCTTACAAAAGTAACGTAACAAGGGCAAAGAAAGCTACAAGTTGTCAATTGAACAATTTTAAGGTTAATTAATTGAGTATTTTAATAATCTACGTATTTATTATTGACGCTCTTGTCACGAGAGTGCAAGCAGAACGAATTTACAATTTTTTTCTCCGAACCTTTTATTTTTTAATATTAAATTGATGCTGACCTCTTTTATCTTCTTCTTCTATTTTCATAATATTGTCCTTACTAATTTATTAGCGTTAGTTGAGTGTTCCATGTTCTTCGTTTTAACAAAATATAAATCTATAAACAAGAATAAAATTACGGTGAAGGAAGAAAACGTTATTAAAGATGAAGGAAACCAGGTTCATCGGTTCAGAGAATGAACATGGTACTACTCGGTTCAGTCCGATACAGGGTGTAAAATGCACAATCAACACTAATAAAATGTTAAATCCACCATTTCACACACAAATTACAGTGCTTAACTATCTGTCTTCATATCCTACACCGTGCCATCTATTTCGGCGTGTAGTAAATCATAAATCAGACTACGATTCAGGTGTTTGTTTATTCGCTCCCACGCGTGCGCTGAAACGATAAACAACATCGCGTACGACACTTCGTTTCTCTGTCTGGGACTCATTGAATACAGAAGTCATTCGCTATGAGAATAAATTGAGACTATTCCGTAGCATTTCATTTAAAGTTCGCTCTGTATTTCAACGTCACTGTCGAATATGTCTTCCACTGCATTTCGTTAGCGCTCAACGTTGGGTAAACATTAACCGTTGTGCGGTTTCCGAGTCGGGATATGTTGTTCTGTTTGAGGACACTTTGAAGGTCAAGGGCCTAAAGTCGGAGTCCTTTGACACCCGAGCCCTCCAGGGTCACGCATCTGCTACCGGACTATGTTGGTCCGCTCTTAAGATCAGTCAGACAGAATTAGCCTCACCGTAAGAGATTCCGCGTGATTGACTTCGGGGGCTTGTAATCTGGAGGCGGCTTTTTTTGACATACATTAAAGCGATTACTTCTTCCATGTTGGCAATTCAAACTAGTCCCGATTTTCCGCTCGTATTAGCATTGCGACGTTCCAAGATCAACTTAGCGTGCTGTATAAACATCAAATTAAACAAATGGTATTCAAATAAGTCCCAAATTAATATAATGAAAGTAACATAGGGATGGCAAATAATCGGTTTATTAATTAATAAAAGCCTTACAAATAATTTACGTCTGATAGTTTAATTAGCAGACAAATTTTAATATGAGAAACAATATTTTCTGAATGTACCTTGACGTTTCGACAATATTTAAACCTATGCTAAAAAGTAAAACTTTCGGTTTGTCCGACGGAGCAAAAACCAGAAACAGAACAATTAATTTTATAAGCAATATATAAAAACTATTTTGAACACGAGGATTAAAAAACAAAAGTCCAGTTTTAAACTATGAGCCAGTGAACACCCTAATATTTAATATTGTTGTAAATATTTTTTTGATATTGATAACGCCACACTATTAGACATGCAAGCTCGTTATTGTAAAAGTTTTTAACAAAAGTCAACCAATTGCTATCAAAATTAAACTTGACACTGAATTATGATAGCTTATTTTTGATATTTTTCTCTATTTAACTGAGTTATCTTTAAACGTTATTTTAGCACTCTGCAAAGTAAGCTACGGTTACTCTAATAAATATGAGGCCTTAAAATAATTTCTATATATTTAAGACTGTTGTATTATTTTATTTTTTATATAAAATAATAACCAAAATACAGTCACAAAATGTAGACCTTCTAATAACATTTGTATTAATAGAAAGAATGGCTATATTCGCCATTATCATTTTCTGAAATTGTAAAAGATATATAAATATAACAGTATAAATTCACTATAGTAATATTTGACAAGAAAAGTTGATAAATTTTTGCATACCTGCATTTATATAATGGCCACACAACAAAAATTATAGATTGATATTTTACTCTACTAATATTTTTGCATTTATGACAACCACGTAAATAATTCATTCAAATATTCTTTATTTTAGTCATTAAAAATTTAAAGTGGAACAAATTTTTCCATTGATGTAGCTGTACGTATCTCTTTTGAATTTTTTTGTGACTAAACCTCTGAAGTGATGGCATACGCATACTAGATTTAGATTTATTGTTGTTTCCATTAATCCTCGATTGAGGAAATAGGATACGTCATACATTAAAAATTAAAAATGAACAAAATAAAGTAAATAATTAAAGACAAATAAACTTAAAATAAATTAGTAAAAGAAAGTGTATATAGACAAAAGTCAATATAAACACAACACGGACACACACTGGGAAACACAAACAAGCACACACTGAGGAACACGCAATGGAGTTTTAACTACTTGGAGCTCTGCGACCAGGAAACTGTCCTTCCCTTTGTCGTAGCTCCAGGCAATACATGAAACAAACAAACAAAAGAGCAGAAAAAACTGAATAGAAATTTTAAGATATGTGCTATTTTATAAGGCAGCTCATTCAACACTTTTTGCAGGAACCTTGATTTAAATACTAGAAGGACGATTAAGAAAATCCTGTACCGAGTAAAACGCGCCATTTAAAAGAATAATTTTACTCTGCTTCACGAAGCTTTTGTAGGTACTATTTTTAACCTCTGGCGGAAGGCTGTTGTATAAAATTATCCCGGTATTGTGAATACTTTTCTGGTGTAGAGCAAGGCGATGCTTGTCCGACCTTAGAGCTGAACGATTTCTAGTCGCGTATTCATGAAACTCGCCATTTGTTTGAAACAAATTAGTGTTTCGCTTTACAAACTTTAATATTTCATGAATATATACGCTTTGCTACAAAAGGTTATGGGCCCAGAACGCAAGTTCTTTTATAAACCTTGAAGATATTTTCTGCAATATATGCACCATTTTTATTTGTTTAAGAGGTCGTCTTCATCTAAGTTATCATTTTTCATTGATTATGGAATATTATCGTGCCATTTCTGTCTGTTTTTCTCTGGTTACAAATTTCAGATATTATTTTATGTTTCATATATATTTTATAGGTGAATACAGCTGAAAGATGCTGTTACTGGTAATAATGTGAACAAATGCATTTTGTGACTATAATTTTACTAAACGTGACAACATATGTGGTCAGTTTTTTATGTAACAATCGAAAGGAACAACTTTGGATTTATTTTTACTGCCTCTTCTAAATAGTTATAGTTGTAACACTTAACCAAGTGCATGTGAGTGGAATTCTTCTCCAAAAAGTAACGGCACTGGTAGCTTTGAATGCCTCTTAAGATAATAGGCGTCTGAGATCCAAAAGGCCACTCTCACCATTCTCGTAAGGATTTCGTAAGATATAATGTACTCAGCTTATCACAGAAATTCTTGTGTTGTTGAAAGAAAATATTTTAATTACAATTAATCAGGGATAACTGTAGATTACTCTAGGTGATACCTATAAGATAACACAGACTCCGCTAAAAATTAAATGTTGGAATAAATCAACTGGTACAGTTAAAGCTTACAAATTTAATATTTTCTTTCCTGTTTGTATTGATTCATTTGCTCACTACTTTGAGGATATAGACGTTGAGCGATGAAAGTATGAATGTTTTAGTTTTATATAGACAGCTCACGCCGTTTAGATACTCTCCTCAGCGCATCTCTTACACTTACGTAATATCCAGACAGATTACCATAGAGTCGTGCTGAAGCAAGTCGGGTATTGTGTTACGACTGACCAATCGGGGAGCTCGTTATCTGAGAACGAATCTTATACGCGCGGGAGCAAGAGATACTTTCACGATACAACTGACCTACTCAATATCTGGCGATCTGCGTCACGATCCACAATCTTCATCAGCGTTGTGGCGCGAGTCTCGTGCCTTAATGGTTGATTAATATCAGAATTTCTGCATTGATATATATTACTATTATTATATCTACGTCATTAGAAATAACGTTGACAATTGGCGTATAAGTGAAGACTGGCAAGGAAGAAGCGAATAAAGGGAAATAGCACGATGAATACGCGAATCAAAAAATTCCATCAGTAAATGAACCGAATTTTATGGTGAAAAATATCCGAAGAAAAAGGAAGAAGCAATATAAAGTATTTTATTCAAAGCATACTTCCTTATTCTGCATAGACTTGTAAAATAATAAAATTTGTTAGTCATAAAATCGACGCAGTTTGCTATAAATAAAATTGTAGAGAGCAATACTATTAAAAGTTAAAAAATAATAGATGAGAAGAAAAATGAAATAATAAAAGACCGACATTTGAATGGAATGGGCAATTAAAGGGTTCATACCAGACCAAATAAATGGTAAGCACACACGATAAGAAAAAGAGGAAGACCATTGGAAGATTGACTGAAGAAAGTCCAAGTTAATACTAAAAAAATGGATTGGGAAAAGAAAAATGGAAAAGGTAGGGATGCGTGGAGAATTGCTTCCCTTAACGTCTGTTTTTACAATAATTAATCGAAATAAATCAACGACCAAATAAGACAAAGTATTTATTTATTTGAATCGACATTTTGTCACCATATTTGAGAATTTCTCGGGTAAGGTTTACTACAAAAATTATACAAAAAAATTTTACATCAATATTATTAAATTATCAGAATATTAATATTGTTAGTGATAATAAATATTAAAATATACGGACTAAATAATTAATAGAGCCCATCTGCTGTTGTATAGTGGTCAGCGTCAACACTTTGTATCACAGGGTCCTAGGTTCGAATCCTTTGAAGAAATATGCCTGTCTGGCAGTCGTACCGGAAGGCCAAAGTCTTTAATGGGGTTTAGTAGTAGGGAGAATGAGAAATGAAATTTGTAGCGGGGATTAAAAGATCGATTTAGTGATTGAAATTATCCCTTTGTGTCATATTTTCACTACTTCAAGGTCTCTAAAGATACTGTAATAAGCATATACTATAATGCACCCAGTACTATCAAATAGACTATATCAGTTTAATAAAACAGAAAAATAGAGGAATTCACTTTTCTATGGACCTTCCAATGTAATATGCTGGAATCTTAGATCCTCAAACAACAAAGCAATTAGCGTTTCTTATAGCTTTATTGTTGAGGAACTAAAATCGGGGCATATTTGAGCATATAAAATAGTTAATTCTTCAGTGTTTGTAATTTTTTGGGCACGTTAATTATTGTTTTAATAAAAAGCTAATTAGGATGT
Organism: Eucriotettix oculatus; assembly: GCA_034510155.1. Classification (NCBI taxonomy): domain Eukaryota; kingdom Metazoa; phylum Arthropoda; class Insecta; order Orthoptera; family Tetrigidae; genus Eucriotettix; species Eucriotettix oculatus. The sequence goes on along the minus strand of CM067382.1, from coordinate 23,372,183 downwards.
TAAATGAGAGAACAGGAAAAACGAGGGACACAACAAACATGTAATATTCAGTATTTATTAAATAATTATGCATTTCTTTAATAAACACAAAATCAGTGTAGTGATAAAATATCAATTTCTTAAAGAATTATAAAAATAGTGGAGTCAAATCCGCGTGATTTGTTTTTTTCCTAATCAAAATAAAAAATAACTTGTACATATAGCAGCAACCGGGCATATGAGTTGCCAAAATAATAAATGCAATACAGTATAGGCTAATTTATCGATTATATGAAAAAGAAGAGAAGCAGAGTAATTGAACAAATGTAGCGAATAAAAATAAATTGAGCTGTAATTGTAATAGTATGTACCTGTGTGCGTGCCGGTAAAAGTATCTCAGAGAAGCTCGTTCTGAGAAGAGAGCACTTTACCGCTGTCACGGTTACAATGTAGACAATTATCCTGAGGGTTTATGCAAATTACCAGCCGTTCCGGCGCCAGGCCGCGGCGCAGATAAGAACCCGGCACTTTCGTCGCCATGCATGTGTTATGAAGGAGTATCTGCTTCGAAATACATGGTTCCAATTTCAGACGTCAGGCTAAGCAAACATGGTAGGCAGTTTGGAAACGCATTACTCGGAAGGGAAACCGGAACCCAGCTTGCGAGAGTCGCGGAGGGAACGTGTTTGACGAGAAGCCAAGTGTTCAGCTTGGAAGATAAGAATCCCGTGACAAAGAGCCGTTTTAGTGGAAACGAGCGAATTTAAATAGAAGCACAGGGGTAGGGGGATAATAAAGTGAGGTATTTGTCACGTAAGATGCGGGACGTTTGAGAGGAACATGGACTGGGGGACGATTTGATACAGTGAGGGCGAGTGCCAGCTTCAGATAAGACTCGAGAAAAACTGCAAGTGTTTAAGATATGGGCATGATCTTTCATGTTGAAATATTACTTTAAAAAGGGGGAAAAATGAAAACTGGAACCTTGAAATAAAAGTACGAGACGAAAGCTGACTGCTTAATAAGTAATATCACCAAGCTTCATAGCTGATGAATGACTTGCCAAGACTCTGACTATGCATGACTAACCTTAAGAGTATCAGGAGTCTTAGCTTTGATTAATTGTAGGATTTCTTTAGTAATGAGAAACACAATTCAATTAGCGAAAGCGTATCTGAAATTTACGTATAATAGCTGAATTACAAGGCTCCGTAATGGTTGGTCGTTGCTCTCAGATCACACTCTCATACAAAAACTTTATTATTCTCAGAGGAACCAACTACAAAATAACTGGAATTTAATCTCGATATTTGGCCTATTTCTCATTAACACGACCCTGAAGACGACTGTCGCTCATTTCACTTCAAAATAAGGGCACGTACTTCTTTGGACCCTCACGGCTGAATCCCAGAGACGCGACCGACTCCAATCGTCCTCCAAACTGAAAGACTAAAAGCCTGGTCCGTTTCCCGTGGTCCGCACTCTTCAAAACTACTCTATACATGATAACTATTTTTGTCTATGTTAATCAGTCACATAAATAACCAAAACTATAATTAATTTTTATTTCAAATTATACTAAATATACATTATACTGAGTAAAAAATGAGTCTTTTAACAAAATTTTAATAAATTCCTTGAAGAAACTACTCTAAATTTTTGATTATGTAAATCTAGGTCAGTTACTGCCGTGGCTGTCGCGACATCCTACTGTCATACTGAATTCAGGACACAAAATTGACTTGCTAAGGCCTCATTAATTTACAGTAACCGTCGCAATTAACTACATGCCAAAATATTATAGAATATATTTAAAAATGGAAAAATACTTAATGGCATTTTCACGTATTTAAGTGCAATTACGTGAATTTTTACCGTCACTATTAAAATATAATGGTTTTTATGATTTGTTTGTGATTACGTATAAACTCGATTCCTGCACATTGTACCGTATGTGGTGATGGTGAATTTTATCGACGTTAAACCCTCGCAACTCAAAAATCAACCATTTAAATATATTGTCCGAGTTTAATATTTCGCTCAAAACTAATTTATGTTCTTTTTCGCAGAGATAAAAGGTATGAAATGAGATAGAGCGAAATGCGGCCTCGATAATGACTCAATCTTTTTAAGGAGAATGGTGTTTCCTGTCCAAACTTGATTGAAAACAAACCAAATCTCGTCTTAGAAATACAGTATTTAATTTGCTTGAAATGAAAAAAAATACAGAATTATTTTAGAAACTCCCCAATACGAGGCGAAGCTTAGTGAATTCATACTGGCTTTTCACGTGAAAAGAAAGGTACCACCATTGTAACTTTCAAATGTCGCTTTACGTTCCACTCGGAATCGTAAGCTAAGGTTTCTGACTTTTCGTTACTTAAAACTGAAGTGATCTTTTATTAACAACCAATTATCGTTGGAACCCTTGTTGAAAATTCATTCCCAGTGGGTTATTTACATGCAAATGAGCACTACTGAAGAGACTATTATTGGTAATCTGGAGGCAGAACAGCGGTAATTTATTCAAACCACATGTTTTGTATTCCTCGAGATCGGGTTTTGATTCCATTCCGCTTTATTAATGCAAGTAGATTCCAAGAACACGTTACTGAATGAAACGATGAAGGTCGTGCAAACGATTCCCTGGGAAGTGTTGCGAAAGAGAGGTCGGATGAATTGAAGTTGTTTCATAAAATATAAGATTGGACTGACTCCAGAGGAAGATGC